>PPHU02000002.1:0-564640 GCA_003705185.2 Ambrosiozyma ambrosiae
TAATATTAAATTTCAAGGTAATGATGCCATTGTCAGGGGTAGTACCGATGTTTGGGGTCCAGTCATTATTGTTGGTATGATTGGGTATACAGCTTCATATGCTGTGGGTATTGGTAATGTTCCGTGGCAACAATCTGAAATGTTCCCACAATCAGTCAGGGGTTTGGGTGCCACATATGCTACAGCTACTAATTGGTCTGGTTCTTTAGTTATTTCATCTACTTTTTTAACTATGCTAAAGAATATTACTCCAACTGGAACTTTCGTCTTATTTGCTGTTTTAACTGTGATTTCTCTAGTGTTTGTTTTCTTCTGTTACCCTGAATTATCCAACTTAGAATTAGAGGAATCTCAAAAGGTGTTAACTGGTGGATTCAATATAAAGGAATCTCTGACATTGGCATCAAAGAGAAAACATCAACGTGCCACAACTTATCATAAAGATCAAATCGAGCATGAACATATTGATCAAATTGCCTAAAATAAAACTTCTAGCTGTACACTATATTTAATCTCACCTATCCATCACGACATACTTTTATAATTATTCTCTACTCTATCTTTTATTTTGTTTCGTGATCGCTTTTTTCTTTTTATATTTTCAGTTCTTAGATATTAATAATTATGATTATGATAGTGTTGATTTTAATACTTTTTCAATTTTCATCCTTTGATTCTTTTTTCATTGAATAATTGTTTTATTCAGCGTTGTATACTTCCCTGTTTTTTGTTCCTTGCATAACTATTTATCTTTCTAATAGATCACCTCCTAACAACTTAAATTACTTGTACTTGCTTTTGTAGTGTCGCGCCAGACTTAAGCGACTTCACTACGTAAAGTATGTTAGCAATATTTAATTTCAATTCAGAACAACAGAATAAGTTCTTATTCTTCTTACTATCCGATTAGCAGGACAAACAACAAGACAATCAAGAGCACAATGTCAGATACACCATTTAATGAGCTGAATACAATAGGCCTAGATATTCCTTTAAGATCGTCTCGGTACTCGCATAATCATAGCACACCTGAACAACAATTAACATATGATCCACAATCTATCTTTATTGACTTCAGATCATTAAAATATAAGTCACAACCATTAGACCACTTAGTATGCCCGATATGCCAATCACCCTTTATTAACCCATACACCACTATTTGTGGACACACATTTTGTAAGTTTTGCATATTGGAGAGCTTGAAATTTGGTATTCATGGTGGTAATGGTGGTAATGGTGATGCCCGTGACAGTGATCCTTTGGAAGAAGATAGTGGGTTTATTGGTAGATGCCCTTTAGATAGAACTTGCTTGTGGTTGGATTTTGATAGTGGTGAATTTGAGCAGTCAGAAGGAGATGGCGGCGTTGATTCTGGTGGAGCTATTGAGGAGGGTTTGGATTTTGATACACAGCATATAACAAAAATAGTACAACAACCAAGACGAGAAAATGATATATTCCCATCACCCATAATAATAACTAATATAACAGATGATCTACAAATTTATTGTGTTAATGCAGCAAGGGGTTGTGATTGGATTGGTCCAAGATGGGAAATAAAAACTCATGCTGTTGGCGAATGTGAATATACTAGAATTAGTTGTGGGAAATTGAAATTAGATGGCACAATTTGTGATGTATTAACTGAACGAAGATATCTGAGTGAATTTAAAACGGTTATTAACCATGATGAAACTGATGATCATGCTATTACTAATGCCTGCCCTCATGATTTATTCCCTTGTGAAAAATGTACTAACTTAGTTAGTAAAGTTGAATTAAAATGGCACTTGGAGAATCAATGTGAAGAAAATAAAGTTAAGTGTAATGGCTGCAATTTAGATATACCATTTAAAAACTACAAATGTCATGAAACGACATGCGAGAAGGTACATATTAAATGTCCTGGGTCATTATACGGCTGCGATTGGAGAGGTAGAAGAGATTTGTTGAATGAGGTACATGCTAAAGAGTGTGTTTTTGTTAAATTAACTAGTTATTTCAATAGACAAGAAGAGAAGATGGATAATATAGTCAATGAAAACAACAGCTTGAAAAGTCAACTATCCACTGTTTTAGATTCAGTTATTCAAGGAAGACCAGCGAATTTGGGTTTTCCGTTACAATTGGAAGAAATTGATTCAACAGTTAGTCACAATAATTTAAATTCGTTAAGCAGTCCAGCTAATAATTTAGTTTCGAGATTTGCTAATATGAATTTGCAAGACGAAGATTATGTCCATTTAGCTCTGGAATTTGAAAGACTAAGAGGTGATGTTGATAGAATAAAGCCATTATTAAGTGAATTTGAATTTAATAAACAATGTATAAAGACACTAATGAATGAAAATATTCAATTGAAAGAAGAAGTCAATAATCATAGAGTTGCATTGAATTCGGTTAGACAGCAGATTCAATTTATGTTACTTGAAAGAAGAAGAATTGTTAGATCTGTTGGAGGTAATAAGATTATAGATGATGGCAGTGAAGTTGGTAGAAATAGAAATAATGGAAATAATGAAAATTTTGAAAATGGTAATTCAACTGATAATTCTTTCACTACCGAATCTAGGTTAAAGTTATAGGTTGAGTATTTAGGTGCTTTATTTTTCTTGTGGGATTTTAGTTTTTATTTTTATTTTTAATTTTAGGACCTTGATAGATTTAAAATTTTATGGTAGTTTACAGACTGTCATTAAAATAAAAATAGATCCCGATTCTCACACCATCAGCATAGACCAGAGTAAAATTTACAATCTCAGAAATGTTTTCCTTATGA
Source organism: Ambrosiozyma ambrosiae (assembly GCA_003705185.2). Taxonomy (NCBI): domain Eukaryota; kingdom Fungi; phylum Ascomycota; class Pichiomycetes; order Pichiales; family Pichiaceae; genus Ambrosiozyma; species Ambrosiozyma ambrosiae. Next base: position 2,783 of record PPHU02000002.1, read on the forward strand.
ATCCTCTGCGCCAGCGGAATTAAGAATCTAACCTGTGTATAACCACATTCATAGTTAGAAACGTATTTAGACATCATACCGGCACCTTTATTTTGAATGAATTGGTCAGATTTTAAAGGATATAACAATACTAGGATAAATTAGAGTGATATAAAGCAGGAATAGCATATTTTATGCAACCTGATATATTTAAGTTGACTGCATCCACTTATGAGCAATTACTTTTTGATAGTGTTTTATACTCTTTAGTTTTGAATCATGAGAAAGTGAAACGTATTGTTCAATTTTTATTAATATACATAAGATAGAACATTCAGACACATGAATCAATAAAAGGTCATTAAGAAGTTTAGTTTCTTCTATTATCGGCTCTGTAAATATCAGACCTTATTTGTATTCTACCGCTCCTATTAGCATCATTCCTATCTCTATTGCTATTGTTTCTGTTATCTCTATACGTAATGGTGTGGTTACCTGATCTTAAACATGCTGCACCAGAATCTCTATTGCTTAATCTGCTAATATTATCTCTATCAAATCTATCATTTCTCTCACTTATTCTATCTCTAGAATCTCCTCCAGTTTGGTAATTGTTTCTTTTATCACCTGTGTACCTATCATGATGTTGTCTACTATTGGAAATTGGTCTATTATCATTGCTATTGCTGCTATTGTTCATCAACCTAGATGCGTTAGAAGTTGCTGATCTTGGCATGGAAGTTCTCAAAGTATTTGTGGATTTTGTAGCTGATAATGGTGGTAATGGAGAAGCTAATTTACAACGGCCTTTGGCATCATTATACGCAAGCACTTTAGGATTTGCAGGATTGAACTTTGCTGCCGGCAAAACGTAATAACATGTGCAATCTTTAATAGTGTCTTCTGCTTTTACATAATCTTCTACTTCATTACCCAAAAAAGACAATATATCATCTAAATGATATATTAATGAACCTTCATGCTGTTCATAGGTTATTGAAATAAACGTTTTACCGTCAGAATGGGTAATAGTATCTATCATTGAAATCGGTTCATTTATTTTATTTTTAATTGTTTTCATCACAAGCAATGACCTGGTATCAACAATACTGACTGTTGAGTCATTAGCACCTGCTATTATATATCTACCATCATTTGTAAATTTAACTGAGTTCAGCCTGGCAAAGCTTAATTTTAGAGAATGAATCAACTTATTAGTGCCAGATTCAATATAATTCTCCTTTTTGTCTTCAGAAAAAATCAATTTATGAAACTGCAATTCACCATTGTATAATGCTAATGCTAAGAGCTCACTATTTGGAGCCCAATCAAAATCAATTACCTTGGAGACAGGTGTGAATTTGATAAGTAATTTAAATGTATGAGCTGAAACAATATGAATTTCATTTGAATGTGTAAGTAAACCAATGAAGTCACCTGTTGAATCAAATTTAACCTTATTAAAATAATCTTTATAACTATTACGACCTTGAGAATTGTTTTTAATAACGGTTTTTTCTAATTCAGAATGGTTCGGCAGTTGATACGTTTCCTTGTGAATAAATTTAACTCTACTACTAGCAGGCCCGGGATTAGTTGAACTTATTAATTCCCATAACTTAACTTCAGGTGTATTACCAACAGAGACAAATCTATTCGAATTTTTAGGATCCCAACTTATGGAGCCTACCGGATTTTTATGGGCATTTTCTAAAACTGATTTTGAAAGTTTTGAAGATGAACTAGATGAAGCTTGAGAATTTAAAATACTTGAAGAAGAGGACAAAGACTCGAATTGATTTTCTAAAGCATTGAAACTTTTAATCAGGGTAAGGCTATTGGATTTTGAAATTGCTATTTTTGTACCATCTTTATTCCATTCAAATGTAATGACAGTTCCAGACTCATCAATAGTAGATGTTTTATGATTGACTGTCACCATTATCTAGCTAATTTTCAGCAATCAAACTTTCTGTGGGACGCAAAGGGTATACAACTAGTATAAATTCGCATACATTTGAATAAAGATGTTATTATTGTTGAGCTGAAGTCTCAGACCTAGCTAAGAATGAAAAAAAGAGAAGAGCCGATCGGCGTAGTGAATCGAAAACGCGGGTTTGACACGTATTAACAGGAAGAAGATGGCATTCATCAATCGTATTAAGAATACCGCTTGGTTTTTACTATCAACCAAGCTAATCAGTCATCTACATCCACTACTACCCATATTCAAATCACCACCATCAATACAAGTATTCCAAATGGTATGTTTGATCAGATTTCGGTAATTTTCAAGAATTATCACAGATTCTTATCCACTAGAAGTTCTCGATTGGAGAGTGAATAATGAATAATTCAAATGAACGCACGAATATACAAATACACGAGATTCGAACCACTACTAACCTACCTAATTTCAATTAAACAGGCTCTTCAAACATTGAAACAAAGACAAGCTAACAACAAATTTGCTAAAAAGTTAGAGAAGCAAATGGGTAAGCCAAAGCCAAAGAAGACCGAAAATAAGATTGCGTTAAGCAAGACCTGGATCTTTGTGTTGTGTTTTCTCGTCATGGGAGGAGGTGTTTTAGAAATTTTAAGAATCTTCTTCTGAGGTAAGAACAGAGAGATTTAAAGGATTCCTTTTATATTTTGTGTACTTTAATGAATCAATAATTTGTTCCAAGTAAGGCTCGGTGTAAGGTGCACGGGTGCAGATATGTGGCTACTCATGAACCACCAACGATCACCAAATAACTTAAAGTCGCCGATTATGTAATGGACTGAGTCCATTAACTTAACGGCAACTATTTAGTATTGTTTTCACAACTACTCCTTCCGTACTAAATCACAAACCACAGACTACAAACGCTAGTTTGCCGTCTATATTCTCTTTAGTCTTCTGACCTATCCTACCCTTCTGAAGTCTTGAAGGCTGCACCGCTTTCTCAACTACCCCTATTCTTCCTTATCAAATCAGCGTGATTTCACTCAGTTTCACTTCCGTTTTTCCTATTTATGAAGCTCCGCCTTTTCTGGCTTTAATCTCTAGCTTATGATGGTTGCCTCAGATAGCACGAAAGTTGTTCACAATCCTCCTCCTCCTACTGCTACTTCAGATATTTCGGTCCCTTCTGCAAATTCCAACCCCTCCAAAAACACTACTGCTTCAATTCCTGAAACTTTACATACTCCAGCTTCCCCTAACAGCACATCGAAATATCAACAGCCGATTCGTCATACTTCAACACTAAAGTTGCTCCAAAATAGATTTTCGTTTTCAAAGAGATCAAATACAGGTCCAGTCCAATATACGGTAACTTCTGGAGCTATTTCCAATCGTTCAAACCTCTCTCAATCCTTACGTAATCAAGATATTACACTGAAACAACAACGCCAAACCTCGCAAAATAGGGATGCAATTCCTTTACTAGTATCTCCAAACTCTATGGATCATTTAAACTCCTCTCACTGGAATCAAGGTATGCCAAATCCGACAATTACTCAGGATACATATAATCCGGAGGATGATTTGGATACTTCTTCTGATTCTGAATCTTACACTGAAAAACTACGTAAAGAGGAAGACCTGAAGGATTATAAGGAAGGTGGTTATCATCCAACTTTCATCGGTGAAAGGTATGGTGACTCGGAACAGTATTTAATTGTTAGAAAATTAGGTTGGGGCCACTTTTCAACTGTTTGGTTAGCTTATGATTCCACTAACTATAGACATGTTGCAATTAAAATTGTTAGATCTTCTGAAAATTACAAAGTTGCAGCTTTAGATGAAATTAAAATTTTAACAAAGATTAATAATGGTCCTGATGGCCACCCTGGCAAACAGCATATTGTTCAACTGTTAGATCATTTTACACATAAAGGTCCAAATGGTGAACATGTATGTATGGTATTTGAAGTTCTAGGTGAAAATTTGCTAAGTTTATTAATCAGGTATAAACAATTCCAAAAAGATAAAACTAAAGAAATTGAGCAAATAAATAGACAGGAAATGGCACAAGCTGCCAGCGGTAACGGTACCACTGGTGATGATAGTAATAATGCAGCAGAAAATGAAAGTCCACCAATGACTGCGAAGCCCGAATCGGTTGAAACACATATGAGTATGCTTACGGATTTAACTATTTTGAAAGAAAGTTATGGTGGTTTGCCTTTAACTTTAGTTAAACAAATTTCAAAACAATTACTATTAGCTTTGGACTATTTACATAGGGAATGCGGTTTAATTCATACTGATTTAAAGCCGGAGAATGTTTTAGTTGAAATCAAAGATGTTGAGAAGTTAGTTAAATTATTGGAGTCTGAAAGAAGAAATCAAAAAACTCAAAAAATCTTGAAAAATAGAGCTGAGCATAATAGATCCCAAAGTACAAACTTCACAACGAGTTCAGGCGCTTTTGATCGTCCAACCAACTACAAAACTGGTCATGGCCACGCTGCTTCTGTTTCTACTCCCAATAATACAGTTGCTTCAGGCGGTGCTGGAAGAACTTCATTTGATTCTGGTTGTGGTGAAACTTTAACTCCAAGAGTAACAAGAAAAAGGGCAATTTCGATTAGATCAAGCAAACCTTTAACTTCTCCAGTTGAAACAACTGGTTCGGTTGATGATTTTTTTAGATCATTTTCATTTTCTCAAAGAAAAGTAAATTCGGTTTGTTCAACAAGTAATTACAGTTTATTAGGTAATAATGCAAGTGTCCCAACTACTGCTTCGTCTGTGGAATGTTCTCCAACTATTACTCATCAAAATTCTTCTTCAAGTTATAGCTTTACCAATGATATGCCCCCGAATAATTCAAGTGTACTTTCCTTTTCTGTTACTTCTGGCAATGCATCACCCCAAACAAGGCCACTGAGAGGTAATTCAACAATTGATAAGAAAAATTTTTCTGTGCTAGCAACAAATGATCCTATACCGGAAGAAGATCAAGAAGCAGTCTCTGATGACGATAACGGGAATAAAATGCACCTAGATTCAGAAGATGACATTGGAAGTCCTGATATTTATGTAGATGCATTCGAAGAAGCTCCTGATGATGTACCATTCCCATCTTCGAATCGAAAGTCTTCACCTCCTCCAAACAACTCCACAGTCCCAAACAACAATACATTTCAATCAATTGCTTCAACTAGCTCCACTAATACCATCCCAAATGCTACTGCTAATAATAACAATAATAATAACCCCAACGGAAATGCACATAGAGGCTCAAATGCTCGTCGTGAATCAACACTGTCATCCAATTCTTATCATTCGATTTTGAATGAATTTGACTCAATTATTTCAATTAAAATTGCTGATTTAGGAAATGCATGTTGGGCAAATTTACATTATACAAATGATATTCAAACAAGACAATACAGAGCCCCAGAAACTATTTTAGGTGGTAGATGGGGTTGCTCAACTGATTTATGGTCTTGTGCTGCTCTAATTTTTGAATTAATTACTGGTGATTATTTATTTGATCCCAAAACAGGATCAACTTACAATAAGAATGACGATCATTTAGCTCAAATTATTGAATTATTGCAAATGTGGCCTTCCAAAGAGTTTTTAAAGAAATGTAGGTATTCCAGAGATTTCTTTGATAAAACTTTTCAAAGTTTTAGAAATATCGCTAAGTTGAAGATTTGGACATTACTTGAAGTTTTCTTGGATGAATATAAATTAAATGAAGTGGATGCAATGGAAATTTCGAAGTTCCTATTATGTATGCTGGAATTTGAACCCAAAAGAAGAGTGGATGCTGGTTCTTTGAGTAACTGCCCTTGGTTGTATGATGTTCTAATAGACGAAAGTATTGATCGAAAGTTTGGTTTGAGGGGCCAGGATATACCTGGATATTATTCTGAATATCATGGTGATTTGGATAAGAATGAATTAGAAGAGTAATAGGTTGTAGTTGTTCTCTTTTAAATTTTGCTTTTTTTTACTTTGTGACTTGATTATTTGCTTCATTCATCAATATACCTTTTTCACTTTTAAAGTTTTTCATCTGTTGTCTTTACTTTTATTTGGTTTACGTTACTCTTTTTTTCTGGTGTTTTGATTTGTGTTTGCTTCTACAGTTTTTAATCCTTTATTTTTATATCTCCATCATTATTATTTTTTTTATTCTACTATTTTTCAGTTTTGTTGTTTATATGGTATTTGAAAAAGCATAATTGAAATTATATTAACTAATTACGTAATCGTTTTGGTGCAGGGGTGTGTTCTACGGCCGCCCTCTGACCTTACAAGTCAACGAACACCATAAATAGTTTAGTGTTGAAACGATCTTACTCACAGGTGTTTTTTAAGTACAGGTATTTGGCCACTATCACCAACTACTACCTATTTTTTTCTTTGTCCTAATCTTCCTCTATTTTTGAGCTATTCGGTACTCGTTACACTCCAACATTTTATCTAACCGTTTCGAAGCTTGTGTTTCACACCTTTACAGTTTTTTACTGGTTTTCCCATTTTAATTACAACAACACACTTTTACATTCATTTCAATCAGTAAATAATTTCTGGAAAAAATGTCAACAGCGACTGCAGTTCAACCAAATAATACAGTAGAAGAACTATATCCAATTGCTTTGCTAATGGATGAGCTCAGGCATGACGATGTTGCATCTAGAGTTCAGGCAATGAAAAGATTAGATACAATTGCTATAGCTTTAGGTCCAGAAAGAACAAGAAATGAATTATTACCATTCTTGGATAATGTTATTCCAGATGATGAAGATGAGGTTGTTGCAATTGCAGCCGAAGAATTAGGTAAATTTGTTCCATTTGTCGGTGGTTCAAACTATGCAGCTACATTGATTCCAATTTTGGAAAAGATTACTGCTTGCGAAGAACCAATTGTTAGAGAAAAGGCTGTTGATGCATTAAATATTATTAGTGAAAGTTTGAATGATGATCAAGTTGTTAAAGAATTCATTCCTTTGATTCATAGATTAGCTAAGGAAAAATGGTTCAGTTTACATATTGCTGCTGCTGGATTATTTAAAAGTGTAATAGTTAGGGTTACACCAGAAGAAAGATTAGATTTAATTAAATTATTTTCTGATTTAATCCAGGATGATTCTCCCATGGTAAGAAAATCTGCTGCTACTCATTTACCTGGCTTAATTGATTTATTGACCAGTACTTTCCACACACCTGAAACACTTGATGAATTTCACTGGGATTTGATCATTTTAATGTATAATGCATTAATCAAAGATAATCAAGATTCTGTTAAATTTTTAAGTGTTGATGTTTTAGTTTCGATTTTAAATTTTTTGAAGACAATCAAAGATAAAGCTCACACTGAAGACCTATTCGTGAGTTTAATCACTTTGATTGATGATCCAAGCTGGAGAGTCAGATACATGGTTGCCGTTAGATACGAAAAATTGGCTATAAATTTCAATGATGAACAGTATACATTGAAGTTGGTTCAAAATTTAATTGCTTTAATGAAAGATAATGAAGCTGAAGTTAGAAAGGCAGTTTCAAAACAGTTACCTGGATTTTGTAGACTTGTTAACAAAGCTGATTCTAGTATTGTCTTAAATGAAATAGTTCCTGTTGTTTCCCAACTATCAATGGATGAATCTGAAATAGTCAGATCCGCTTTGGCTTCTGAAGTGACTGGATTAGCCCCAATTTTAGGTAAAGAGGCTACAATTGAATATTTATTACCTGTTTTTGTTGAAATGTTGAAAGATGAATTTAGTGAGGTTAGATTAAATATTATTTCTAACTTGCAACAAGTTAACGAAGTTATTGGAATTCAATTATTATCCGAATCTTTATTACCAGCAATTACTGCTTTGGCTAATGATAAATTGTGGAGAGTTAGATTAGCCATCATTGAGCAAATTCCATTATTGGCAGAACAATTAGGTGTTGCATTTTTTGATGAAGCACTTGGTCAATTGTGTATGGAATGGTTATGGGATCCAGTCTATTCCATTAGAGAGGCAGCAGTTTTAAACTTGCAAAAGTTAACTAAATTCTTTGGAGAAGATTGGTGTAAGTTGGAATTAATTAAGAGATTGTTAAGCAAAAAACAAACCAAGGAATTCGATAATTTTATTTGTAGAATTACCTGTTTGTTTGCATTTGATAAATTGATTTCAGTGTTATCAGCAAATGCAGTTGCCAGTGATGTTTATCCATTCATTGAATCTTTGCAAGACGATCAAGTTCCAAACATTAGATTCAACGTTGCAAAGTCACTATTAAAAGTTGGAGAAAAGTTAATGAGTGATCCATCCTGCAGTGAGAAAACTTTGGTTGTTACAAGTATAAAACCAATTCTAGAAAAGATGCTCGGAGATGAAGACGTCGATGTCAGATACTACGCTGATAAGAGTTTGAAGGTGTTGAACGAGTCATTTGATAGTAATTAGTTTTCGTGTTAGTTTTATATTTGTTTTTATGTTCGTATTTTTGTGTTCTGAAGTTTTTCATTCTCTTTCTTGTTGCTACTAGTTATTTCTCTTTCTCTGTCTTATTTTATGTCAAGTTATCGCAATCGAAGTCTGCCATTTTGGTGAGCGGGCGCGGCCCCAGACTCTTCCCCTCTTTCTGGATAATTGTAGTATTTCAATTTAGGGAGCTTGCGTCTTTTTCATTAACAGAGACAGTGTTAATACTTCAACAAACTTCAGAAATTACAAAAGACATGCTGTCAACCATCAAAACCGTGAGACCATTAGTCTCTAGATCAGCTGTCAAACTACAGCTGAAACAGGCAAGATATGTCCACAGATTTCCCCTCTCAGAAGACATCCACATCACCAAAAACGGGGACGTCAGATTGACAGTTGGTGCCGGTGGTAGATCATCAAGAACTGGTATAACAGCGACCGTATTTGGTGCAACTGGATTTTTGGGGAGACTGTTAACTGCAAAGCTGGGTAAACATGGTACTGTTACCATCGTTCCCTATAGAAACGAGTATTCAAAGAGACAAGTTAAAATTAATGGAGATCTAGGTGTTATCAATTTTCATGAAATGGATATCAGAAATATAAAGAGTATCGAAAACTGTGTTGCTCATTCAGATATTGTATTCAATTTATTGGGTTCTGACCAGAACACAAAGAACTTCTCGATGGCCGACGCAAACATTGAAGGTTCAAGAAGAATAGCCGAAGCTGCTAAGAAATATGGTGTTCCAAGATTTATCCAGGTTTCTACTTATAATGCTAATCCTGATTCTCCGTCCACATTTTTTGCAACCAAAGGTTTGGGAGAACAAGTTGTTAAAGATATTATTCCTGATGCAACCATTGTTAGACCTTCTCCTATGTACTTCCGTAACTCCCCATTTTTAAACGAAATGGTAGGTTTAACCAAATTAGGTGGTAATGTCTTATACAAACAATCAGTTTATCCAACTCATGCAATTCAAGTAGCTGAAGCTTTAGAAAGAATTGGCTATGATGATTCTACGGCTGGTAAAACCTTTGAGTTATATGGTCCTGATAAATATAGTAAAGCTGAGTTAAGAGAAATGTTGAAATATATGACCCATATTGGTATGTACGGTTATTGGCCTGCTGCTATTGGTTATAATATTCCATTACCGGAAAAAGTAGTTCAATTATGGTGTTGGGCGAATGAAAAGTTCAACTCATCTCAAGTTGCTATCACCTCTGATACTTATACCAGATCTAAGATTGATCAAGTTATTGATCCAGCTGCTTCTACTTATAAAGATTTAGGTATGACTGGTGATGTTCTTGCTGACTGGCTATATAAGTATGCTAAACCACATATTGTTGCTTCTTCTCAAGCCTTGAACAGAACTGTTTATGATAGAGAGGAAGTTGAAAAATTAAGAGAATTTGTTAATACTCCAAAGAATAGCTTGGATTTATTCAGTTTGAAAGGCTGATTCTAGTTTTGTCTGTTTACCCTCTCTTTGTAAGATTTTGTCCCTAATTCTTATTATCTATTTATTCGATCAACATTAGCTATTACATTTTATTTATTTATTATATTTCATTAAAAATTAAATTCATGTTTAATCAAATTTAGCAACGATTTATATTTGGTATAAATTTCAAGTAACATTAATCTCATATATAGAATTAAAAACTAACTAATGAAACGGATGGGTTAGAAAAACACAAAAAGAACGTATTACAAACACAAAAAACAGGCACAAAATGAGAAGAAAAAAAAGAAAAACAATATTTAATAAAAAAATGTAAGAGAAAGTATTACTAAAAAAGAAAGCCAACCATCTTTTTCTATTCATAATCCCACAACAACTGAGGATGAATATTTAGATTCTTCAAGATATCCAATCCGTTTATAATAATTTAGTAACCTTGCCGATGGCAATAGTTTGACCTTGATCTCTTAAAGTGAATCTACCTAATTGTGGATAATCATCATATGATTCAATACAAACAGGTTCAGTTGTTTCCAAAACTGCAATAATCTTCATACCTTGTTTGGCGAAAGCAGGAGCCTTCTTAGATTTTCTGTTGGTACCTTTTTCTAATTTATGTAATAATGCAGTGAAACTAACCTCTTCAATGGCAGTATGGACATGCATAACACATGAGAAACCAGTTGATAAAATAGACTTTAATTCAACAATAGCAATCTGAGCTTCAAACTTTGTAGTAGTTTTAACTGGATTGGTGAAAGAAGAAAGCACATAACCAACGGAAATATCCTCCTCTTCAATACCTTTAATCTTTAATCTAACCTGTTCACCACAAAAAGCAGAATCAGCTTCGGCTTCGGTTTCATTGTAAATGGTCAAAACTTCAACACTGATCTTGTTTGGCATTAATAATAACTGTTGGCCCTTCTTAATATGACCAGATTCAATTTTACCCTCAACAACGGTACCCAGATCTTTCATTTTACCTGAAATTGGTAACATAAATGGGTCATTAATCTTTCTGTCAGCCAATGGCATTTCATCTAAATATTCCAATAAGGATGGCCCATCGTACCATGGTGCTTCATCTTTCTTCACTCTTTCTTTCAAACCAGCACCAGAGAAACCAGAAACTGGCATGAAGATAAAATCACCTTTTTGGAAACCAATGGCTTTCAAGTATTGACTTAATTTACTGGTACATTCATCATATCTTTCCTTGGACCAGTTAACAGTTGGATCATCCATCTTGTTGATAACAACAACTAATTTGTTAACACCTTGAGTCTTAGCTAGCATAGCGTGTTCTCTTGATTGGCCGCCTCTTTCAAAGCCAGCTTCATATTCACCCTTTCTAGCAGAGATAACTAAAATACCAACGTCAGCTTGAGAGGCACCACCAATCATTTCCGAAATATATAACTTGTGACCTGGTGCATCCAAAATAGTGTAACGTCTCTTATCGGTTTCAAAATATGATTTACCAACTTCAATTGTCTTACCATCATTTCTCTCTTCCTTATTGGTATCCATAATCCATGATAAATACCAACCTTGTCTACCAGCATCTTTTGCTTCTTTTTCATATTTTTCAACGGTACGCTTGTCAACAGCACCTGTTAGGAATAAAATATTACCACCCATAGTAGATTTACCAGCATCGACGTGACCCATGAAAATGATGGAAAGGTGCTCCTTACCACCAAACATATCATTAACAACAGATGGATCAATCTTATCAGCTTGTTCTTTCGCAATTAAATCAGCGTTGGAAGAAGTAGAAGCGGTATCTTTCTTTGATGTAGCAGATTTAGAAGAGTTAGATTTAGTAGCTAGCTCAGACTTTTTAACTTCATTTTTAGCAGGAGCAGGAGCAGTAGCAGAACCAGCAGCTTTTATTTCTTGCTTTTTTGACTCCTGCTTTTTTGGTTCCTCTGACTCTTCTTTCTTTTCAATTTTCTTAGAAACATCGGTCTTAACTGTTGAAGACTTTAAGTTTAATTTTAGAGTTCTCTTAGGTTTGGAGTTTAACTTAGCTTGACTTTCTTGCTGCTGTTTTTTGTAATCATCCAAAGACATTTGTTGAGAACCAGAACTTTGCTCTTGAGCTGATTGTTGCTGTTTATCATACTGGTTATTGTAATTGTTATAATTGTTGTAGTTGTTATAACCATTATCGTTGTAGCCATTATTGTTATTGTAATTGTTATTAGTATTGTAGTTGTTATTATGAGAGCTACCTCTACCGCCTCTATTACTATAGCCACCTCTGTGGTTGTAGTTATTGTAGTTGTTGTTGTAGTTGTTGTTGTAGTTGTTGTTGTAGTTGTAGTTGTTGTTGTTGTAGCTATTATAACCTTGTTGCTGTTGACCACTACATTGATTATAACTGTTATATTGTTGCTGTTGCTGATATTGTCCTTGCGATTGTCCTTGTCCATATTGATTAAACTGTTGGTTAGGGACGAAAGATTGTGCATTGAAGTTTGGAACGAAAGATTGGGCAACATTTGGATTGTACCTTTGTTGTTCTTGACCATTTAAGTTGACATTTTGCATGCCATTAGTAATGTCTTGTGACTGATCGTTAGACATGGTGATTGAAAGATTGGTAAGTTATTCTAAGAAGGAGAATAGGCCGTACTACTTGTTCCTGATTTATTCTAAACACTTGTTGAAATAAATCGACTCATCAAAAAAATTTTGTGGTCGTGCGCCAATTCTAAAATGTTCAGGTGTTACAATCACGTTTTTAAATGAGGTAAGCAATTATGTAAATGAAAAAGATAAAGTTGCCTCTTATCACATTGAAAGTAACAGATGGATCGAGATCTCTAAATTGAACGTGTACAAGGAGGCTTCAACATATAGTTACAATTTATAGTCCTATATAATATGACATCAGATTTTCCCCAATTAACAAAACAGACATCGAAATTGGCACATCCACAGACAGTTGTTAATTTTTACCTATCCAAAGATATTCATTATCCTTTCAAAGTCAAAATTAATAAACTATCAGGATTAACCCATAAATTTCAGCAGTTGCGGCAAGATCATTATTTAAGTTATTCAAAGTCTCATACAGATCACAATCATACATCAAATGGTAGTTCAATGAAGAAAACTACAGCTACTGATAAAGTGATAACTTATAAATTAAAGGAGCAACAGACTAATGAAGTTTTCATCTCTGTTAGTTTACTAAACGGAAATGTTAATGAAAAATTATTGACTTGTCCTATAGTCACTTCTGTGAGATATTTCAATTCAAATTATCACGTATCTAGGCCTACTTCGTATCACAGTGAATCAAATCTTCCATTCAACACAGGACGGTCGACTAGTCACACTGGAACAAGAAATACTAATCGCACAAATATATCCACAGCTTCTTCAGCTGGCATCACTCCAGGTATGGTTGGTGGAACTTCAAATTTAAACATCCTTGCTGCTCAAAGAATGTTATACAATAACCCAGATTGGCTTACTTTACCTATTAACTATTCTCAATTACCAATTGACTCAGTACTATTCTTTAATATTTATTCATTTGATTATGAAAAAGGTGATGTTTTACAATTGGGCACTTGTAAGCTGAATGTTTTTGATTATGAAGGATCTTGTACTCTATTTAAAGGTCATCAAAAACTAAAAATTGATCTTGTTGAAGGTATTCACTCAAAAAATAAAGAAGACATTACCGAAAATATAGAGACTCCAATCAATGAAGACATTTGCTATGAGACGGAAATGCAAAGATTGGAGAAGAAACTTAAAGTAAAAGAGAATGGAGAATTTGCCTCAGGACCAGATTGGTTAGATCAATTAACTTATAGAAAAATTGAACAGATTAACTCTACTGAAATAAGTAAGCAAGAACGTGAATCACACGTAAAATCATTAAAAGAAAGTTATTGGGATGATGGCATATTTTTACATATTGAGCTGTTACAGTTTGATATTCCTATTGTTTTTTCAGATGTTAAATATGCTGTGTTGAGCATTCCAACCTCAGAAACACACAGAATCGGTGGGTCTTCTTCAAAAGCAGCGCGGAATACTGGCAATTATGAAGTATCAAATGAAATAACTTTTAGCAATTCAATGAGTTTAAAAGCAGATCCAACTATGTTTACAACTTTCGATCCTGATCTATATAGATCTGAGCTGGCTGAAGATCCAATTGAGTATAAATTCAGAAAACTGGAGAGAGTTCATCAATTGTCTTCATTGGATAAAGATATCAGGCCTACATTAAAGATTAGACAACAATTAAATAGAATTTTACAGAAACAATTCTTTGAGAAATTGAGCAACAAAGAGAAGAACTTGATATGGAAATTCAGATTTTACTTACTTAATGCTCTCATACTCAATAAAAACACCTCTCAATTTAACAACTTCTTAATTAATTTCATTAAATGTATTGATTGGAATGATGATTTTGAAGTCAATGAATTTTTAACTATTATTAATGATTTGGATCCAAACAAAAATGCTAATAATAGCAATGGTGATAAAGGGTTGGCTTCAAATGTGTTTGTGCAAGAATTAGAAATTGTTGATTGTCTGGAGCTATTGAGTGAAAATTATAGGACTCATATCGTTAGAAACATGGCTATTGAAAGATTGAAACTGGCTAGTGATGATGAATTGGAAATATTTATGGTTCAATTAGTGCAAAGTATCAAAAATGAACGTAATTATGTCAACCCACATACTGATATAGATGAAGATGATAACTATGAAGATCTAGATAATCAATTAGAAAGCCCTGCTATTACATTGGGTGATAATGAAGACTCAATCGCTGCGAACAGTGAATTTCATGTTGTTAAAAATGACGAAGCTAATGTTGATCCTGTTGTTAAATTTTTAAATAGTCCGTATTTATTAAGCTTCAAGAAACGTCATAAGCTATCTTCTAAAGTTCCAAAATTGGATTCACCATTAGCCAATTTTATAATTGAAAGAGCAGCCAATAATTCAAATTTAATGAATTTCCTATATTGGAATTTAAAGGTTGAGGTTGATGAAGAGAGAAAGAATAACAGTAAAACACAAAATGGATTAGGTGGTAATGGAACTGGAGTTGGTGTTGGTTTTGAGGAAATTGACTATATCCAAGATCAACTAATTGATAATAACCAACAGCTACATAGATCTCAAATTAAGACGACTTCACACATTTTTGAAAAATCTATAATGAATTTAATTTGGAATCTGGCAATTAGTGAAGATGGTGATAGGAAGATTCATGAATTAAGGAATCAAGTTGAATTAGTAGGTAAATTACGCGATATTGCCATGAAGATTAAAGTTGATTTCAAGAAAGAAACAACTCCAAAAAAAGTTGAGATTTTAAAAGGTTTGTTGGTTGAAAAACACAAGAAGAAATCCGCTATTAAAGCTTTAGCTGATACTACAAGTCCATTGCGGTCCCATAGAAAGTCCATTTTGCATAGCGAGCAAGAATCACTGATTGAATTCACTCCAATAGATGCTCCAATTGATCCTAGAATAAAACTATGTGGAACAATACCAGAAGAATCTACTGTTTTTAAGAGTTCATTGAATCCATTAAAAATTTCCTTTAAAACTACAGCAGATTCCAAATACCCACTGATGTTTAAAATTGGCGATGATTTAAGACAAGACCAGTTTGTCGTTCAAATAATAACAGTTATGGAAAATATTTTAAAAAATGAAAATTTGGATTTAAAACTAAAACCTTATAAAATTTTGGCTACTTCAACTATTGAAGGCTTTATTGAATTTGTTCCTAATAGTTCACTTTCATCTATTCTAGCTAAGTATAACAATTCTATTTTAACTTATCTACAGCACTTTAATCCAGATCCAGCTGCACCTCATGGTGTGTTTCCTGAAGTTATGGACAATTATGTTAGATCTTGTGCTGGATACTGCGTTGTTACTTATATTTTAGGTGTTGGCGATAGACACTTGGAAAATTTGTTGCTAACCAAAGATGGCTATTTCTTCCATGCAGATTTTGGTTATATATTAGGTCAAGACCCCAAACCTTTTCCACCCCTAATGAAATTACCGATTCAAATTATTGAAGGTATGGGTGGACTAAATGACGAAAACTATAAGAAATTCTGTGATTATTGCTTTACTAGCTATAATACCTTACGTAAGAATTCGTCATTAATTTTGAATCTATTTCAATTAATGATTGACTCTTCGATTCCAATTTTGCAAACTCCTTCTTATCAAGCACAGCTTTCTAGTGGTGAAAATATTAATAATGTTAACAGCGGGAGTACTGGTGGTAGTAATAAAAATGTCACCATCAACGAAACTGAGAAATTAGAAATTATTCTTAAGATTAAAGAGAAATTCATGCTAGAATTGAATGATGAAGAAGCTATTTTGCACTTCCAGAATTTGATTAATAATTCGATCAGTGCATTATTGCCTGTTGTAATTGATAGGTTACATAACCTGGCTCAATATTGGAGGGCTTAGGTATCGCTATTTGTTTTAAATTTGTATATTAACTTAGATTTATAAGATGTCATCTCTCTATTTGTCGAACTTAATCGACGTCGTCGGGTCGTCAGGTCGTAGCCGCGGGTCAAAACATATCAAAACAAATTATCTTGAGTGAAATTATATAAACAAACACGCCTTTCTAACTTTTGAGTTTGTACGGCCTTTTCATATCGTTTTTTGTACATCGAAAATATATCATATTGTAAATGGTATCAAAAGAAGAATACTTACAGTCTGGATTTGATCCAAATCAATACACTATCCCGCAATTAAGATCTGCTTTAAGTGATTATTCAGTTGTTTATCCATCTTCTGGCAAAAAGTCAGAATTGGTTGAAATTTTCAAAGACCATATTGGAACCAATAGGAACAAATTATGGAAAGAATATACTCAATCCAATGATCCAAATTCAGATGGTATAAAAACTGTTGATTTAGATTTAAATCCCCATACAAAAGGCAAACCTAAAACTAAGCACACTGCCAGAAAGTCCACTAAACCAACTCCTTTAAAGAAAGTGAGAGCTTCCTCACCAGAACAAACTTCATCTAATGAGCCAGATTATTGGTCCACTGAAACTGAATCTGAGAAGGCTGCTAGAAATTTTTCAAAGGTAAATTCGTTTCAGAAATTATCGACCTCTTCATCTCCAACTACTGCAGGAACAAAACAGGATAGACATTTTTCAAGTAAAAATGACTTTCAAAACTCTTTTGCCCCGGAAATTGAGAAATCTGCTTTACCAGCTAAAAGGCATGCTGTAGATGAAACCCCTCAAAAGGCAAAAAAAATATTGAAGCGTTCTAAACATAAGGAAAGGTCTACAGATGTTTCTGATAGCGATATTTCTCCTGCTTTAACTTCAAGAGAAACAAATTCAGGTTCAACTAGATCTTCCGCAAATACAAGTAAACAAATCATTGAAGATTTTGAGCTTCCTTTATCTATTAAGAGAAAATCAAAACCAATTAGTGCTGAGAGTACATTCAACAGTATTGTTGAGAAATCATCTCCCAGAAAGACTCCAAGAAAATTACAAACAGAGACTAATCCTGAAGTGGAAAAAGAGCTTGAAAAGTTATTTAATTTCTCAATGAATAAGTCCGACAAAAGTTTGAAGAATACAACCTCTAGTGGTTCATTGTTAGACGAAGATAAGGGAAGTCCGTTTGTTTCTCCTACATCGAAGAAGAAAAATGTCCCTTCTTTGAAAATTTTGGACAAAAAAGAATTGGCATCAAGAGTTAAGAAGCCTAGAAAGACGAGCAATTATCTTTCGGAATTAACAAAGGAAATTGAAGCTGAGGTTGAAGCTTGTTCACGTGGTGTTGGAGCTACCGATAATTTGGTTAGTTCTTCTCCTTCTGTTAAGAGAACACCTCGATCGAATATTAAACAAGAACTAGAAATATTCATGCCATATTCCGAGGCACCAATTTCTAAAACGAATGAAAATGCTGAGAACTATGAATCTTCCCCTTTGAATGAATTTTCTCAAAAAAGTGTAAAGTCTTGTACACCATCTAAGAAAATTACATATAATGATGTTATCAAGAGCCTTTCTAAGGCAACACCGAAACGTAATTTTGTGCCAATATCTTCATCATCTCCTGCTTCACTGACTTCTTCAGCAAAAAAGGTTGCCTTTAATGCTTCTAAGATCAGTCATGATGAAACAAAGCTGACTGGACCAACTAAAAAGATACAAATCGATGAATCCCTTGACACTTCTGTTGAAAATACTTTTGATATTTTTAAAAGTGCAGTTAATGATTCTCGTACATACGATGACACTACTTACAACACCGCTAATTCCTATAGTGAGGTTGATTTTCCTGTCGAACGATTGGAGAATCACAAAGACATCGCCAGTACTGAGCAAGCAATTGTGAACAAGCCATATATAATCAGTTGCATCTTATTTTTCTTGTGGAAATGTTTAGTTATTCTGTTATTAATCATTTTGGGTTTATCACTACTTTCTGGTGGCTTGATTCTAAGACAAATGAAAGTCAATGCTGGATATTGTGATATTACACCTCAAGACAAAAGATTAGAATTATGGTGTAACTTTCCAAGTTTATTACAAGAAACTATCCCACAATACCAACCTTACTTGGACTGGGCTGAAAGTTATATCAATCAAAACATCCATTTATCATGTGAAGAATGCCCTGAACATGCAACTTGCTTTGCTAATGGCAGAGTTAAGTGTGATTCTAATTTCTTAATTGCAAGACCCTGGTCTGCACTTTTTGGATTGGTTCCTAATCAAGAAATTTGTGTTTATGATGATCTGGTGGATGAAAAAATGAAAATTTTAGCTGAATTCACCGTGAAATTGTTACATAGAAGGCAAGGAAGAGAATTAATGCTGGATGAATTACATGATTACCTGTCCGCTATCAAGAGCGATAATATGTCAGATGATGAATTTGAGGAATATTGGAATAATTTTATTAATTATGAAATGTTCAATGAACCCGCTATCAAGATTGACCTTACCTCTAGATCTGTTTCTTTTGAAACTACTATTCCGGAAGAATACAGAACCAGCACATATGGTGATAGAAGAAAAAATAAGAGAAAGTATATGACTAAGTAGCTCATCTTCGTTGGATTTGTTGAATTACAATACTTTTTGTGTTGTTTTTATTATGTTTCTCTATAAGGTTTACTTTGCTTTCTCTCTATTTCTTTATTTCAATACTTTGTATTTCCTATCTCCTATTTATTAGGTTGTATCATGTTGTCTTTCTATTTATGCTTTTTTTCCTAGTCCCTTCACTTTGTGATACTAGCTTATATCCTTTTGTGTAAATGCTGTTTTTTGCTTTTTTAATTTACCTTTTAATTTACTTTTTCCACTCTTGTCTTTTTAGTTCTTTCGATTATCTTATGGTGTATATTCACATGAGTGTTTAGTTATTTCTTACAATTTGCTTTCAATTTGAATTATTTATAAATATAATGGCGTTCAAAATATACGTTTTCTTCAAATCAATAAAGAATAGGCGCATAAGGGAAAGTAAAAGTCAAAAATTGTGAAATAAAAATATCTAAAAATACATCGAAGTTTAACTAAGAATTAGTTTCAGCCTCAGAGATGATAACAGTAGATTGAGGAACACCTTCTAAATTTTCGATAGGTCGTTCTACACTATAATTAGAAGTAGCAACTTCAATTTTAGATCCAGAAGTAGGTTCATCTTCGGTTGTCGTAGTGGTAACTGGATCAGTTATCGTATCATTGACTTGTCCATTTAAAGCATCATCAATACCAGGTTGAAAAACTTCGGTGTTTTTAGCAATGGCTACTAGAATGGCTGTATCAACAGGATCAACTGGTTGGGCAATTATTTGTTCAGAAAGTTGATCGTGGGTGTTCAGCTCACGTGAAATTCTACAGAAAGAACACTTAAACTTATAATCAGTGTCAGATTCATATTCAATCAACTGTTGAATTCTTTCTGGTTGACATTTTGCATGTTGCCAACGATCGCAAGTTTCACATCCAATTAGCTTTGAACCATCATCGAAGTTTTGTTTTTTGATTCCACAAATACAATCGAAATTCCAAGATTCATCGTCTTGTTTGAGGGGTGAAGAAGGGAGAGTTTTTTGCCTCTTTTTTAATCTCTCTTCTCTCAAGTCATTAACAGAAGAAGATTGTGATCTTGAACTGGCAGTTGCTCTCTCGAACATTTGCTCTTTCATTCTAATTCTTTTAGCGGCTCTTATTTCAGCGGCTTCAGCTTTCAACCTTTCTTGTTCTAGTCTAGCTCTTTCTTCTTCTTCTTGTCTTTGTCTTTCTTTGGCTTCCAATCTAGATGATCTCTTTCTATGAACCATTAGAGCTTGCATTTGAATTTCTCTTTTTCTAGCTAATGCTTGCTTTCTCTTTTTCATGTCATGTTGTAAAACTTTATCATATTGCAGAACTAATTTAGAATATAGTCTGTAATCATTTGATGACTTCTTATTACCTACTTTTTTCTTTAAATCTTTTAAAAATGAATCAAATTGATAAATGCCAACAGCTAAACATTTATATTCCATTAATTGTGGTTCAATTTCTGGGAAAAATTCCAAAGGATTTTTGATTTGTTCTAAAGTATCTTTTCTACTATTCGGTATAATCATGGAAGGATATTTACTCTTTTTATAGTATAATCTTGCATCTTCAGGAATAAACCATTCCTCTCTTATATTTTTATGATTTACTTCATAAACTGCCTCTAATCTTAAACTTTCTTGAGGCTTAATATATTTATCAACATTTTTTCTGAAATTATCTGCACTTTTGTGATTAGCAAATTGGACTAAGTCATATATAATATTCAGTTGTTCATTTAAATTCAACTTATTAAAATCAATATAATTCTCGTTAATCTCACCATCCAATTGAGCTTCATTTGAAGTACTTGTACCAAATATCAAATTAATTTGTTCAGTGAATTCAACATCAATAAACTCCATCTTATAATTAGTTACAAATTGAATCAACTTAGTTTTGAAACTATTTAAAAAAACAGGGGTTGCAATACCTAATAATTCTTCCTCAAAGTTTGAAACGTCAAAGGCATCTTGAAATCTAATAACATGTTTCAATAAATACAACCATTGAACAATATATGTGTACTTTGGGTTGTTTCTTATTTCGGATAGTCTATCCTGGTATCTTGACTCTTCAATGTATAAAACTGGAGGTGTTTTTAATAGTTGACTTTTAGCATCGTCATCAATCAACTTAGATAATTGTTCGGCTGGATGACCAGAAGCACCATGAGGTTGTGCAGATGGCATGACTGTATATATATAATGGTAAGTTTATTCAAAATCACTTCAGAAAGTTCAATTATGTAAAGAAAAACACGCTTTGTTAAAATGAAGAAACTTGCTAGATTCAGCTCTCAATAAAAGTAACTCTCATTGATCGCACTTTACGTGTCCGTCTAACCACAGGGCTGCGCAACCCACATTAAGTCTATCGACCTGGCCCTTCCTCATTTTTGTCTCAAAAGTGCACGACCTTGAATCTTGGATGTTGTAGCTTCCTTTAAACTTGTTTTCAATATTTCAACAATTTTACCATAAACTTGCCCATCCTTTTAAAGATATCTTTCCTTGGATAGATCACTATAATTATCGTACTGTAGACTATTGTAGCATAAGCATCTTGTGTAGGGATTCCACTGTTAACTAAATGCTCTGCCTTGTTCTATTATTAACACACTACAGAAGACACAAACGGCAAAAAACCCAAGTAAAGGCAAAACTTAATTTTTTTACATAAATAGTGGAAGTCAAAAATATACAAAATTGGCAGTCGTATCATATAATTGGTTATCCAAAAAAAAAAACTAAGAAAGGCAAAAACAAGGTAGAAAAAGGAGGGAGAGTAAATAAAAAGAAAATTAAAACAAGAACTAAAGAGCTAACATGAATAAAAGAAACAGAAACAGTGCAAGCTGGATAGTGCATGGACAGGCATGCATCCTATCTTATAACTTCAAAACACATATAATTTAACAATAAAGTACAGTAACAAATGATGCTCAATAGCGTTCACAAGAACCACTCTAAAAATAAAGAGCATATAATAAAACAGAAGGCAAGCAGGAAAAATTCATAATAGTGAAGATGAATAAAAGCAGACTAGATGCCATTACATAAGTTTCAAATGAGTTGATATAATTGTTCAATCAGTATAAATGAATGACACATTTTCATCAACCAAAAATAAGCCTAATGTAGGTGTATGCTTGCCGCCACAAAATCAATCAGCGATAACATCATGCTAAGTTAAATAAAGCTGATAGACAATATGTTAATTGTAACCATGAACTAAAATTTGAGTCTATTTATTTGCGTCTATTTTGACTGTATGCTG
Organism: Ambrosiozyma ambrosiae; assembly: GCA_003705185.2. Classification (NCBI taxonomy): domain Eukaryota; kingdom Fungi; phylum Ascomycota; class Pichiomycetes; order Pichiales; family Pichiaceae; genus Ambrosiozyma; species Ambrosiozyma ambrosiae. The sequence goes on from PPHU02000002.1 coordinate 25,086, forward strand.
AACAAGTTGAAAAGTCAAAAAGTTAAGGGAAGGAAAGTAGGAGCTATGAAGTACAAAAAAATTCAAAACAGTATTACTGGTGTAAATGATAATGGAAATAGTAAGCAGACTATACGTGGACAAATGGTAAAATCTGTTCATATAGTAAATTTTTTAATATTGTTACCATAAAATCAATAGTAATTCCAGGTAAAATAACCATTGGGTATTTCTTAATATGGCATTATATAAAATTTTCAAAGCGAAGACTTCATTAAACGTCCCATACAATTAATTTGAATGGTGTTAATCGGGAAGTGATAAATTGTTACTTTCTTAATTTGATAATGGGAGAATGTTGGATATTCTAAGGAATAGAGTGAATCTGAGTCACATAAAATAAATAAAGGATTCATTCATTCTCTGAATGTTCACTTGCAGTCTCTTCACCGTCATCTATCGTTTTTGTTTGTAGTGGTTGTTGGAGTGGTTGTTCTTGTTGTTGTGGTCTTATTCCCAGTCCTGTTGTTGATATCGACTGTTCATAATCTGGCTCTATATCTGTTTCATCCTCTGTTTCATCGCCATCTCCTGAACTTGGAAATCCATCAATTGTTGGAGAATGAGTGGGCGTTATTCCAGCTAATGGAATCGATGGTGGAGGTAAATGAGGTGGATTCGACAACTGAAAGCTTGTGCTTCCGCTAAAAGAACTTCTTGGGGTATGTTGGCTTTGCTGACTTGAAGAAATTAGTAATGGATTACTTGAAGCAACATGATGGACCGCATTAGATGTGACTGGAGTTGACGTTTTACGTCCATGCGTATGAAAGGTAGCTTTTTCAGGAGAAGGAGAAGCTGATGCAGAATATTTAACTGGTGAAGATAATGACATTAATGACATGATAGCTTCTTGCTCTAATTTTTCATCAGATGTGCCTGTAGAGGGTAAACTGGGATGATTCAATTTTGGTTTCTCATTAGATAAAGCTCTAAACAAAGCAGTTTCTGCAGAGTTAGTTTGCTTGTGAGTGGCAACCTCATCTAAATTAAATTTAGCTGCACCATGTGAAGATCTCCTTGGAGAACTAGCAGTACTGGTAGTGTTGGTGATTACAGGTGTAGTCAAGAATCTTTTAGTTTGTTGCGTTGAATGTTGTTCAGAACCTCCAGGTAAAGTATCACTTTTCATGTTCCAAAATTCATTATATTTATTATTATTTGAAGGATTAACGGGAACCTGAGTGTCATCTTGTAACTTTTGCTCCAATTCAGAGATTGTATTATTTGACCAACCATGTTGAATTTTTAATTTAGCATAGTTTAATCTTGTTTTCAAGTTTTCTGAAATCTCCTTGATTTCAACTTCATTCTTTTTCGAAATTCTATAAGGAGAAACTCTTTTGGGAGAACTCAACACAGTGTCATGAAATATAAAACCAGGACTTGAAGGTAGATTGGTCATATTTTTCTCAGGAGAGTTTCTATTTATTATTTTATTCAATTCCATTGATCTTCGTTTAACATCAGGAGAACCCAAAATGGCTTTGTCATAAGTACTATATCGGCTAACTTCAGGAGATCTTAATAAAGAGTAAAAATCCGTACTTTTTCTTTTCTGAGAAGATGAATGAACAGAATATGTAATGGAAGGAGACAGAAGAGGTGTGCCTTCATTCAATAATTGTTGAGGGGTCCTTTCAGGAGTCTGCAGGACAGAAGGAGTATCAAATACTCCAGAAGTGCGTTTAGTTGAAGGAGTTGAAGGGACCTTTAATGGATGAGAAGACTGTTGATGTTGTAAAGAAGAAATAGGTTGCTGTTGTATTGCTGATGGTGGATTTTGTCGCATCTGTGGTTGTACGTTTTGTAGGTGTTGCTTTCTTATTGGAGATTCAAAGGCAAAACTATTGTTTATTGGAGGTGTTGATGGATGTCTTGTGGGAGATTGGTTACTGGTAGCAGAACTAGTCATTACCTGTCCTTTGGAAGTAGTTTGGTTGGCACTCATCAGGAAGAATTGTGAGTTGTTAGAATTAGCTATTGCTTAGGAATGAAAGAAAAAAAAGCTCAAACTGCAGTTGAAATTAATGAAGGAAAGCAGGAAGCGTTTCAAAGCCTGCTGAACGGAATTATTTAGAATTCAGAGAGAACTGATTCAGATGTGCTTCTCAAACAATAGAAGAAAAGTATGTGGTAAGACAAGTTAAGGTGCAAACTAGGGAAGTATTGTAATTGTTTGTTTGTTTGTTTATATTGAACGAAGTAAATTATGAACTGTTGCTTGTTACGCGGCTAGCGGCTTTGGGGTTACCCGGTGTTATAATCTTTTCCTATAGTACATAAGAATTTACTTACTATTAACTATACTTACTATACATAACATAACACAAATTTAAAAAAGCAAAGCAAATAAATTAAATCAAAGTGAAGAAAAGGGTATTAATCGTCACTACTCCTCCTTCACATTCTGCTGCTGTAGTTTATTTCTACTAGCTCTAAACAACTCTTCCTGCTGCCTTAATAATTCTTCTTCCGACAATCCACTATTTTGAAATTTGTTACTTTTTCTTTCTTTAGTTCTACTGTTGACTTTGAAATCATTCAAGAAATGCTCTAGTAAAGGAAGGTACTCATTGAACCCCAAGTTTTCAACAGCCTTTAGTACATGGTCTGTGCTTATTGTTTTCTTCAACTCTCTGTCAGCGATGTCATTTGATTCTGTCGACACAATCATGAGGAACTCGATGCAGCATTCAATAAGAGCCTCTCTAGCTTCTTTTGAAAAAGAATATTCATTAGGTAAGATTTCTCCTATAATTTTTTGGACGGTAGCCTTTGGGAGGGATAGTTCGTCAGCTGTGGAACCAGATTCAGTCATAAATTTGGAGTAAAAAAATTGAGAGCAGCCATAAACAGCGACGGGTCAATAAACTCAAGCTCCAACATGAAAGCCAAATCGAATTGACGACAATGTTCCCTATTTATATTCACTTTACTGAGAAACTATCCGGTCCGAAATCCCGCGCTGGGCACGTCAGGCCAAGACATCCAGAGCCGGGTGCTTCACTCTCCACGATTCACGAGCAGCCATCTAGTACAAAACTGGTACGTTGAAATAGGTGCCAAAACAATAGCTAGTTGGATATCCATATATATATATATGGATATACATAGATCACTAATCTTATTGGTCCCTAATAACTTGAAATAAAAAAATCAAATATTTTCCTTTCTTTTATGGTCTATTGTTTAAAAACCAAAATTAGTATCAGTGAATAAGGAACCAATTATCCATGATCTATAGCTAACAGTAAAACCAGCTGTAGTTTAAAAATAAGTTGCCGTTCCCAGGAATCGAACCGGGGTCGCATCTGCCACAAAGATGAGTACTGACCACTATACTAGAACGGCGTTAATTATTAAATGTATTTATGTACTTATATATAGACTAATTTAATATGATATAATTATTGTTATAAATACTTTTATCTCGTTGAGTTTAAATATATGTTTAGTTCCAATAATTTATGATTTAGCCCGATATTGTATTTTATACTAACTACAAAGGTACAATTAGTTAATACTGTGGTACTTTGAAGTAGGAAAGTTTCTAGTTCATGAATCAGAAGAGTTCAGACGTTTTGTAATGCGTGAGGTGTCTGTGAGCCGCACATCTAAAGAAAAGGAACCAATTTGCAGCCTAAGCTTAAATTAACTAGTGAATCAACAATTCAGGTTTACGTTTTAGTTGTTTCTCATCTCGTTTGAAATTGCTATCGTTTCCTAGAAAATTAAATAGATACACAAGAGTACTCTATATTTCAACTTTCAGTTAGTTTCCATTAAATTCTCTTTTTTGCTTTACAACTCAAAGGAACACTTTTTCATTTACATATTAGCCTGAAACAACTGTCTTTAAAATCACTTTCAGACCTGCAACATGGGCCTAATACATCCAAATTATTTAAAAGAGATAGAGAATATACAGAACCTCAATAAAAGAACTGATTGTGTTACATGTAATGATATTCCAGTATGCCCAACTTGTGATGCTGGTATGCAATGTGTGATGACCACGCAAACATGTTCTGCATGCCCTTCTACTACGTGTTCTCCAGTTTCTACAGGCAGTAATTTGAATGATTCTAGTAGTAATTCCTCTTCTTCAAATGCTGGTAAAATTGGTGGTGCAGCTGGTGGTGCAGCTGCTGCAGTTATCCTACTATTAATTGTTGGAATATTTTTCCTTTATAAGAAATGGTACAAGAAGAAATATCCACATGGCTTCTTTTATTACTATGATGATGATGACACAGAACAAGATAAAGAAAGTCTAGTTGAAGAACATGAACACCTTGCTTCTCAAAGAAGATTATCAACTTCATCAAATGCAACGGCAGCTGCCTCAGTCTTCACAAAGGCTTCAAATATTCTTAATGTTGCTTATATTCCGGGTGTCACAGTTAGAAACCCAAGAGTGAAGAAATCAGATTTAAGTTCAAATAAGGCCTTGAGTATTTTTTCCAAAGAAACATATTTTAGTGATATAGAAGATGCGAGTATTAATGGTGGTCATGTTGCTGTTCGTGGTGCTACTCCTATGCTTGTTAAGGTTGAAGAAGATCATTATAATTATGATGACTCTGATGGTGACCAAGCCGGTTATTCGAATGATACCGAAAATAATAAATTAAAGAGCAATGATATTAGTAACATCAACGGAAATGGCAACGGTAATGGTCATAATAAAAATAATAATGTTTTGAAAGTTACAAAGTCTGGTTATAGACCTGGATTACAACAACAATTTACCATTGAAGAAGAAGATGAAGAAGAATTTGAAATTGAAGAGATGGTTTCCGCTAAAGAGGGTACAAGTTCTGGAAATCTTTCGAAAAAAGCTGAGATGGCTACAACTCCAACTAGTGCATACTATAGTCCCCTAGCATTAAAGACGACACCACAACCATTAGATTCAGATTCAGATTCCGGAAGTGAGGATTCAGATTTAGGTGACTCAGATGAGGAAAATATTGAATATCTAACAACACAATTACAGCAAGGTAACCTGAAATTAGACAAGAGAAGAATGTCCCTTCCATTTAATAAATCTGAACATATTCAACAACAGAAGAAAGAGGAAAAGGAACAAGAAACTCAAAGACAGCAAGGTAAATTATCTATATCCGCTTTCCACGGAATAGGAATAAAATCAGAACCTTCTACTCCAACACCTGAAGATATTGGAGCGGTAAATATAAGTAGTCGTATGACTGTTGAGTCGCAAACTCATGCATTTCATGAAGATATTCCTTTACATATTTTGGACGAGAATGACGAATACTCTGATGAAGAAGTGTTGTTGAACTTGGGGGTTGAAGAAAAAAGAAGCAGCCAAAATTTGAGAGGACCTATCAACCGTTTTGAATAAGGATTTGGGTATTTACTATTTTATGTACTTTTGTATAACTTTGAACAAATCAACTATGATGTTTGTTTTCACAAGATATGATCCAAAATAGATCATATAGACGCGTGACTGGTCGATCGATGCGAAAATGAAATTCTCGACCTCAAGCAAACGAAGTTCGAAATGTAAATACAAACAAGTACAAGTACAACAAGTAAACATCGCTTCATCTCCTTATTCTCTAACCACAAAAAATTCCAGAAAGTGTCCTGTTGTCTATCTTTAGATTTGATAGCCTTGACACTCCCTCTTTCACCAATTCTCCTTATAACCACTGAAACGCTGTTCTACACATAGAATTCAAACTCCTCCGGTGCCCTTACCAACAGCGAAAATTTGCAAACTTCGGTTTATAAATAAAATTACACCATTATTTCTTGTATTCCTCCCAGCCTATAACTACACTACTTATACAACCACCAATGGAGCAAATCCTACAGCAGGATAGAAAGAGATCTTTAGACGACTCTCCAGAAGATGTATGTTATTTGTTTTGCTCATCTGATCAATGTTTACCTTTGTAGGCGATCTATTTACTAACAGTACACTCCTTTATTATAGGTTGAAGCTTCCAACGAGTTCATCAATGCGGTTGTCAAGAGGCTGGCTACACCTCCTGATGGTGTTGTCACCTACGTGTCCAAACAGTATTCAAATGATACCAATGAAAATAACGAAGTTCAAGCTTATGCAAAAATAGCTGGTCGCAACTGGACTTACTACGTTAAAACTTTAACTGTATTAATAGGCAGAAACACAGACTCTCACCCCATCCCACCCGGAATGCCTCCAAGAGAGGACGAAGTCAATATTGATTTAGGCCCATCGAAAGTTGTCTCTAGAAAACATGCTTCAATCAATTATAACATGACTACCCAGCGTTGGGAATTATACATTTTAGGTAGAAATGGTTTGAAAATTGATAATCAAAGAATCAATCCTTCCACCCATGAATCCCCAATTCCTTTAAAATCTGGTAACGTTGTTGATATCGGAGGTACTCAAATGATGTTCATTTTACCCGACGCTGTTCCAGTGATTGACCCCTCTTTCACTCAAGGTTTAAATCATAAAAGACCAAAGTCTTATTATGGTGGTGATATTTATAATCCTAACCAAGTCAAAATTCTGTCTTATTCAAAAGATCCTGAGACTAATGCTCTGACAGCTATTGACAAAGATGATGGTCCTGAAGAGGATTTTTCTAAAGATGAATCAAAGGAAGTCAAACCTCCCTATGCATATGCAACCATGATCACTCAAGCCATTTTATCGAACCCTCAAGGTGTCCTATCTTTATCTGAGATTTATGATTGGATTGCAAGTCATTTTGCTTATTATAGGCACAGTAAACAAGGTTGGCAAAATTCAATTAGACATAATCTATCATTAAATAAAGCGTTTGAGAAAGTTCCAAGAAAACCAAATGAACCTGGTAAAGGTATGAAATGGCAAATCAGTGAATCTTATAGAAAAGAATTTTTAAAAAAATGGGAAGAAGGTACTTTAAACAAAGTTAAAAGAGGCTCTTCTGTTTCTCGTCAATTACAATTACATTTATTGAAAAATAAATCTTTACCTGATTCTGGTAGAACAGCTCCCATAATCAATAACCAAACACCATCGTCTAGGACACCATCTTCACAACCACAACAAATATACCCCAAATTAGATAACGATTTATCGAATAGACAGCAACTACCTCCAATTTCACAACAACAACAATATCAGCAAGTACAGCAACATCAGTTACCTGGTTACATTCCACAGCAGCAATACCCTTACTCGCATAATGGGTTTCCGGGAGCTTCTCCAGAAAGACTGATACAACATTCAAATTCAGCAGAGACTTTAAGTGCACTGAATTTTATTACAACAGCCGCTAATTTATCTAATAGTGGTGGAGGTGCTCCTTCTTCGTCATCTGCTTTACCTTCTTTATCTTCTAAATTACCTCCGTCTTCACATAATCCCAATGTAAAGCTTGAATTAAATTCTTCTCCTTTGAAAAATTTAGGAACTGGTTCCCTGCCTGATTTTCATACCCAATTCTCTAATGCCACATCATCAACACCGGTTCATCAACATAGAAGAGCGAATTCAAGTCAAGAGAGGCCAACAACAATGATGCTAGGGACAGCTCCACAATTAATGAATGGCAATAACACAACTCCAAAAAAACTTCAAAGTGTTCAACCGTTGGAAGCTTTGACACCGAATAATAACCAAAAGCCTCAATTAGATCCACCATCTTCATCATCACATTCTGGTGGCATGACTGGAGGTTTACATTCAAGAGGTCCGTCAATAAGCTCGTCCCCTGCATTATGGAATTATGTTCAATTTAGCACACCATTGGGTGCCTCAAATTCAATTAATACAAATAATAACAGTAACAATTTATTGCAGATCAATGAAGCTGGAATTAATGGTAATTCAAATAATGGTAATATCAACAACAATAACAACAATAATAATGATAATAATAATAGCAACTCAAATAATAGTTCTGCCGAAGGTGCTAATGGTGGTACTAGCCCAAACATTAAATATGAACTGGAGAGTCCCTTGAGAAATAGAAGGGGTAATTCAAATGTTAATGGCAACATGAGTTCTAATACTATAAATACTAATAACAACACAACTAGTAACACTGTTTCTACTACTCCTGGTAGCGGACTGAATGATTTAAAGAGTGTTGATCTTGCTAAAGGGTTTAAAGCTTGATTTTTAAACCTGCCTCTTGGCTTTGGGGATTGTTATTGTTTTATTTAATATTTTTCATGATTAGTCAGTTAATCTTTGGAAAATTATAATTACAACCAAGCGGATTATGGACTTTATTATTTTTGATGAATTGATGAAAGAACGAAAACATTGATACATTTATATTTACATTTATTAATTTAGCTATTGTTAGTGGCAACTACATTTGCCTTCAATTATGTCTCATACTTTTATTTTAACTTATTCTTTCAATTATCATATCGCATTCTTTTGAAGAAAATTTTGTTTTATCATTGCTTATCGTTTTATTTTTCATTAAAAAAACGAGTTTGAGATTCCCAAAACAACTTGATTAGGAAAACATTTAAAAAAAATATTGTTTTGCTCTTCTCAACTTGGTCATCCTATTAATATTTTCTCTTAGTGCAATTTTAAAATCTCTGGAGCAAATAGAATAATTTATACTATTTTATTTAAAGAAGGAATAGCTAGTGGTTATTTATCGCTTGATTTTTCTTTTATTCTTACTTTTGTTTATGTTTTTTTTTTTTTCATTCATTCTGTTATTGTATTTTTCAACCACACCTATCATATGTCTTTTTTATTTTGTTTGTATTTCTTGTTTTTCTTTTCGTTTTCAAACTTTGTAAATTTAGTCAATTGTGCAAACCTTTTTTTATTATCCTATATCTATCTATCACTAGTACTAATATATATCTTTTGAATGCCATTTATATTTTCCTGAATTATTTTTTATTCACACTTTTACTTTTTATTTTTACTTTTTTAGTTCTTTATAGATTTACTGTTATTTTATCTCATCTTTTTTTTTACCATACCATACATGAATACCACTAGGCTATTAATTTTATTAGTTCTATTTGTTTTTTATAGGTTAATTGAATTCTGAATCATTTTAAAGACTGGCTTTTACAAATGCTATTATTACATATCATTAAAACGAAGTGAATAATTCAAATCATTGAATAAAATTACTGAACAATTTAAAATAGAAAATAATTGCAATTGCAATTGCAATTCTATATTTTACATACAATAACAAAATCAAAACCATGAAAAAAGAGCTCTAACTGTATATATTAATAAATAGTAAAGAAACCTCCCTCCCACTAACATCAAAAATCATTTATATTTCCATTCAATTCACTGGAGAAGAGCCGATTTTTATTTCCATTTACAGGAGCATATTCATCACTACCACTTAGAGTAAAGTTATCAGAAGCTTCTAAAAACTGTGAAAATCCCCCTACCAAGCCATTACGATTGGCACTAAAATTAGGTGTGTCCCCAATATTTCCAGTTGTATTATTGGTACTACCGTCTGATATTGAAGAATCTAAAAGGCTTGTTGATGCACCACTAATTGGTTGATTATTTATAATCGTATCGTTTGTAATATCGTTATTTACCAATTCAAACGATGATTTGGGTTCCTCTTGATGTACTGAAGCATGATGCAATAATTTTGGAGATAATAATTTATTTTGAGTTGGAAGAGAGTTTAAAGGATATTGCGGTATAAATGATAATGATTGTTGAGATGGTGTTGACAGTGATGATATCGAAGAGGCTCTTTGATTAATCGACTTTGGACCTGATGAGTGGGTCTCACTTTTGTCAGATGTAGTGTTGGAATCAGAATATTGTTTTGGTTCCACAGTACGGGTTGCTTTAAATAATGCGAGCTTATTTGAATCTATTCCACCATACAATTCAATGGAGTTACGTAAAACTTGATCCGAATTGGGCTGTAAAGGCAAACCACCACCCATTGTTTTCCAAGAAGTGTGATTTTTAGGTTTTGTGGGAACAGTAAGGGTAGAAATTGAGCCATGGTCTAAATGTTTTGAATGTAGATTAGTACCTAAATCAACTTTAAACTCATCAGGGTCCAGTAAACCAGAAGAAGATAAACCAACAGGGAAGTCAGTGCTATTATTACTGATTTTGGAATTAGACTCATTTGCCAATAAATTCTCCCTATGGTGATGTTGGTAAGAATCGTCAATATTATTTGGCTTATAACTATGTTCAATTCTAATAAAACTATTGACAAAACTTTGATCACCATTACTGTAAGCTGTCCACTTTGATGTAATTGAATCAAGTACAATTCGGTAGGCTTCTGGAAATTTTGAAGAAATTTTTAATAATTTCTCAATGATCATATTCATGAAGTTAGATGATAGACTAATCAAATATTCAGGAAAAGTAACGGAATCCATATACTTCAATATATCAAAAAGAATCATTGCCATGCTAACACAGCTTGCCATAAATCCAGACTTATTAACGGACTTAACCAAGATAATCTGCAGGACATGATTCAAACATTTAAAAATGGATTCCAATTGACGATTACTTGGCCTTAAAAAACTATGTAGTTTATAATCACAATAGTATAGTATAATAACATGTTGTAATTTTTCATGAATTAAATAATTAAAATTAAAAAATCCATCTAAATTACTCTTTCTTTGCTCATACAACTTTTTTAAACTGTTATCTTCATTTTCAACTAATTTGGATAATTTTTCAGCAAATGTTTCACTGAATTGAAAATTCAATCTCAAGCTAATAGTGTTCTTAATAGCCTCACAGAAACTCGTATCAGTTTGGATAAGTCTTTCCAGTGAATGGGAATAGCTATCACCTAGTTTCACGGGAGCTGAATTTCCACGATCAGTATGAAAATAATATTGAGGTATCGGGAAATCATTAATCAAACATCTAATATAAAAAAAGCCTTTTGCACGACTTACAACACTAGCAAAACCAGGAGAATCATTAAAATTCACAAAAATCTCTAACGCTAAACCATTAAATACAGTTTGATCTTCAGAATGAGATTCTAAGTATAAAATTAAAGCCTGTAACTTAAATAAACCTTTGGAATAATGTGTCAATTCTTTATAACATTTGAAACTTTGTTCGTGAACTTCAACTAAATCCGATAAATTACTATTAGATTCCATTTCAATGTCTGCTGTCAAATCTGGATGTAACCTCAAAATGATTATTGATATAGCACACATTAACATTACAAACTCCATTGATTCAAAATCGTTTCCAATATTATATAACTTCTCTAACAATACAGTTTTGTCTAATCCATAATGGTCTAATTCACCATCGTTGAGAAACTGATGAGCAATTCTAGCGTATAATTGTGAATTAATATGTTCATAATCTGATAATTGAGGTAAAGAAACATTTCCTCTAATATAGGATCTTAAATTATGGCGATCTGTAAGAACCTCTTTTGTGATATAATTAATAGGATCTGTGGTAGGAGTAAATGGTCTTTCAGGAACTTTAGAAACATTATGATATTTTCTGGCTATCTTTAGTTGTGCTAATAACATTTTGTTTTCATTTCGAAGTTTAGTTATTTCACTATGAATATCAGTTTCTAAATCAGTTTTATTGCTTTCTTCTTGATCACTATTATTATCTTCTTCAGTTAAACGTGTATTTTTCAGACGAGCAGTCATCAGTTTGGGAGAAGAGGAATTTGAACTATTTGATGGCTTAATTTTATCTTTTAACTTCAACTTTGAGTTTGAAATTTCAATCGATCGGAAAGTATTAGGATAAACACAGTGCAACCCTCTCTTATCGCATGATTTGCAAATACTATCTCTATCACATTTGATCTTTCTTCTCCTGCATTCCAGACACGATACAGGGGTCAATTTTTGTTGTTTGTGTTGGTTCATCGAGATAGTTGATAGTTTATTTCCTTTCTCGCTTGTAACCATTTCTTAGTATAAATTGCTGATTACTAATGATTACAATCGAATGGAGGGACAGTTGGATAAGCAATATATTGAAAGACGAGCAAAGTGTGCAATATATAAAGACAAAAAGAAGAAAAAAACAAATTCAAGTAATAAAATGTGGCAAAATAAAATGTAGAGGCAAACTTTCGGAACTACGGAGTTTCCTTTTGCTCGGTCAATTATCCACTTATCTCCAATGCTTGCTCGTATGATCTCCGTCTGAAAGAAATACAGCCAACAACAGCCAACAGCCAATAGCCAACAGATAAATTATCCCGATGGTTATTAACTCAGTGATGTGTGTTTTAATGTGATAAAATTGTATGTTTTTCTAAAAGCAATTATAAACACTAACACAAAAGAATATTTACAAACAAAAAAAGTGTATAAGTAATTCATGAATCTAACTTGAGTAAAATTTCTTCCCCTTTTCAACTCCAAATATTATTAAATTACATAAAATAGATGAATTCTGATCGGTATTGTCACTATTGCTTTGTAATGTCTTAACTATAGTATCTAACTTATCCAACCTTTTTAAAACAACATTCTCGTCTATTTCCTTAACAGAATTGATAAAATTAATAAAACTTAGGAGTTTATTTACCGTTTCATAATTAATCTCTATTATGTTACCTCGATAATTAAAAGTTTCCTCGATTGTATTATCAAATAAAGTCATAATATGTGAACTTCGTGAATCAGTCAGGGTTACGTATTTAACAGTCAATTTTTGTCTTGGTGGTAACTCAGGCGGTAATTTTAGTGGGTCAAATGGGTGTTCACTGATTCCATTTATGTTACCAGCATTATTAGATTCCTCCAATTTTAATTGAGAAACTCCATCGATGGTACAGTCGTGAATTTCTCTGTTTCTCAGCATGAGATCTTTTAAGATTCCAATTAATGTAGGCTTACATTGTTCAAATGGACAATTCTCAATTGTATCAATCAAGAAATGATAAATTAATTGTTCATCCATAAAAATTAACAACTTTGTAATTAACATATAATAAAATTTCACCAATGTATCAATCCCAGAACTGAAGACTAATGATGTTAAATTTTGCAAGTAAGTCATAACAAAGATATCATTCTTTGATTCCCTTAATTCATTTTTTCTTGTTGGGTTTGTTGATAATTTCTCTAGTGCCTCCATTGTTAGTATCATTGTGGAACCGACCGTGAAATAATGAATCATATTTTGATTTATCATAAATGGAACAAAAGTTTTAATCTGGAGTTTGATCAAGTTCAAAACATCAAATTCTGTACATTTAAAATTCTCCTGATTCAGATATTTAGCGAACATGTATAATATTGTAACAGCTAACGATGAAGTTGAAATATGCTTTTGATCATCTTTTAATTCTTTATTATAATCATCGATAACATATCTAAATATATCTTCACCCGAATTTACCTTTTTATTTTCAAACAGTTTACCAGCTTCAATTGTTTTGTCAAGTAATAATTGGTCCAACTCTAAATCCATTGATAAACTTAAAGTTGAAATCATCTTTAAAACATCAAATTCTTCTGTAAAAGCCAAATAGCTGTTTTTCTCGGGTTTAAGGCCAGTAATAATCAATTGTATTAAAGAAGAAGTACCTATCAGAGTGGCTTTCTCAGCAAGAACGGTCAATAATAAAGTTAGTAATTTTCTTTGTAAATAATTTTCATCATTAACAATTTGACTTAATTCATTAATTTTCAAGTCACCATTATCATTTGGAACATCAGGTGGAGCATAATCTCTGATAAATGTATAGATTCTTCTTGTAATTGGGGCTAAAGTGATATCGCCTTTATTTTGATTCATAAAATCAATTAGAGCAGTAACAACTTTACTTAAAAATTTGGATGGATATAGTGTTTTATTACGTTTTAAACAACCTAGTGTTATTTGTAATAAAGAATGAAATTTCAAGACAAAATTTTTTAATGGTAATTCAACATAATAAAATTGTTCCTTTTTGTCTTTAATTGATTGAATAAATTCATCAGGAAATGGGTCGTCTCTTCTCAAATCTCTCATTAAACCACAACAGCTTAAAATTAACTCCTTTGGATTACCATATTCAGTTAAAATTTCAAAAATCTTTAAAGTTAAAACAGTGTTAGTTTCTTCGGCCAAACCTAAAACAGGTGGCCATTTTGAATCCATGAAATTGAATAAAACAGCAGGCAAATCCCACCCAATTTCAGAAACCAATTCATGGTTATTTTCTAATATATCATACAGTTTCTGAAGGACTCTTATTTTTTCATCGTTGGAGTATAAAGTTAAATCATGAAAATGAATATCCAATATGGTGGAGAATGAGATGAAATCTTTAGATTCCGAACACTCTTTTGCAGAATCGTCTAAAGATTGCAGTATATCTTCAAAGTTAAATTGGGTCAGTGTTGAAATTGAATCTTCTTCAGTGTCCGACATGGCTTCTCTTTGTGAGGAATATTTTAATCTGTAAGATGTAAACTGTGAGCTATGGACTATGGAACATGAACTAGGTAGTGTTTTTCATGAATAGTGAGTGTCTTAGATATGAAGTTAACGATGCTCATACTACGCACGACAAGAAAATTGGCAGATATTTCAGAGATGTTTCACTTATTGGTTATTCGCTTAGTATAAGGCTATAAAAGGTATACATGAATATATAAAATCACTAGATAATGCAAAGCACCCTACCATCATAATAGGTGCCAATAAATTTAGTAGCAGTGTCGTTTCCTGCCAACTTTTCAAACATGGGAAGCCATCTTTCCAATATCTCTTCACTCATTTCATTGTATTTCTGGACACTCTTAGGAGTCATTTTCAAAACACTTTTAATCAATTTATCGTTGTTGGTAGATGATGTTCTAACGGTACTGCTATTCAGAGGGCATTCGACTAATTTGAAATCAGAGTTGTAAACGAATTTAGAAAGTAAATATTTATTTGTACTTGTAATAAAAATACTACCTTTTCTATCTTGACACATCTCCCTTATCCTGTAGACTTTCTCCATGATGTTCAAGAAATCGTCGCCCACTAGTTCTCCTATATTAAGGTCATTATTTTTCAAAATACAGTCATCTTCATAACTGATAGTAGAACAATCACTTTGAAGATAGGCTAAATCTCTTAAGAATTTTAAAACCCAGAAAGTTTGTAAATGAATTTTTCCATGTAATAGAATACAAAGTAGAGTCTCATCATAAATCTTAACAATCATTGGATCATCAGGTTTCTTTTCCTGAACAGATTTAGCAAAATAGTCAATAGCGGCATTTAATCGTGATTCGTTTAATGACAATAAACTAGAAGAGGGACTGTTGTTACTATAGTCATCAAAACATGCTGAAACGTAATGTGATTCGAAAAAAGAAAATCTTTCTTGTATTTTACCTAGAGTCAAATAAATGTCACCGTAGTTCAAATTCGATCCATTCAATAAAAGACATTTACCAAGTGTAACTGAATCAGACAAGATTTTTGATAATTGATTTAGGATAGGAATACCGTATATAGATTCATCTTCGTCAGCAAATTGATAACTTGGGTAAATCTGGAAATAACAAACTGATCCATAATAGCCAGCACAAGAACCAAGGGTACAAGCAGTCAACTGTAATTTTTCTCTCTGGCATTTACTTAATTGTTTTAATAAAAATTTTTCGATGTGTCTTAATTCTTTAGGTAAATCTCTGGTTTTTTCTTTAATATTGGATAGGTTTTTCAAAGTAAAGCAGCAATTAATAACATCATTAAATATTTGAATTGATGATTGATAATCACCATTAATGTAGTTTTTCAATGCGGACATCAAGCAAGTTTTCATCTCAATATCTACAATATCCATGTATCTTGATAAACCACCATTATTTCTTAAGTGATAAATCTGTTTCATTTGTTTCAAAATATCTGGATAGTCTCTAGGTAACTTTATTTGCAAGCCATCAATTTCAGCTTGTAATTTAAGTGATTTTAAAAGATCCCATAATCGAGGTGAATATATTGTCTTGAATAGTAAATTGAGAGCCGGAAAATGAATCAAGTTCTGAACCAAACAATTGATAACTTTTTCTTGATTTAACAACATAGAATTCTGTAATGGGAAAAAGGAAACCATATTTTCCAAAACTTTTGTGTATCTGTACAAATTCAATTTCTGTTGAGCAAAAGCACATTGTTCTTCATTGATACACAGTTGAATCATTTCTTGTAAATTTTCTAATTCTATTTTTGTTTGTTTTTCGACAAGAGTTTCATCTGATGAATTTGTAGATAATGAATATTCTCTGGATACTTTTTTTGAAACGCTAGTTGAAGTAACTGCACCAATATTGATTAAATGTTCTAAACTCATTTGAATTGTTGAAATAGTACTTGCAGGAACATCTTTAAGAACATTAGCTTGAATGGATGCTTCATTAAAACAAGCATAAGCAGATTGCAAGTCTCCAATTGATTGGAACATGTTACCTGCTTGATACAATATTCCTGGCTTTTCAGTAGATTTACACATTCTTAAGCAATTAACAATTTCTCTAGCACCAGCTTTTGTTCTTGATAGATGGAATAAAGTGAAAGCAACATTCATCCTTTCTTTAACTTTTAAATTAGCTCCTAATAAATCATCTTTTTTTAATGTAGCTAGGTTATGTAATGCATAATCTCTATTAACTAACTCTTTGTTATTTCCAATTACTTGATTTGAGTGATAGAAAAGAGCAGATTGAGGATGGGAGAGAGTTGGATGTGAAGCACTTTCTAAGCTCATAATTCATATAGCAATATTTAAGTTAAGTAAGTTGTAAGCAAATTTTATTAATTAGTGATTTCAGTGGTATATTTATGTAAGGGCTGTATTGTTGTGCTGGAAAAGAAGTGTACTTGTGTTTCAGGTTTTAGTTCAGATGGGAGCAACAAAGAAGTAAATCAAATGGAGAGTCGACTAAAACACCCGTACACTCGTCAAATTCCTATCGACAATACAGACACGGGAAAAGTAAGAAAGGAAAACAGTAGGAGACTAACGAAAAAGATATGCTTTCGACTCAAGCACCTCCTCTTTACAGTGTTTTCGATAGATCCATCACTTATTAATGACAGATGATACCCAGAGGATAAGGTCTCACAGGGTTAATAATTATTCCTCTACTGAAACAAATTTTGCTCCTGTTAAAGGCCATTTCAAAGAAGACCTCGGCATTGTTCAAGATTCTCTAGATGATGATGATCTTCCCTCTCGTTCTACTAACTCAGATTTTGAACTATACAAACCAGAAAAGTGGGGAAAGATTGATGATACTCAAAAGATTGATACCCAAAATATAACTTTTTTGAATAGTACGTTCCAAACTCCAAGTGTCATCACATCACCGAGAAAACTAAAATTGCATAGTTATAAGTTCATGGTACCTTCTTTTGCCCCAGACTATGCCAAAGACACAAAACAACATAATTCCTCCAACATTGATCTTAATATTGGAAATGATATAGATGTGTTGGATGATTTCACCAATCCATTTGATGAAACTCAAGAATTAACTAAGGGTAAAGAAACTAATAATGATTCATTATCATCTCATACAGCAACAGAAATAGAAACAAAAAGTTCTAAATTCAATTCAAACTCGAATTCAAAGAAAGTACGAAACAACGCTAATACGTCCGCAGATATTTTTAGAAATATGAGAGATAAAGAAGAAGGTGGAGTAATAGGATATGATAGTACAGAACAAGGCATAGTGATTTCTGAGCATTTTGAATCTGAAGATGAGAACGATGACGATGCTGAAAATATGTCTGATAGTTCAGTTGCTCTAAATCTTAAGGGTAATAGTGATTATTCCAATATTTTAAAGAATTTAGATACACAACATAGCCAATTCCAGGATACCACTGACGGCTCAAAAATTGAAAATCATAATGATACAAGTGATATACCTGTTGATATATCATGTTCATTTCAAGGTGATAACTATAATGATAATATCAACTTAAATTTAACTTCATTTATGGGTAGTTTATCTAACCAATCACAAGTAGTGTGTCAAGCAGGCTTTGATACTACTGACACACAAAGAATATTATCCCAAACTCAAACTCAAACTCAAACTCAAACCCAAACTCAGACTCAAATCCAAACCCAAACCCAAACTCAGACCCAAACACAAACCCAAACTCAGACTCAAACTCAAACACAGACACAGACACAAGCACTGACGCAAAAAGCGCAACGAATGAGAACAATTCAAGTCCCTGCTACTATTGAAAGACCAAATTATATCAGAGAAGTTAATGTTTCTGCAAGTTCTCCAATAATTCCAAAACACCAAGAAGTTGTAATATCACAGGAAGTGGTTCACACAACAGAAACACCTTTGCTAGTTGATGCAATTGTTGGTCAGATTGGAGAAGAAAGTGTTTTTGATAACTCAAATGACGATGTTGTTAAAGAAGGCAAACAAAAGAATATTTGTGGTTCAAATGATAAAGAATCTACTTCCAATCTTGAAGTCTTAACTTCACCAAATTCAAGTTGCAAGCCAATAACTGATGATGTAATTTTATCTCTTCCATATAATAATAATGAAGTTTCTTCAATTTCTCCCTCAGTCAGAGTTGCACTTTTGAAACCATTGGAACCAATTTCAAGATTTTCTACAAGTTCTCCGAAAAGTAAATCAGGAAGAAGTACTCAAACTATAGAAGAACTTTCGGATAATGCAATTTATGAGATTCCTGAAGCTCCTTCATCCCAAGATATTTCCGATCCGGATGATCAATGTGAAGGTGAGGGTACGGATGAAGATCCCAATAGTAGTAAACTTATCGATGCATTTCCCCATACTGATACCCAAGTAATTGTATTTGACACAGAACCACAACCCCCAAAAATCTCGCCTAAGAGAGTTTTCTTGGCAAGACCTTCTGCAAAGTCTATAATTCAAGGAACACAGGAAGAAGATCCAGGACAGTTTGACAATCTCAATAAGGATGTATCCAAAACAATTTCTTCTCGATTTCAAAATGATCAGACCCAGTCATCTGCTCAAGAAAATTCCAAACCTGTTCAACTAATTTATAAGGATACTCAGGTTATCAGTTCACAATCACAATCGCAATGGCAATCACAATCATTAGATATATCGTCCAAGACTGCACAATTAATAAAACAATTACAACCCAATCAACCTATAATGGAAATCAGCTCCCAATCCCAATCCCAATCTCAATCCCAGCTCCACAATAACTCAAAATCCTCTCAAGACCAATTAAACAAAAGAAAGAGACCTCCGATAATAGATGAGGAGGACGAAGATAGTTCTTCAGATGATAATCTAAGACTTGCGCTTAATCAGGCCACTAATTCTGAATCATCGATGTTTTCTCAAGTTGAACATTATGCCTCCAGACCATCTTTACTTGTTCATAAAGTTAGTAGGAACTTGAACAAAGAATTGCTAAATGCTAATAAGATTCTGCTAATGACCTCTAATATAATGCCAATTATTGACAATGATAATATTGAAATTGTTTCAGATGGTTCAAGAGATTCAAGTGATGATTGTGAAGAAGCAAAACAAGAAAAGCATAATTCTCACGATTCAAAATATGATTATCAAAGTCCAGCTTCTAAAATGTTGAAGGAAATATCCATTATTCCTGTTCCTGGAAGTCCTTTGAAGAACAATACTACAATAAAACGGATGCTTTCAACCAATCCAAGTCTGATCAAAAAAACCACCAGTAGAACCAGATCAACTCCATTTTTAATAGATGTCAACAATAGTAGCGATCATAGTACAGATGGTACTATTAACAAGAAGATTAAACGAATGAGAGTAGAACCACTCGTAGACAATGAAGAAGAGCATGCATTATCCTTCCCTAAAAGATTGAAACCTACAGTAGAGGAAGACAATGATCAAGTGTTTAAACTTGATTCTAATGCCTGTGAAACTAGAGTATCGCCAAAGAAAAGAAATTTTATAATAGATGAAACTGATTTCAAAAAATCAAGTATCAATTATAGTGATCCAAATCTCATTTTAAAAGAACCTATCGCAAATCCAATTGAAAACTTGCGTGGTATGGGGAGTGATAAAACAATTGATGGTGATGAGTCAATAGAAGAATTGTTTAGCTCTAATGAAGCTAATCAATTTGAAGAAAGTATTATCACGTACAGAGAGGATGAATCGAATCGTATAATGACTGAAGATGACATACTTGATCCAAGATCAGTTTACATGAATCTCAACGAAGGCAAAATTCCAATTAAGATCATGTCAATTAGAAATCAATACAAAGGTAGTAATAAATCCAAACCGGTCACAGAAGTTTTTGTGGATAATGATGCAACTAGTGGTTGGATATCAGCTAGAAAAGTGTTTGCTCCATTATGTATTAAGATCGGTGATATTCTGAAACTGGTTGAGGAGGGTAATAAGAAATATCAAGTTACAGGCTTACAAAAAATAGACACCAAAGACGAATATAAAAATCAATTTACCTGTATGAGAGGTTATAATTATGTGCTACTAAAAGAAACAAGATGTAAGGAATTAAATTTTAAAGAAATCCAAAGGCCATTATTTAATATAATTTTGCCTAATCACTTAGCTGCGAAATTTGAATTTCGATTATTTGATGACGATATAATCTTCAAGAAGTATATTTCGAAGTGGATGGATTTATTAGGTGATGTAGAGAGAGAAGAAGATCTAACTTCACCATTATCAACACAAAATGATAACAACAACCATACGGCAGTAGGCACGCCTGTTCGAAATAATCGCACATCTATGACAAGCAATACTACGCCAATATCATCCTCTTCCACATCAAGGTCATACAAGACAGCTTTTAAAGGATGCATTTTTTTCTACACCTCAACAGATCTTAATTACCATAGCAGCGTTGAGCAATTTATTAAAAATCACGGAGGCACGTTTGTCCCCGATACAGGCTTTGAAAACTACATAAACATACTTCCTGCAAGCTCAAATACCGACACTCAATACACAGCATCCCCATCTTCCAGGTTAAAAAATTACCGATTTGCAGCATTACTAGCTACGGAACCACGCCGAACCATGAAGTACTTTCAATGTCTAGCTCTAGGATGGCCAATTTTGTCTGTCCAATTCATAATGGACTGCAAACGGAACACATCAACAACACTACTGAATTGGGAAATTCAATGGACAAAATACTTGCTATCATCTGGGAAATCTGAGTTGCGTGATTACTTATCATTGAACATATTCAAATTTTATGAAGGATTCAAGTTGGGTAAGAAGTTAGAAGCTCAATTGTTGTTAAATCATGATGTGTTTAGTGGATGTAACATTGTTTTAGTTAAACAACATGAACACCAACAGAAGATACATACTAAGGATTTGTTGTTTCTATTGACATTACTTGGTTTCAATAACATAATCACAATTGATCAACATGCCCACCCCATTCCCCGCATCACAACTCAGCTAATTGTCTCTAGTGCTCATACCACATATTGTTATACGGAAAATGTCAAATTAAAGGAAGCAGAGCACATAATTGATCGAATCATAGGCACCTCCAACACCAATTATACGAACAAGAAACATAAGCGAAAATCAAGCCCTGACTTACTGACTTTGGCTAGTAATGGAAATAGTAAGAAACAGCATGGTGGTGTTAGGTTTGTTGGTTGGGAGTGGATCGTTCAGTGTATCATTACTAGTTCTGCACTGGATCCCAAAGAACTGGCTAAGTTATGATTGATGGTTATAGTTGCTCATGTATATTTTTCATTTAGTTTACTTTAATCTATCTCGTTTCATGGTTATCCTTTCAACCACTACAAGCCAGCACTTCATACAAGAGAACTACTCGGTTTTTTCTTCATACGAAAGAGTAATACCAAAATATATGTATTTTTATACACTGGTAAGAAAATAAGAAAAGAAGTAAAAAGAAACAAAACAATAAATCTAAAGCAAGAAAAAGAGGTAAATAATGATGGCACAAAAATAGTAGTTTAAGGTCAAAGAGAAAAAGGGATCTATATGACATAAAATGTCAACCTTTGCAATATCAAGTGATACGTGAGTGAATAGCGGGAAGTGCACAAAAAGAAATGAAATAGTACAAAAAATTAAAGGGGAGCAGCAACAAAAAATTATAAAAATAGTAACATTGATTCTATAAAAAATGAAGAGTTTTTGGAAATATAATAGTAAAAAAAATGGGTTAGTGATAATGCAAATCTGTTTGAAAAATAGATAGATCGTAAGTATATGCCATGCAATATAGTAGAAATCAGCAAGTACATGAAATCAGCAAGTACATGAAATCATATATACCAACAATTACCCAAAAAAGCGCAACAGTAGGATAATATCAAATAATACTCAACAAAGTAATAACCAAGCCAAATAAATAAGCAATAAATGAAGAATCACTCATTAATCCATTCGAGCCATTTCTAGAAGAAGTATACCCGGACGCACTCAATGAACTACTAGACGAATAAGCAGTATATCTTGAATACTTAGTATCAACATTAGTCCATACTTCACCATTTGAAATGATGATATTCCCAGCACCAGTAACATTTAGTACATCTAAAGAAGAAGGGATAGTCATCGTTAAATCACCATAACTTGTAATATTATTAGGCAACGCAAAAGGGATATAGCCAGATTCAATAGCATACAACTCCGAATTATCATTAATCTCATCTGCTTGGTCTTGATATGATGATTGACCGATAGCCATTTGCTTGGCCTCATTATCCACAGCTAAATAAATGTTTTTTAAGAAGGGAGAGCCTAATAATGAATGGCCCAAGTTATAATCGGGAAGGAATAACAAGCTACAGACAGCATTACCATTATCAAAAATCATTTGAGTTCCATTTTCTGTTTTCTCTGGTATAATCAATTCTTGGATATCCATATTGATGGTCAAATTACCGAAATAAATGTCAACCGTACCCGAATCTGCAATTGTACAATCAACTATCCATCTTTGATCTTGATCTGAAAAATAAGCATTTAATTCAAGTGCCAGTTCAATCAATGTTGAATAAGGTATGTAATTATAAAAAGTCCTGGAATCTAATATTGCTGGTCTAGGATAACTACTATTTATTAACTTGTCATCAAAAGATAAATTGAATAAAGTAGATAGATCAGTTGAACCGGCAGTGACACCAAGTCCGGTGATCGGTAAAATTGGGTAATAATCCGAGAAGCCATTGTAAAGGTCTGAAATAAAGTAGTGGGATTCGTCAACTACTGGGATGAAATCAAAAAGAGTCAGATTGTCGACGTATTTATTTTTATTAATGCCACCAAGAATCAATTCATCTAAACCATTTGTAGATAAACTTAGAGAGTAGGAATTGGAATCTATTATTCCTTCCTCAACAAAATTGGTAATAAAGTTTCTGTTTTCTTCCATAGAGATACCAACACCTAATCCACCAGTTTGGAAGTTTGAATAATTAGTAGCAACCATAACCACATCTAAAAGGTTTTGTACGGAGGAGGAACCTTGAGAATCAGTGACGTTGAAATCTATTGAGTCTTCCACAAAGACACCTTGGACAGAGATGTAATTAAGCAAATTGACATCCAACTTAGAGCCCTCGTCTTCATTGTTGACCCTAGTTTGTGAGTCCGTTGAATAGTAGTTAGCGTCAGAGCTATTTTCCATCATGGTGTAGACTCCATTGTGGGCACATAACTGTTTTCCGATAGCTGTCTCTGTCGATGACTCAACACCGGAACAGGATGTGAATCCTGGGTCAGCAGGGACCCAGAGGTGACCATCCTGAACGTCAAGTCTAAGGTTGAGCAACTGATTAGTCTCGTTAACGGTTAAGGCGTACTCATACACGAGGTTGTTGTTGGGTTTTAGAACTAGAGTGGGGAGTTCCGAAGTCTTTTTAGGAGAGTTAGTGGGGAGATAAGAGGATGTGGTAGTAGGGAAAGAAGAAATGGCACAACAAGCCCAGGAAAATAGTAAAATGAACATGAACATGGTGAAGTTAAGGATAACGTAGTGCTAAGAAAGAAAAAGTGATACTAACCAAAGCTAAAGTATTAAAATACCAACTGGATGAGAAATATCTTTATATAAACGAGTACGTCATTTTATTGTTTCCGCTCCTGTATTTATTGCTTAAGAGGTGCAACGGCTAAAATTATCTTCTACTTCCTTCGTTTTGAGTGAGCTCCAGGTCAATGTCTATTAGTATTCTTAAACCCTTCATCAACCAACTTTCTTTATCTTCAACTAAATCTTTCTCTATGCAAAACACACATATTTCTAATGATGTATTGAAAAAAAAAAAGAGGATCGACGCGTTAGCTTCACTTAGATCCTTTTAATCATCCAATAAAAATACTGTATCTACTTTCACGTGACTTTTTTTAAACCGTTGAACATAAAAACAAAAGCCGCATACTAGATTACGTTATAGAAAATACATGTCTACGTCAGCGAACATGTTTCTCACATATACATTAGTTGGACAATTAAATAAAGCAAAATATAAATAGTCAAGTATAGTAAAACAACAAAAGACAAAAAGGAATAACAAGAATTCAAACTATTTCAAAAAACTGTAGGTAGTTTTATCTTACTTTTTCTTACGTTTTTCATTAGACGAAGTACACTTTGCTGCCTGCTCTCCCCAATACTTGGCTCTTTCTTGGTCGACTTTGCAACCAATTCCCTTGTCATAGAAACTCTGTAATAACAACATAGCCTTAGGTAACCCACTTTCTGCAGATCTCAATGCCCATGCAAATGCTTCATCATAATCTTGCGGTAAATGATCTGTACCCACAAAATACCATGAACACAAACCCATCATACCATCCACATCTCCCATAGTTGCTGCTAAGTTATAGAAATGAATCGATAGATCAGCATTGGCATCAACAACATCTCCAATTTCATAAAATTTACCTAACATAGAAGACGATTTAGCATGTCCTAAATTAGCAGCCTGGAACAACAACTTGATTGCATAATTAGTATCTTTAATAACGATATCTCTAAACCCATTCAAATAAATCAATGCCAGTTCATATGGAGCACCACATGAGAGATCAACAGCCACTTCAGTAGCTCTTCTTAACCAACTAATACCTTTCTTTTTAATGTTAACGTCATCTGACAATCCCATGATTCCGTGAAAGCAATAAATACCCAACTCCATCATGGCAACTGGATGCCCATTCAATGCAGCAATTTCTGTAAATTTGATGACTTTTCTTGCATCTGGTTTACAACCCAACCCTTTTCTATAACATAACGCTGTTCTGTATGCACCTTCTGCATGCTTTGATTTACCTGATGTTTCAAAATATTTTAAAGCTTTATAGTAATCAGGTTTGCCTGGCTTGCCAGATCCCCCAAAAATACCAACAAAGTATGCATCACCTAAGAAATATTGTGCTTCAACCATACCTGTTCTTGCTGCTTTTTTCAATGCTTCGTGTGCTTCATCCAAATACTTCTTTCTTTTCTTGGTTTCTTCGTTAGTAGTATTGGTATTACCTTTAGCTTGAATTGACAACGCTGCTCTTAGCAAAACTTTAGCATATGTAAACAAAACATCGGGCTCTTTGGACTTTTTTGCATTTTTGGAATACATTTCCAATGATTCTTCAATCGATAATAACGAAATTTCAGATTTTTCACCTAATGCACGTTGTAAAAAATCATGTGAATCGATTGACCATATTGGATTTGCTGAACCTTCAGTTGGTGACACTTTAGAATTAGACGATACATCATAAAAGCTTGCATTTAATGGTGAAGCGGTAGCTGATCTACTGCTATCATCCGTCGTTAAACCCTTGGATATGCCAATTGGTGTACCTGGAACATTGGGTGAACTATTATTAGTCGTTGGTAAACGCAATTGGTTTTTACTTTTGCTATCAGCAACTATGTTTTTATTTACCTGTGGAGATTTTTGTTGTATTGCACTACCTTGGTTGGGTTGCTTATGATCTTGGTTTTTGCTTTGGTTTGGTGGACCTGCCGATCCTGGAGATGGAGAGCCTGATCTTGATGATGGTAACGAAGCTATCTGGGACGAGTTTTCAGCAAACATTTTGAATTGTTCTTGTAATGGACCACTTTCAGTTCCAGTAATTGGTTGTGGATTAACAGACCAGTCCCTTGGAACACTTTTAATCTGGTATTCCGCAACGTTTGGAATCGAAGGTAAATCCAAAACTGCTTTATTAGCTGTATCAATTTGTAAAGAATTTTCAAATTTTAGAGCAATTTCATCGTCAGCAGAGCCACCCTTGGCACTGACATAGGAAGATGAATTGCTCATTTTAGAAGATGTGAACGTCTCTTCATCCTGTTGTTCAAAAGAGA
This sequence comes from Ambrosiozyma ambrosiae, assembly GCA_003705185.2. Taxonomy (NCBI): domain Eukaryota; kingdom Fungi; phylum Ascomycota; class Pichiomycetes; order Pichiales; family Pichiaceae; genus Ambrosiozyma; species Ambrosiozyma ambrosiae. The sequence continues at coordinate 51,466 of PPHU02000002.1, forward strand.
AAACACGACGAGGAGAGATTTTAGTATGACCAATATTAGGTTTTTCAGTAATTGCTTGAAATGGCATTGGCAAATCGGTAGAATTTGTTTTTGAGTTTTTAGGAGGAACCTGGGTATGAAGAGGTTTATGATCTTTTGGAAACAGGCTCTGGGCAAAAGGATGAACAGAGCCAGAAGTTCTGTGAGAGTTAGAAGAGTCAGCGGAAATATTAGAAGAGCCAGATACTGATCTGTTTTGAACCTGTGAAGTGTGAGGTAGGTGTTGTCTATAAGGATGCTGTGGTTGTGGATCAAGTTGTGACATTTTGATTGGATTTTACTTCAGGTACAATTTGATTTTATGTTTTATGTTTTAAAATAAGGTTTGAAGGGAAATTAACTGTTTTGTATATACCTCTACAACAGTGGTCACTGAGAGGACTTCTGTATTGAGGGCTAATAGATGAATATGAACGGCAGAGAATAAAAAAAGAAGAGTTTAAAAAAAAGGCAGGTGTTACAAACCCTAACTTAAATTTAGTTTTATTTTTGTAACACCAACTTATAAATACGGTGGTATTGAAAAGGACATAGGACGCTTCCTCGCGTCGGTTTCCATTCTTCTTCGACATACATTCGGATCTCTAAGCCATCAAAATTTTTAAGCTGGATATAACTTTACTGAATCATTACTTGCAGCTCACTTTCTTTTTTTTTTTTGTTTTGATCTTCAACAATCAATAATTGGAAGAATCCGAATATCTCTATGCCACCAAGAATTGAGTTAGTTTCTTTCAGCCTTTAGGACTAGGTACTAATTTGAAACTAAACTAAAATCATGTCAACTAAATGTCCCAATATGATAATATTCCACAGCGAAGACACGTTGCTAGGAGGTCACTTATTGCTTTAAACTGGCTTCTTCGGTAACCGGTTCTACAAGTATGATCCGATATTAGTTACAACTAGTTAATCATAGGAATTATGACATTGAATATAAATAAATAATCTATCTAATCACATAGCATACTCTTCACTGAAAAATCTACACTTCAATTTATCTGCTAAATGTTCACAATCATCATTAAGTGAGGCCGGCCCACATGAAATTATCCATTTGTTGGCATAATCAATTGTGGTCTCACTATTTTTTCCTAACAAATCCCCTAAATCTGGCCTTGTTCCGGTAATTATCCTGTTTGTAAAAATATGCTCACTATCATATCCATCGGATTCATCCCCTAATACTCCTCCAGTTCTAGCTGACGGCGTGTAAACTCGGGTTTCTTCTAATGATAGCAATTCCAGTTCAATATCTTGGAAAGGATCGGATACACTATGTATATCATCCGTTGTTGTTGGTTGTGGCAGAGATGGGCCATTCATACGATTAGTAACGTAAATATCAACTCCTTCAATATTCAGTTCATCGACTAAATATAAGTCTTCTTTATTAGGTATAATCCAAACGCAATGCAATCTAATATCTGCTCCTTCTCTTAAAATCTTATTCTTAAAGTGATTGAAAATAGGTAACCCAAACGAAATCCCAGACCCACCACAAACAATACTAATATTTTCCGCAGTTTGGAAAAAATTCAAAGACAACGAAGATGGTAGATTAGGTTGAATGGAATAAGTACACATTGAATGAACTTGAAATTTACTCCTTTTAATAACTAACGAAGCTTGGATATCTTTATCTTCATAGTTTGATGCAATTGTATATGGATGTGTAGGAAACAGATAAAATCTAGGATTTTTTATCGTGTATCCTAATCTAATATGAGCTCCTGGTAAGAATTGAAATGGTAGAATGATTTTAGGTATTCTAACTAGCTGTAAACTAGACCCTTCCTTCTCAATAACATTTTGAATTTTAATTGATTTCAATCCCTTTAATTTAGTATAAAGTCCCCAAATCATCAATATAACAGAAACAAACGTGATGAAATAAACATCGGGACGAGCATGCAACGTCACCAAAACTAGAAAACTCCATACTACCAAATTGTGTATCAAGTAAAATAAATCATAGTTTTTATTACGTAATGGTCTCCAATTAATAATAAACAAAACACAACATGCAATAAAAGGTATCACACCAATCAAATTCCAAATTTTGAATAATTTCTTCAATGTTCCATCGCTCAACCATTTGAAAAAAAAACCAACTCCATGAATGATGCTAAACAAAAGAACAACTCTTGATATCCATTTATGTAAATTCAATGAATTCAAATAATTATCATACCTACTTGGAGTTGGTCTAATAGTTAAGATAATATCCAACGGGATCAAAGCATATGCAATCCGGCCAAATCTTTTCCAATGAATGTTAAAGTCATCAAGGTGCATATTAAAAAACTCAATTATGATAAGAATACCTAGTCCAATGGACACTATGTAAACTATTGGTGTGCTGACTAGGCCTAAATTTGTTGTTGATCTACCAGACCTTGACCATGACTTATTATAATAGTATAAAGATCCGTATCTGTAAATCAAATATAGTGCTGATAGGAACAACACGAGATAACCATATTTAACATTGATGAAGTGATGACCACCATGTCTTTTCATGAAGATTGTTGACTCAGTCGTTGCAGTTGAAGAGTCCATTTTCTTTCTGTGGTTTCCCAATATCAATCAATATACGTGTAACTTGTAGTATGATAAATGTCGACTTTGGTTGGTTTATGTTATCAAGGAACATCTAGGTATTTAAACTTTTCTTTCATTGCAAGGTTAGGCTTGGTGACAAGTTTGAGCAAATAAAATACCTTTATTTTGTAATATGAGCGGCTTTATCTCTCTTTAAAAGGAAGGCTAAACAACTCGAAAGTGAGCAGTCATTACAGTTAGGTTAATGAGCAATATAACAAACAAGTATATATATTAGTAAACTTTACCTTATACAGATACTTATATATTTTCAAATCAAAAAATAAAAATCTAAAGATTTAATAAAGTATTTCATATTGGTAGTTCTTTGAAAGATTAAACAAAGGTCGGCCATAAGAGTGATCATCACTTGGTGTTTTTCCTTTAATTAATTCAGTAAACATATGAATAGAACTAAATCTATCTTTTAAATGTTTATATGGATATATACTTACTATGCAAATAAACAGTTTACATAAATTGATATAAATGAAAAGGTGCAGTTGCCTGAACATTTTCACGAGTTATGGTATATAAATAAGGGGATCGCCATCTAACCAATGTCATATTTTAATAGCTAAATTATTCTGTTAGCTTTTAGTATTCTTGTTTTGTGGAGTAACTGCATAGTTAATGTTATCTTCAAAGTTTGAAGAGACAAAATTTTGAGGTTCTTGACTAACTGCAAATAAGTAACTTTTAAAACTTTATAGAACTGATATAAAACCCATATTTTTCTGCTATTTTTTATATTCACAGATCAATAGTCCCATAGAATCAAATGGAAAGGATACAAATACTTCAGTTGAAAGAAAATACCATTGTAGGAACTTAAGTTGATATTTTAGAATAAGACCCAATATTATCATTATCCCAGTTATTAACATCAAATGTCAAATCTAAGTGAAAAAAAAATACATTCAATTACTTTGATAAGCCTAAAATAACTGACACTGGCACTTCCTTCAAATGTGTATTTTGAAAAAGCTTATTACCTTTCTATGTACAGAGTCATTCTCAAAGCAAATCAGAAAACTTTTTTGGATAATATAAGCATCATGAAATCCTAAATTTAATCAACCTATGAAGTTTGTAATGCCAAATTCCTTAGTCATAACATCAGAAATAAAACCTTTCAAAAATCCTTCATTGTATAAATATGAAATACCATTATCTATCATTTCTAAGTAACTAGTTGTTTAGACCATTTATGTTTGTTGCTTGGTTGGTGGATCGCCTGTGGTTTCATCCTCTTAATAATAGAGGTAGCATTTTAAGAGAAATTATGAGATATCTCCTCGCTGGTATGCTGTTCTGTTGTTTGAATATCTGAATTTCTGAATTATGTGATATATATCACTAATTTGTGATATTGTCTTTAGTATATACAATAATTAAGATACACATGAGAAGAAAATTCCAAACATAAAAATTTTCACCGTTCTCCTCTGAGTTCGAAACCAATCAGCTTAAAAAAATCTCAACAGGAACTCCCTGTAATAATTTGCATAACGATAAAGTTTATCACAATTATGGGGCAAATTATTTGAAACTGTACTTTTCTTATGTTATTTTAAAGTTTTTGGTATACCGTATAGTTATAATAATATTAAAAAAAGTTAACTTGTAAACTGTAAATCTTGGTAAAATTTAACTGATCTGATTATATCCCCATGGAATTATAATTAAGCTTATATATTTGAATATTTGATTTCTTTAAATTGTGTGCATATTCTCTATTCTGAAATTTTCAAATTTATTTCAATTACAACATTTGTTGAGTTATGCGTTTTTGCGTGTATATAGAAAATGAATTAGTCAAAAGGGATATCGGAATTTACTTTCCAGCAATCAATCAATTTTCATGAAAATTGTTAAAATCGGGATTTGTTCTGCGTTTGACTCAATCACTCCACAGAAATATTTAATTTGATCTACACTGTGGAAATATGAAGAAAATTGAGTATGCATAAATATATAGGTTATAATTTCTTGCATTTAATTAATTGAAAACACCACTGGGGTTCAGCAACAGGTACCATTGATAATTCATATATGACCGAAATGATGATTTCATTTTTTGTAACAATTTTTATAGCATCAACCAAGTTATAACTGGAAGTTATGTAATCTTAGATACGTGCCTTCTACGATTTAAATAATATATCCAAGATTGATTTTCAAAATTATAAAGTAAATGTATCTTATGTGTAGGAATCCAGATAAGAAACCTTATATTTAGATTATAACCTAAACTTTTTGTTCACAAACACAAACAGCTACACATAAAAAAATGGTAGCATAAAATTATTTCACCATTCTAGGCGATGAATTTTATCGGAGTTTTACTCTCCATCCAGATTTCTTGGTCACTGGACAATTGGTCAATCTATTCATCCATATATCATTACTCATAATTTTCACATGGTTCTATAGATGGTTGGTTGTAAAAAAAAATTGGAGTTAATTGCATGAATTCATATATTTTATATTTATATCATTAAAGTCACTATTATACTTCGAAATTTTCAGATGATCCCATCAAGCTTTTTCAAAATATGTATATCCTTAGATCGTTAAAAGGTAATAGTTTGGATTTAATATATTGAAGGGATATGCTGCAAATGAATAATTCACTCATTCTAATTAATTATATGCAATTACAATTATAAACTACAATTCAAAATTGTTAAGGTTTCACATTCATACACATCAAATATGTAGATGATTTCAGCAGTTGATAGTTACATCTTTAATTGGTTGATACAGTATAATTCCAACTTGCTCGCTGTTGATTACTTCTGGCCCGACTTGTAGATTAATTGTTAAGGATCGAAACTTTAAACAATATACATATATTCTGACTAAATATGTTGAAAAGTTTTTTTTATTTTTCTGACGGACTAAATACATAACAATGTGAAGCATGTACTGGCCCTTTATTAAAGCCTGTATCATGAGATCTGAATAACCGACAGAGCAGGTCATAAACTTGGCACACAGTTTTATATTCTAATTGAATTTTTTGTGATTTATAAAATTATCTAAAATTCGATTCTAAAAATACTCAGAGATCTGAGGTTAGGCAATTTTTGAACTTGGCAAAAAACTGTCAAGTCTTGCTATTTTATTGTGGCTCATCGGCTCATTACTGCTAAAATTTTTTCCTCTGCAGCAGAGGAAAAAATTTATTCGATAATGCAGTCCCTCCCCAACCCCCCTCCTTTCATCTCTTCATGCTTATATATATAACACTAACACTATTAAAAGAATAAATCATTAGCTTTGATTTAAATATTTTAAAAAAATCTTTAAAGATACCCAATGGAGAAAATGAAAGCAATAGGACTTTCAATTTGGTTTCACAAAATAAGAGGTTCACATCACAGACTTATTATGGAAACATTAAAACAATAAGATATTAAATAAAAAAGAAGATAAGGCACGGAAAATACTTTGAATGTATGTGTGTTTTATTGCTTCTCAACATCTACAGTTTTCTATATGAGCATATAATGATATCTCACTTTAATAATAATCAGCTCATTTTTACTCGAAATATAAAATTTTTCATTAACTACTTTACTGGCCCATATATATTTTTCCATGCAATTAATTAACTTGGCTAAATGGGCCTTAGTATGTTATTTTGATGGCGAGGAAATATATTGGAATAATAAGTCCCTTAAAACCTTAACTCTAATTCCACTAGTTTGAACCAAATGTTTATACAAATTGATGCTACTAAAAACTGTGGTACAAGACGTAAGTCCATTATATATATATATTTATGTATGGGATAAAAATCTACAGCTACTTTGTATATAATGTGGGTATAGTTAGATCTTGAAATCTTTATGTACGTACTACAAAAATAGATCTTATCCACCTTTGAAGGCCAAAGAATTTAAATGAAAATGGCTTTCAGAAAGTCCATACTACTCAAAAATATTGGACACATTTATATTCTAGTACCAATACAGTTAAATAATTGTAATTATTAAAAACTGTCAATTGAGCGGAGCATAAATTAAACTCTGGAATTGTCTTTTGAAATTGAGTAGCGAAAAATCAGACATTAGAAAAGTCGCTTTTGGAGAGGGGGGGGGGACGTAAAAATTCAATAATTGTGTAGAGGTGCCAAAAAATCAGACTAACTTCTTTTAATACAGAAGAACTTCCAAATTTGCTTCATCTCATCTCATCAGAGAATAATCTCTTAATTGCTTAAACGAGAGAAACTAAAAAGATTTTTTCACTCACGTCCTATACCCGAGAATAAGTAGATCTTCTATTTATTAATGATAATGGTAATAATGATTTTATTTAGTTCAAGTTCTCTTCAACACAATAGGTTGCAGAAATAAATTTTAATAGAACTTCAGGATTTATAGGTTGTATTACTTTCAGCTATAATGCCCTCATATTCTAGTTTACACGAGAGTTTAATGGTATCCCGAATTACTATTTCCTCAATCCTTCAGAGTTATTAAAAATTTATATTTTTTTCTCGCTATTAATTTTTGTATGAATATATCTTTGCCACTCATATTGCTGCTATGGATACTCATCATTTACAAATATATTAGTACATTTTATAATAGAATTAAAGCTACGGCAACGTATTATACTAGAATAAAAGAAAAATAATTAAATGTTGAACTATATTTATTGATTAGAGATCAAGAAATTCTAGTATAAGGCTAATGTTCTTGTTTACTTGTGTATAAATATTAGAAGCTATAAATGGATAAAAAAATACCATGGAGCAATTCGGTCTACGCGATTAAAATAGATTCATGATCTGCAATCAAACAGAGATCTTCGATGATCCATTTCTCATCTGGCATTAATTATGATAGTGCTTCACCAAATAACTACCAATATAATGAAAAACTCATAATCTTAAATAAAAGTCTAAATAAAGTGAAAACTTATCTCCATAGCGATCAAGCTTTGGAAATCTATTATATTCCCTTGTTTGGATAGTGTGTGGCTAATATATAATAATTTTTCTTCAATTTGTCTAAATAGGAAATCTGTGCTTATGTATCTATATTTATATACTAATTCATTATAATTTCTTATAATCTTTTTTCGATACATAAAATTTTGATATACTCATATTATAATTCACTATCTAACAGTGAATAATATAGTTTTAGCTAATCAATTTTTAGGTTCGTATGCAATAAATAGTTAAAATTGAAAGAAAAGTTAGTCCATTCAACATTTAAAAAATTTTTTAACAATTCTCTTTAAATGGATACAGTTTTCGGATCACTCATGGATGACACATCACCAGATACCTTATGTATAGAGTTAGAGTAAGACTCCGCTTTAAAGACACGCACAAATTTAAGTACTTAAATTGATATTGTTCTCAAGGCAAGTTCTCCAAGAAACAAAAGTACGTAATGTTATTAATACTGTCTACGCATATAATGGAATTGCTCTTACATATATCCCTGTTTTTCAATTAGCTTATAAATTAGCTTATAAATTGACATATATTTTCAGTCTATTTAGCCAATAACTCTTCCAATTGAGCGTATAATTATTTTAAATCAGATGACAATTATATAAAATGTATGGGGTTTCGCGTTATAAGTTACGTCCGTTTCAAAAGTCATTACCCGATTAGGTTAATTATTTCATCAAATCTTGACTTAGTGATGATATATCTATTTATATTTTATTACGTCCACAATCAATCAAGAAGAGGACAACCATCTTTTGAGAGATATGTCTTTGAAATATAGTTTTTTTGTTATATCTCCGAATCGATTAGTAGATTGCGTAATGGTAAAGGTGTGCATATATTAAAAATCAACATTTTAATTTAATTTTATTGTAGTTGTAATCTGAAATAAAACCATTACCGAAAATAATCCGATAGTTTATCAGGAAATTGAGTTGTTATTATTCCCTAATGGAAAAAGCTTTTTACATGCTGGGAGACCGAATTATTTTCAGTAACTTAAACATATACAGATTGAATATTTTTAAAATATACAACGTTTCAATGATTAAATGGCTAATATGCAATTATACATGGATTATATTCATGATGTGTTATCAGAGAAATCAATATGTTACTTAACATGTGTACTGCGTCTTCTAATTTCTTAGGCACGTATATACGTCAAGGTTTGTTTTAAATGTGTCAATTTCATATATGTTTTGTATATACCACATGTAAAGAAGGCATGCCTTTCTTGATCTACTAAACTTCTTAAATCAATAATTAATAATTCAATATAAAAGTTGGATGATTACTATAAAAATCTTCGAAAGATTGCAAAACGATATTTTCCACCTGTCATATTGGGATGCGTGTACTATATGAAATATTGTTGTCGTCGATTTGAATATTGATTATTACACATATTGAAAATCTTAGAATTTGTTACCTGACAATTAAAATTGATGATCATCATCCTATGTCTAAGATTGCCATACAACTAATTCTTCGACTACAATCCCGACTAATGTCTACATATATGTATATCAATTATATTTATCTTGTATTAGAATCCATGGAAAGAAATTTAAATTGATCTCACAAAAAGATATTAACTTTGAATAATAAATGATCTTAAAGTAAAAGACAGATCAGTTAAGAGCAACTTTCATTAAGATGCTTATCATATTTGTTCGGATGACCAGTTAATCAAAATCTGGATTTTACCCTTGCTGGTACTTATTTTCCTGAATTGGATTTTTTGAGATAATTTTGTTTGATGTGTGGGTTTTTGTTTCTTGAACATCTATCGAGCTTTTCTCTATTATAAGAATATACATTTATGTAATGCAAATTAAAACACCCTCTACTCAGCTAGATCATTCTTATAAATGATTTGCTTACAGAGATCTCGCTTACAATAGCGAGATTAAGATGGACCTTTTACCTTACTGTCAGGTCATGAACATGTACTATTCTTGCTGGCTAGGCCTATATATATACATATGTCGTAATACACCTGTATATATATACGTACCTAAAGATATGTACAATCGGATCAATTTTTCGTACTGAAAAAAAAAAAATCACCGTCTATACTTAATCAATTTATTTCACCAATTTGGATATCTTAAAGTTGAAAATTAAGCTAATATTATATAGACAATAATAAATACACTTTTATTTCTTTTAAAATGAAGATACTACCGTTTTGCTATATATGTCTACACTCAGTTTGCAGATCCGCTGTGCCTGATTAAAATCTACATTTACATAATCAACTAATTTTTATGAATAAATACTAAAGTAAAATTAAACTTGGTCCAGAGCTTTTGGGATTTGCGTCAGTTCCAAAGGGGATCTGATTATTTTCGCGGTAGGTACATTTTTAAAGATCCAGTGAATGTGAGGCTCAGAGTTAATCTATTATGATTATACACGACTTTATTATTATTACTTTTAATAATCATTCTACCTAGTTATATAACCTGGTTTGGTTTAAACTGCACCTGCGTGCACGCTCTTTAGTCCAATGTACTGTTACTATGAGACTAATAATGCTCAACCAGATCTTCAATTTTGTGGAATTTTGTATTAGACCCAAATAGCCGAGCTAATGCGAGCATGTACATTCATAAAATTGTTCGATAACTCCACATGAATATGCGTATTAACCAACTACTTTTTCTTGTATTTTTTTTTTTTCAGTGGAGCACTACCTACCTCGATCTGCTATTAATCTTCTACACGTTAAGAACAATTGGCTTTACATTGATTGACCATCTACTAGATCTTGAATATATAACCTACATCATTTCCCAGTTTTTTTTCATTTGCAAACTTTTTTTCAATCCCTAATTTTTCTTATAAATTTTTATAATTATTCAAAGCATCCTCTAGCCATCTAGTGTATTGCTTCAACATTTATCTGGAAGCACCCTAAATTGCATTATTTACTTCATCCTGTCTAGTCATATCTTTGCTCTTTTTTGTGCATTTTTTTCTTAAATTTATTTTTATCATTTATTTTAGCATTTTTTCATTTGTATTTACAATTATACATTATATAGAAGATAGTTTTAAGAAAAGAAGGCTATGCATTCATTCACTAACGACACTCCTGCATCACAAAAATACTATCCATACTCATTTGAAGCGTTAACTTTTGGTGACCAATTAGATGAAACCTTAGTTTCAGGAACTACTGCTGTTAAAATGGAATTGCTCCCTTCTCCAATTCAACCATCCCAAAGAGGGAACATGACTGATGATAACGATAAAGAAAATGTTTCGCTAGCTTGTGCTTTATTTCAAGACCCAACTGAAGCTTCAAGCTTTTTTGGTGAATTGGAATTTGAGGATTCTTCAAATTCTCTCAATTCTTCTCCAGTTTCAGCTGCTTCTATGTTTTCTTCGAACAAATTTGATTTTGGTTATTCCAGTTCTGAAGAACACGAATTAATGGAAGTAGACCCTTCCACAACTAAATTTCCAGTTCCAACTGATGAGTACATTAATGATCCAATACTTTACTATTCACAATATTCACAACATTCACAGCATTTTCTTATGGAACCAGCATTACAGAAACAGAAACAGCAACTACAACTACAAAGCCCTGAGCTGGCCTCAGATCCATTCATTGATGACACTGCCGAAGTCATGTCTCACAATAAGCATGTTAAACCATCTTCTTTAGTTCACAAAAAATCTGTATCAATTGACAGTTCTCTATGTTCTAAACCAATTGACTTCAAGTTCAAGACTATAGTAACTCAAGAATCAATGCACAAAAAAAAGGAATTATTGCAAAAACGTGAAAGAAGAAGAACCTCACCACCCACTGGTGCTACTTTTTTCAACAACTCTGGTTTTCCTGCTAAGAAGATGCCATTGCTGCCATTCAAAACCAAGTTCAGATCTAAGTCAGTGACCAACTTGTCGTTTGTTGCCACCAATGTTGGTCCAACTACTTCTTCCATGCTAGCTTCTCCAACCAACCCTTTCTACAGACCTCCTGCCATCTTGAGAAAGTTATCTGGTTTGGAAGACCAAGGTTGACATGAGCTGCTTAGCTTTGGTGTCCATTTTTTTCTTGATTATCCATGGTTGCACTTTTTTTTCGTGCTTGGCTTTTGGCCTTTGGTCTTTGGTTTTAATTTTTTCCCTGTCACTATAGGTTAGGTGTTTCATCCTTTCCTAATTTTTATAGATTAGGTGTTTTGCTCTTATCTAAACTCAGAAAATTCCTTTTCTGTTTAAATGGTTTCGTTTTGATATATTTTATTAATCGTTATTTTTCTCCTATTTGTGTACGTTTTAAGTCTTACAATTCATTTACATTACTTTATTTCACTTCACTTTACTTTACATGTTTCTTTCTTTAGACTTTTTTTTAATTCCGCTTACTATTACTACCATATTTTCTACTGATTCTTTCGTTCTTTGTACTTTGAATATAGTTTACTAGAATTTACCCCATAAACTAAATTGGCAACAGTCCTGTTTCATTTAAGTCTAGCATGATGTCATGCAAGTAATTTGAACAATGTATATTAAAATATAGTGTCCGAGAATTTAATAATTACGATTGTCCTCTGCAACGTACAGCGATTTATTCACCTATTTAGGACAGGTTTTGCTACGTAAACTGTGGCTTCATTATTTTACATAGTTTGTCTTGGTTATCTACTCTCTAAGAGAAAAGGTCCATTATATTGACTATTCAGTAAGGGTCACTTTCATTTACCTCCTTAATATAAACACAATCACCATCTCCTAAATTGAACCTTCCCATGATTTCTTGATTATTCCAAAGTCTTTCAAGTTTATTCATGGTTCCATCAGGACTAAAATAAACTTGGAAATCCAAAACATTTAATCTGAGTTTTCTACTAATGTAACCTTTTAACTTACCAACGTTGTATGAGCTTGGCAGGATCATTTGTTGGAAGACCAGTCTATCTTTGTATATCACTTTAAGAATGATCTGATTGTTCTGTTTTGACGACTCGGTAGCTTTGTTTGTAGTTGTTGTCTCAATGCTATATTTTTTGCAAAGTCTTAACCAATTTTCATTTCTTTTACTGTAATCTAACTCTCCAGTGTTCACTTTGCTAATGAAATATAGTTCGTATGCTTTTCTCTGTTCTTCTGAATATTCAGTACCATTTACTTTATTTGTATTTGGTAATATTGAAATCAATTGCATCATTATGTAATCATATTCAGTATTACAACTACGGTTATCTAGGATTGGGTTTTGCATGATCTTCAATGACTGTAAATTGGGAAATATGGCCGATAAATTATCAACTTCAGACCAATCTGTTATTTTATTTCCCGAAAGATCCAGAGTGGTTATTTTTGAGTTGGCAGCATGAGATAAATTGGGTATTTGAGAAACTCGAATTTCATTATTTGACAGATTGATTGTTTCTAGACAACTTAATGAATTTAAAAACTCAAAGTTAATTTCTGTGAGTTTGTTATAAGATAAATCTAAATTTCTTAAACTATTCAGTTGACTTAATGGGTCCAATTTCTGTATATTTAAGTTATCAAAATAATTATCAGCTAAATAAATATCCTGAACATTTGGAAATGAATTAAAAACCGATCTCAGAAACCCATCGTTATAAAACGAAAGGCTACCAGAAACCAAAGACACTTTCTTAATATCATTTGCCCTATGTATTTTACCCACATTTATTAAATCATTAAATCGATTACCATTCAATCTTATACAAGTCAACATAGGTAGGCAATCAATTAATCTAAGGATGAAGTTCCAATCATTGAACAAATTAAAACCGATATCTAAAACTTCCAAGTTAGTCAGTAGATGGGCCAGCTCGTTCTGAGAAATACCAATCTCATTCAATATACCCATACGATCTAATGAAACGATAGTTAAGTTTTTAAAATTACTTTGAAATTTAGCTAATTTTTCAAAACCATAACTTTTTAACACTTTAGAACCTAAATCTAATTGGAACTTGTCTAATAAAAGATTCCCATCATTACTATGATCATCACTAAAATTTCTATCATCAGTTATTCCACCATATTGATAAATTAACGCATCAAAAAAACTCCTTGATAAATCAAATGATCTTAGCTTTTTATCAGTCAATTTGATAAAACTACCGGACTTTGAATCGTTCAGAGTATGGAAATACCTCACTCCATTTAAACAGCCATTATTTTTACCTTTTGTTATATCATCCCACTCAACACCGATTGCTTTGTGATTTGGCCACTGTGGTATTTGACCTATGTACTTGATTGTTGCGGCATTTGAGTCGATCGATATCCTGTCTTGTACGTGGAAAACTTTGGCTCGGAGAAGTAAAGACGGAACGGAGTTTTCTTGCTGTTCTAATGATACCATTATCTTTTTTATGCTTCCATTTTTCTTCTTCTGATGTGATTGGAAGTTGTTTGTAGGACACAATATATTTGATGATGAGGAGTTGGGTAGGCGCATCGTTTGCCGTAAGGTGCGCAGGAATACAGATATCAAGATGAGATTTCCCTTCGAACTTTCACTAGTATAGCTTCTTTTGAGATTAAATCAAGACTTTGTTGTAACATCTCGAACATGAACCAAATACGAAGAATCAAGAAACTAAATGATCTAGAGTTAGAATCCAACACTTCATTTTCTGCATCCTGGCATCAAGACTACCAGGACACTTCATACATATACATCGGCAACTTATCAAAAAAACTAAACGAAGAAGATATACTTACAATATTTTCCCAATTTGGCGTCCCAACTGACCTCAAATTAATGAGAGATAAAAAAACAGGAGAATCTCTGAAGTTTGCATTTTTGAAATATGAGAATTTTAAAAGTTGTATCTTGGCAATTGACAATTTAAATGGGTTTGAAATTATACCAGGAATTTACCTAAGAGTAGATCATGTTAGGTATACTCCATACGTTTATGCTGGGAATGATGATGCCAATATTAAGTATGATGAAAAGGTTAAACAGTTATTAATGGAGGATATGGCTGATGACAACAGCGATGTAGAGGATGATATGAAGATGATTAAAGACATGGATCCAGAGTTGGAAGATCCAATGGTTGCTTATTTTAGAGATAAAGACAAAGAAAGTCGTAATAGAGAAAATAAAGAAAAATCAAGAAGTCATAGAAGTCATAGAAGTCATGGAAGTCATAGGAGTCACAGAAGTCACAGAAGTCATAGCAGTTCTGATTCTAAAGAAATGTCTTCAAGTACTACTAGTAAAAGGCATAGATCAGGCTCAAATATTAGAGACTCAGATTCTAAAAAAAGACATCACAACAGCACCAGTCATAGACATAGCCATAAAAGTCGACGTGATAGTAAGAATCACGAAGAACATAAGTAAAAGTTAAGTAATTTTATAATTATATATATTTGGCATTCAAAATTAAACTAATTAATATACATATTTGACAAGAAATAACAAAAACAGGTATCACATGGAAAACGGGAAATAAAGAGCAAAAAATGGTACAAGAACTAAATAAAACAAAAATGTAACTTTAAATACAAAATCAAAAAAATGAAACAACGAATTGAGAAGCGTAAAAAATGGAGTGATAACTGATAACAGAATAGAAGGTAGAACAACTACTCGTTATTCGGTATCTCTTGAGAAGAAGGAATTGGAGAAACAGCAATAGGTAATGAAAAGGAGTCATCTTCATTAGCTGTCGAAGAAAAATTCTGGTCATTTATATTGAGAAAACTAGTTTTCTTGTTTAAACTGTTTGTGGTATTATCAAAATTATTAGGATTAGGCTTTTGAAATTGTTCAAGGCTCCCCCCAGTATTCCTCTCAGTATTAAACTCATTTGATAATGTATGTATAGCTGTGTCACTATTTGTACTATTATGACTCGAACCTAACTTACTTGCGGTTATAGGTGGAGCATAGAAACTGTCATCGGCTTCGTTATCCATGTCCCCCAAAATAAAAGAGGATCCATTGTTATCAGTAGTACTTATAGTAGTATCCAAGATTGATTTTCTATTTGAATCTTTAGATTCAGGTGATTTATTCAAGTGCTCATTGGATTCATTTGGACTTTCAGCTATTCCTGAAAGAATGGTATGAACATTAACAGATTTAATTTCACCAGATGGGACCTGATATTTATCTTCACTACCTTCACATTCACCTCCACTTTCATTGTTATCATTATCTTCTCTTATTGTTTCCTCTTCATGACTATCATCTTCTTGAAAAGGGTCATTATGGACATATGTATCTAACAAATCATCTAACCCACCCCCAGTCCATGCCTTTTTAGCAATGTTTTCATAAATTGTGGTCTCAACACCAATGACAGAGCTTGCCTTTGATAAGATCTTGACAGCGGAGTCTTGGACTGTATCAAAAGAAGAGACATAATAATCATGTTTTAATTTATCAATTTCATCTAACTGAGAAGCCAATTGCAGTAAATTTGATTTATAAGAAATTATATTTCTTGTTTTTTTCCTACTAAGTTTCAAATTTGTTTTTTCATTCTGTTTCAATTGTTTAACTTTATCTTTAATCAAAACTTTAAAATTAATATCATTTTGTTTATATTCTTTATCGAATCGGTTAATTATACTTGAAACAGGGTTTTCAAAATTAGTTTGAACAGATTGAGATAAGATAAGTTGATGATTTGCAATTAAATAATGTAGCCCACTGGCTGTCATTAAGCCATCCGAAGCTTTTCCTGAACCTTTGCATCTTGCAGAGTCTTCTAGAGCTCTACCAAAATCACTCGCAGCGGTACTTAAAGAAACTAAAGCTTCCCTATAATTTGCAGCGGTTTTTAATAATTCATTATAACTAGTTTTAGTTTCCTCGATATCTCTTTTAGTGATTAAAACTTCTAAATCTAAAGCCGAAGGAGAAATTGAGGATAATCCGGAACGAACAGATTCATCTTGAGACATTAAAGAACAGTCTCTTTTAGTTGTATCAAAAAATGGAGAGGAAGACTCAAAAGATTCTCTTCTATGGGTAGGAGAAGATGAAAATTGATGATCTGATGAAGAGGATGCTGCTTTTGCGTATTTTAGAGTGTTTGCAGAAGTGTGTTTTTGTGGTTGTGATTCAAGCGTATTTGGACCTGTGTTAGAGTTGCCATTCACATATGAGTAGAACTCTGATAAATGAGCAGGAGGTTGACGCATTGGTGATTTCCGATGGGTGGAAGAGCTCATTAAAAAGTATAGCTAAAATTCAGATAAAAAAGAGTAGGAAACTATTGATGGAAAGAAAAGAACTGTCAGTTGCAAGCTAGATAGAAGATGTTTACGAGAAATTTAATTTTTTGTTTATTAGATGGACTTATGCTCTACTGAGGTGGTATTATCCTTGTTAAAGCAACCTTTAAATATCTTAGACTTGAACTAATATATAACCATAATACTCTATTATGATACTCTATTTTTCTTTCATTCCATTACTATTATTTCATATAAATGGAGTTTCCACTGCTGAAGGCTCAAGATCGAGCAGAAGTCATGGGTAACAACAACAAACAGTCCACTAATAACACTCGCTCTTTTTCAAATGGACAAAATTTTTAGCATTTTTCAACGTTATTTGAACAACTTCAACATTTTTGTACAACTACTTCTCAAGAACCACAAACAACAACAACTCTATAATTTTTTTATATCATGGCTACTTTTTTCCAAAGTATAGTGCGTACCAGTCTACGTACTTCTCCTATAATAAAGGCAAACACCCAGCCTGCTTCCTTAAGATCATTCTTCACATGCTTCAATCCACACCAACAGTTACAACATCAACAACAAGCCCAAGAGACTGTTATGGATAATGAACATGAAGCTCCAGTTAGAAGTACTCTTAAACCAATAACTTCAAGAAAAACTTATTTGATGGACGTCTACCAACATTTCTGGGAAAACAACGAAATAGTATTATTTACACATCATAACAATTTACTAGCATCAGATAATGAAAAAATTAGAAAGCTATTACATAAATCAGGTGCCGAATTTAGAAAGTTAAAATCATCCATCTTCAGACATTATTTAAGAGCTTCAAATCATGCCGATCCAGCCTCAAAAGCTGCTTCAAGACAAGTTAAAAGAAACAAAATTAGACATCCTTTAGAACCTTTATTGAAAGGTCCAACTGCTGCCATTTTAATAAAGGATTTAAATCCAAAGACTGTCAAAGAAGTTTTACAAGTTTTAAAGACTCAAAATGAAAAGTTATTTTTGATTGGTGGTAGAATTGGTAAAGATGTTGTTGAAATTGATGAAATTAAGCAATTCCAAGACTTACCTACTTTACCTGAATTACATTCTCAATTGGCGGGTATTCTGACTATGTTGTCCGGAGCTGGCTTGGTTAAAACTTTGGAAAGTACTTCAAACGTTTTGTATTTGACTTTAGACTCCCATAAACAAGAAATGGAAAAACCTGAAGAAGAAAAAAATACTACCAATGAATCTGCTGAGTCTAACTAAATAGATTTATAAATGCTATGTATTTTTATCAGTTTATTCAACATTTATAGCTTGTAAATAAAAAAAAGATTAACAATATACTTAAGTACTCAGAAGTCCAGTGCGACAGCTGATACGTTGTAAATCGAAATTCTTAAAAAAAAAATCTTAAAAAAAATTTCAGACATTTAGTTAATGAAAATCTTGTAGGAAAATCTACCTTCCGAACTTCATAACAAACCTCTCATTGGATAACATAAGATGACTGATGCAAAAGAACAAACAGTAGAATTAACAGCAAGACAAAAGCAAGATCAAGCTGTCTCTTTGAGAAAGAAATATAGAGCAGTTAAGGAAGAAACCCGTAAAGTTTTAAAAAAACAAGTTAGAATCGATCATTCATCATTACCAACATCCACAGCAGACGAATATGAAGACAGTGAAACTCCTACAAATATAAATCTGCCAAAGAAGAAATTTTACAGACAAAGAGCTCACTCTAACCCATTCTCCGACCACAGACTTGAATATCCAACCTGTCCTGATGCAATGGACTGGACTAAATTTTACCCTGCTTATATTGATCCTGAAGATAAAACTAAAATCACCCAAAATGTTGAAATTGCAGATATAGGATGTGGTTATGGTGGTTTAATGATTGATTTAGGACCAGCTTTCCCAGATAAGTTGATCTTAGGTATGGAAATTAGAGTTCAAGTCACACAGTACGTTGACGATCGTATTCTTGCTTTAAGAGAACAAAACAAGGATGATTCACAAAACTCCAAGAAGTATCAGAATATAAGTGTTATTAGAGGTAATGCCATGAAATTCCTGCCTAACTTTTTCCAAAAGTCTCAATTATCTAAAATCTTTTTCTGCTTTCCTGATCCTCATTTCAAGCAAAGAAAACACAAGGCTAGAATTGTTACTAATACTTTATTGTCTGAATATGCATACGTTTTAAAAGAAGGTGGTGTTGTGTATACTATTACTGATGTTTTGGACCTACATGAATGGATGGTAAAACATCTAGATTCGCATCCTCTATTTGAGAGATTAAGTAATGAATGGGAAGATCAAGATACTTGTGTTGCGATTATGAGAGAGTCAACTGAAGAAGGTAAAAAAGTTGCTAGAAATAATGGAAGCAAGTATGTTGCATGTTATAAAAGACTTCCTGATCCTGAATTATGAGTTTTCCTATTTCTGTGTATGTACATTAATAATTGCTAGTTATTATAATTTAAATTAATATATCTTAGAACCTTTTAAGTTTAATAAATTAAAACAAAAACCAACAGAATAACAAACAACGCGAATGTAGTATGTTTAATGTAGCGGTGAAATATCATAATAAGGTACAAAGAAATCCAAAACTTAACGGTAAAACAAAAAATAAAAACCATGGCAAACAAAGTTTGAAAGAAAAATAAACAAAACATAAATAAACTTGAAAACTTGAAAACTTGAAAACTTGAAAACTTGAAAACTTGAAAACTTGAAAACTTGAAAACTTGAAAACTTGAAAACTTGAAAACTATTGAAAAGTAAAAAGGACACCTCAAAATTCCATAAAGAATAATATATAATTTATAAACCTAATTATTACTTAGGTCATTATTGCTAGTATTAATGAATCTTTCTGAGACATCACTGACAACACTTCTATTATCATCTTGTTTATATGAAGTATTTGAAGGCTTGAATCTAAAGATCGACGAAACAGCCTCGGAACCTCTTCTAAGACGACCTGCAATTGAATTGGAATCATCAGTTTTGTACTTATAAATAGCATGCAAATCAGGTGGTTCTGTGTCCCATGAAACAACAGATTGTATTGGTTGAACTTGTTGATTACTTGTAACGGCAAGTAGAGAATTGCTGGATGGATTGAACAATTGAGTCGAGTCAAACACTGCTCCCACTGTATTATTATTTGTTTGTAGAGGGTTTCTGGCTAATTGTGCATTCGTTGCTATTTTCCTAACATTCTGTGATTCAATATCATCAACTGAACCGTACAAGCTGCTTGACAATCCTGAATGTGATGATTTCATAGATGATCTATCGTCAAAGATTAAATCCATATCTTCTAGCGACAACCCCTTTGTTTCTGGGTATAGTTCAACCACAACTAGAGCTGAAATAAAGCAAATGGTGCCGTGAATAATATATAATCTCCATCTAACTAATTCTAATAAAATAGGTGCACTTTCACCAACGATAAAATTGCAAAGCCAGTTTGTGGCTGTTGCTAAAGCAGCACCTGATCCTCTAGCCTTATTTGGTAGAACTTCCGGACCAATAAGCCAGGCAATTGGACCCCAACTGAAACCAAAAGCACTCATATACACAATAACGCTCATGACAACAAATGTTGAAGAATTTGAATCAGAACCAGATGAATAAGAGAAAAATGAGATCAAAAACATGGCTAATCCCATAATAATACCACCTGAAATAAGCAAAGGAGTTCGGCCCCAAGTTTCTGATAATTTCCAAGGAATAAAAGTACTAAAAATGTAAAAGATAGAATTGATACCAGTCATTAAAATAGCATCTCTACCAGCCCATCCTGCTTGTTCAAAAACTAAAGGAGCGTAATAAGCAATCACATTAATACCATTTAGTTGAGCAAACATTTGCGCACTGCATCCAATGAAAACTCTTTTCGGGTATCTTTTAATTGTATCCCAATAACTTAAGTGACCCTCTAATCTTCCCAGCAAAACAGATTGTTTAATAGCCCTAAATTCCTCTTTGGCATTTTCACTATCAACATTACCTCCTGATAATAAATCTGCTAAAACAATTAAACCTTCTGCGTCATGATCGTGCTCTAATAGCCATCTTGGGCTTTCCACTAACACAAAAGTACCACAGAATAAAATAATACCAAACAGAACCTGTAAAGCCAAAGGAATTCTAAAAGACAAATCACCTTCAATGTAACTACATGCAAAATCGATCCAGATGGAAGAAGAGTAACCCAGAATATTACCAGTAAACTGAGCAGAACCCAAGAACCCTCTCATCTCCGGACTTGCTATCTCAGACATATAAGTTGGAGCTGTTCCAGACAAATATCCAACACCAATACCACTAATAAAACGGCCTATACCCAGATGATTCATTGATGTTGAGAATGTTTGAATGGCACCTCCAATGCAAAATAGAAATGCCCCTAGTCTAGTACTACGTTTTCTTCCTAGTTTATCAGCCAACACACCTAGAGATAGAGAGGATATCAAAGCACCAATTTCTAATATGGCAACAACAGTACCAATTTCAAGAGCAGTAGGGTTGTTGAAGTAGGCTTTGAAGTATTTGTTTGTTAAAATTGAAGAGAAATAACCCTGATCGTAACCAAATAAGAACACACACAAACTGACAAAACCAGTGGTGAATATCAACAAAGGATTTCCCACTAATAAAGGTTTAGGAATGTCATCTATGGTGATTGCTCGATTCATGATGGTTTTGAGTTGTTTTATTGGAGTGTACTCTAGCAAGCAATAAAACAAGGGAAGCTTTTAAATTGGAAGATAACCCCAGAAATTTGTCCAGAAGTAGCGCTCCTCCTAACTGACGTAATCGGTTTAGTGGATCAGAGAAATCACCTACG
Organism: Ambrosiozyma ambrosiae; assembly: GCA_003705185.2. Taxonomy (NCBI): domain Eukaryota; kingdom Fungi; phylum Ascomycota; class Pichiomycetes; order Pichiales; family Pichiaceae; genus Ambrosiozyma; species Ambrosiozyma ambrosiae. Next base: position 73,188 of record PPHU02000002.1, read on the forward strand.
AGTTTGAAAGAAAGAGCATTTCAGTTACACAGAACATTACAGAACATTACAGAGTTATGTAGTGTATAAATAATAAAATATCACTGCACTGACTTAAACCTAACTCTTTACAGCATTACTGTTCACGTCGGTTTGTACATTGAACGAAACTGCAGGCAACTTGGTTACCACTTCTGCCTTAACGACAGAATCAACTCCTAGACTGGCCAATATACCTCTTATTAATCCACATGGAAATTGTAGATATGGTTCAACTTTCTTCAAAGTATCTTCTTCCCCTAGAGGACTGTAGAAATTGACAAGAGGCTTGAAGCTATTGTCGATCAATACAAATGTCCCAATATGATTTGTTCTTAAGTTATCCATTTGTTTCATATATAGAACTTTCCAGACATCTCTACATATAAATTTCATAATTTCTAAAGCATCAACTAATTTTAAATTTCCTCCATCTGTGCTATTTTTCATGTAAATTAAACAATCTGTTACTTTATAGCCTATCTCAAATCCATACTTTTCAATACGATCTAGAGTATTTAAATTTGTAAAACATGATCCGTTATTTTCTGCTGGTGGTCTACCTGGTTTGAATCCATCAGTGGAATTGACTATTGCTGCTGTCTGTGATTGTTCTGTTGCTATTTCATTTCCATTTTCATCTATATTCAATTTCGAAATTAGTGCTTCAAAATTTGTTTCTTTCTTGGAGAGTCTTTCATCAACCCTCATAGATAATGGTATACATTCATTAATCAAATATTCCAAACTTAAGGCACTGACTTCTTTAGTGAACATATCTTCAGGCTGTTTGCTGATAGTTGTTGAAGCTGCAGATGTTGATTTGGCCTCTGAAACCAACGGAGAAGCATTATGTGCTATTGATGTCCCTTTTTTTGCAGTTGAAGCTGTTTGTGCAGTCATTGTTTATAATATACTACGTGATGACCGTGTTATGGACTTTATAAGTTGTCCTAATTTGTTCTAAAGCATAAATTATTGCTAATAATTATATCAGTGTTCAGACAGCGAACGTACGTGTGAGATTTCTGTTAGAGCCTTCGCATCTTAAATATTTCAGGATCTCCTATTATCGAAGTTAGCATCTTTCATAAATGACTCGCCAGTGCAATGTGCTTATAAAATACAAAAATAAAAGATAAAATATTATAGAATATGGTACAAAAAAGCAAAAATAAATGAAAAAAATAGTTAAAAGAAAAATAGTTCAAAAAGCCAAAATAACAGTTAAAAAAAAAAGAGCAACGTAATGTTCAATTATGCAACTTCATCTCCGTGAACTAAGACTTGCTGATCAAAAACATCAGCAGGGGAAGTTTCCAATCTCTTCCAAGTAGTTATTCTTTGTTCCTTGAAATCTAACTCATATATTCTCATTCTTCTAGGCGTTCCTTCATATCCTCCATAGCCTCCTTCACCTGCAGCACCTCCATAGCATAACCAAATATCATTCTTCATGCAATAATCATTACAATGATCATGTCCAACAGAAACAACTTTAACTCCAATTTCAGCAAGTAATTGCTTCATACCAGAGTTATGATATGGAGCGGTGACTGCTTCGTTATATGAACCAATTAGAGTTCTCGCTTCACCATTAGAATCTTTGAAATCTCTATATTCAGGCAATGGAATATGGAAGAAAGCCATTTGTAATATACTGATGCTGGGTTGAATATGAGTCAAGTCTTCGTGAACTGACTTAACATAGTCTAACTGATCATCCTTTAAAAAATCGTACACTTTAACTTTAGGCTTTGGAGAACGCTTATGAGAATCCAAAAAGTATAGGGCACCTGCAATAGCTTTAGAATCTTCTTCGGATGTAATAGTCAAAAAATAATTACCAACACCAGTGACTTTACTTGGGCCTGGAACCGAAACAGAATAAGGTAAACTTTTGACAACTTCCATTAATGTCTGTCTGTCCATAGAGCCTTCGTCATCATGATTACCAAAGGTAATGGCAAAAGGAATACCTGCTTTAATAAATGGAGCACAAGCTTTATAAATTGTAGTTTGAGAATCTGGAGAATTTTGACCATAAATTTGATCACCAGTCAAAACAACTAAATTGGGATGTTCTAATTCTAAAACAGAATTTATAAAGTTCAAGGTTCTTGCATCAGCAAGGCAATCTTCACCTGGTGCTAATTCAGGCCAGGTATCTATACATTTACCATAACCAGTTGAAAAATGCAAATCCAGAATTTGTAGGATCTTAAATTTACCATCTTTTGAAGTTAGATTAATTTTTGGAGTATTCAGCTTAGTAGCCAAACCCTTCCTGATCGTAATATAAGCATCACCATCATTGTCGTGTGAACCTTTCTTACCGGAAGCCTTACCTCCTGAGTTATCCTTCAAATTAATTTTCAATGGAGAATCTGCTAGTTTCCAATCAGGTCTAGGATCTACACAGTCTTGTCCAAATAATGCATCGATACCGACTAGAGATTGAGAGATTGATCGACTGCCATATTTAATCCATAGTCCAAACTTCTTGTGTTTCCATCCCATTAATTGTGCTTGCTCTATAGTTGGAATTACCATCTCTGAATTCGCATTTTTAATAACCTTTTGATACTCTTCAATAATTTTCAACGGAATGTTGTTTTCATTGTCTGAAACCTTCTTCTCATCTAATGGATTTTCAATTGCAATATCAGTGACCGTTTTAATTTGAGATGCATGTGCATCTGATGAAGGAATATTTCTCTGAAAAATGTAAGCTTCTTTGAACCATTTTTTGCCTAAATACAAGTCTTTAGGAATTCTTTCCCAAACAACAGAGAGTCCTTTCTTCTCCACATCATTATCTTTCCAAGATGCTAATGGTTTACAATCACCTTTACTAGTGAACAAATGAGAACAAACACGGAGTTCAATATCAATAATAACTGATTTATCATTTCCACTGTCATATGTAGAGCCAGTAAATCTGTGGTGTAAGACATCTCGGTAGAAGATGTCGTCAATAACCCCAAAGGCTTTGGCAACTATGAGAACCGATAACAAGGTCACTGTGATGTATAGGATGAACCGTTGTAATTGCTTCGTGAGTCTGAAAGCCATTTGGTGTAAATATTGAGTAAAAGAAGATCAAGAAGTATGAGGTAGTGGAGATTAGAGGATCAATAGTTTTGTGTTCTATGCCTGGGTTAGTGAATCCTTTAGCTATGAATAGCTGTAATGCCCTTCATTTAGTTTTTGTGTCTGACATTTTGCGATCTAACGCGCTGAGCAACTTAAACGTAAATTAAATTGAAGCTTTTCTACGTGTTTATCCAAACAACCAATTGTAACCCTAGCATACCAGTACCACAAATGTCTGACTCCCAACAAAATACCATTACTGTAACTCCAACAGAGTCTCAGTTTAAACCGGGTACACTGGTTTTAACTAAGATTAAGGGGTTCCCAGAGTGGCCTTCCAGAGTTATTCCATTCGATCTGTTACCTGAACAAATTCAAAAAATCAAACCAAAGTCACTGAAGAAAGGGAAATCCAAGTCTAAGAAGGCCCATAAAGATACTGAACCACTGGAAATTTTATGTGTGAAGTTCTATGGTGATGATGAATATATTTGGTGCTCTAACAAGGACTTGAAACATTTGGAGTACGAAGACATCGATAAATTCTTAATCAAAAAAGGTGAAATACCAGATATGGATGGAAATTACGTTGGTAAAAAATCTGCTAAGACCAATAGGGTTACAAGTGCTTTTTTAATTGCTAGAAATAAAGAATTATCATTCGAAGATTTTGCAACATTTGGTAGTCATGGTAAGCCACCTACTCCAGAACCAGTTCCTCAAGAACTTAATATCATTGCTGAAGAAGAACTCGAAACAGTGAAAGTTGAATACTCTGATTCAAATGATGACGATTATGAGGAAGTTGTTAACAAGAAAAAGAGAAAAAGTAAAACTAAACCGGGTCCAAAACCAAAGAAAGCTAAAACTGAGAATGGTGAAGCCGCTTCAACTGAAGTTAAGAAGAAACTAGGTCCAAAAGCTAAAGCAAAGTCAGGCCCTAAAACAAAGCAAAAGTCAGGCCCTAAACCAAAACAAAATTCTGGTCCAAAATCAAAGGGAAAGTCTGATCCAAAACCGAAAGGTAAGCCTGGTCCAAAACCAAAGGGTAAGCCTGGTCCAAAACCAAAAACTAAAGAAGAAGTGAACATTGAAAAGAAGGAAGAGGAACTTGAATATGAACCTCTATCTGATGAAGAAGAAGAGGACGAAGAAGAACAAGAACAAGAAGGAGAAAGTGATTGGGGCCTTGATTCTGATGCCGAGGACGATGAGCATCTTGTTGATAGAGAAAAGATTCCAAAATCTGATGTGTTAGCTGATAAAGAGAAAAAATGTACTAAAGCTTATATTGATTTAAGAATTAAGATTCAAAATGTTATGATACAAGCTCCACTCAGTGATGAAGAACAAGAACAAGGAATAGATTATAAAGCTATTTCTAAAGAATTAGATCCTTTAATTTCCAAATTACTATCTCAGAAAGATCAATCAAGATCTATGCTGAAGAGTACCAATTTGGCTAAATTATTAATTATTGTGTTAAAGAAACCTGAACTCCAATCTGCTAAATTTATTAAAAGTTTACGTAAGTTCATATCAGAACAATTGGACTATGAGGTTACAGTTGATAGTAGACAGAAAGATGGATATGAAGAAGAAATTGTTGATGTTATTGATGAAGAAAATGGTTCTACAGCTGAGTATGGTACAAACGGTTCTGCCTCTACTCCTGTTCCAACAGCTACCCTTGTAGCCAATGGAGTTTGATCTCTGTTTCATTATTTTATTACTTTATTTTTTGTATATTAATCAATATTTTTAGAAAGAAATAAATTTACTGTAATTTATAGCTTTGGGCTCAACATGTCATTGTCTATCTTCTCTACAAGGAATCCATTACCTGTTTTTCATCTATATGGCTTGTAGCTAGACTTTGGTGAGTTCATTTATTTATTTTACATAATCCCTATATGTCTTCTGAAAATATTGTTATGGCAAAAACATGAGAGAAATCAATTCGTCTTAAGAATGAAAATGAAGCTTAGATTAAACAGATTTCCATACGTTAACAAGTCTCAATCAAGACTTATGTAGTCGCTGCCACTAACTCCCAGATGTGAGACCAGCTGCTAAAACTGTGAAATTGTGAAGTTTTTATGTCCTTTAACAAATAAAACCTTGATAATAGATTATATCATCGCTTTGTATAATTATATAGTCTTATGCAGCTTATCAAAATATGGTAACTGGATGTGTAAGAGAGTTCAGTGGTTCAAGAAGCAGCAGTAATTAAATTGGGTTTTGTCGACTTGCCACACTTTTCAGTAATCGCTATCTACAGATCTTCTGCTTCTTAACTATTTGCCCCAATTTGTACACCCACAATCTCTTGCGGCCCTCATTTCTATGTGCTAGCTACTGATTCTTTGTTTTATTTACTTCAATTCCAATTAGAATCGTACTATAGTACAGGATAGTCACCACAATACCAAAGACAATGAGTGAAGAGCCAGGACCTTTTCTTGCAGAGGACCTAGTCCCCAATCAAACTCCTTTACTTTCCAAAACATCAAAATCTAGAGCTAATTCAATTATTGCTGATAATTCTACTATGTTTGCGGGTATTATGGCTGAAGAAGTTGCAGAGATAAATTATTTAGATAAGCGTAATGCAACAAACGCAGGTTCTGGATATGGAGCAATTGATGACGAAGAAGAACAGGAAACAGACGAAGTAGAACAAGAACCAGAATTTTTAGTTCCTAAAGCTCAGCTTTACGTTATTTTGCCTTGTATCTTTTCATTGATCTTTTTGGCTTCATTGGATAGCACAATTTTAACAACTTTGTTGACTAAGATTTCCTCTGATTTAAATGCTATTCCATATCTATCATGGCTCGCATCTTCATATTTATTATCTTGTTCCATCATTCAACCTTTGGCTAAATTATCTGATATTTTTGGTAGAAAGCCAATGCTATTGATTTGCATTTTCGTGTTCACAGTTGGTTGTTTACAGTGTGCTACAGCTACAACAGCATTAGCATTCGCAATGGGAAGATTCTTATCTGGGTTTGCTGGAGGTTTGAACACTTTAGGTACCATTATCATGAGTGACTTGATTCCATTAAGAAAAAGAGGTGTTTACCAAGGTTTAGGTAATGTCTTTTATGCTATTGGATCAGCTGTTGGGGGCACTTGTGGAGGATTGATCAATGAAAAATATGGTTCTTGGAGGGCAGCCTTTTGGTTACAAGTTCCTATTGGTATTTTTTGCTTTTGCTTGATCATGTTTAACTTAAATTTACCTCAGTTAGAACATCAAATTGAAAACCAGAAGGCTTCTCTAAGGGATAAGCTTAAAAAATCGGATGTCGGTGGTATTGCATCATTGTCTGTAATGTTGTTGTTTTTTGTTATTACAACGTCAGTTAAATTTGAAACTAATTGGGGGTTTACGTGTTGTGCCATTTTGTTTTTGTGTTCATTAGCTATTTTCTTGAAGTTGGAAACAACTAACCAAGATGCGATCGTTCCAATTGGACTATTAAAAGATCGTTCAGTTTTAGGTTCGTCGTTATCTAATTTCTTTGGTACAATTTATTGTTTTGCAATGATTTTTTATTACCCAGTTTATTTATCCACTGTTTTAAATGTAAATACAGGGGAAATCGGTCTCATTTCAGTTCCAACCATTGTTGCAGCATCATTAGCATCAGTTGGATCGGGATTCTATATGAAGGCGACCGGAAAATACCTAAAATTTGCCATATTCACTATGTTGTTTGGTATAATTGGTATAACCTATTTGTTAGTTCGAGTTTATCCATTTGGAGTGAAAGTATTTCCAACTAAGCTTGAACAGTACTTATTGATGATCCCAATTAATGTTTCATATTCTGCTATGTTAACGGTTACATTACTATCATTAATTGCATCTGTTCCAATTGAATCGCAATCAGCAGTTACATCGATTCAATATGCATTTAGAGGTATGGGATCAACAGTAGGGGCATCTGTTGGATCTTTTGTTTTTAATTTTTATCTACAGAAATTATTAGTTGCTAAACTAACAGAAAATAAACCTGAAAATTATTCTGATGGAGAGTTGGCTAAATTGATAGATAAAGCACTACATAATGCAGATTTTATTAATTCTGATGAAGCACCAGGTTGGTCATTTAAGTATTTACGTGAAAGTTATGGTATTAGTTGTTGGTGCACATTTATGTTTTCATTTTGGATGTGTGCGTTGTGTCTAGTTAGTATCTGCCTGATCAAAGAGTACACCCTACATTCTACGATTAAAAGAAAATGAAACATTTCAATAATGTAATGCCTTGGTAAGTTCTCCACATCCCACATCCCAGATTCTTAGGACCATAGACCACGTACAAATTAAATCAAAATGAACTGCCCGGAAATAGATAATGTTTAGATTCTTTTGAAAAATAAGCTCAAATAAGCATTTTATTCCTCAAAGGATTCAAAAGCGCCTGATCAATTTGATAATTTTTTATTAATTTCGGAGAAATCGATGTTAAAAGTTGAAGAAAAACTCTTCTCCTATCATACTATTCACTCACTTGTCTACAATATCTATACTTCTAAACTATATACTCTTATTTATTCTGTATATCATCGTTTTAAAATTATTACTAATAGTAATAGTCGTAAAAAAAATAAATAAAATGAAAATCCTTTTTGGGGATTCTGACTTTTCTGTCATTGTAATTAGCGTGTCCATAATTATATTATGCCGTGATCTCCCGAAAGAGATCTTTTTACTAAGTTTAACTAATTTAATTCTTTATAAGAGGTACGTGGTCTTCATAGTTTCAATCTGTATCTCTTCTGGCTTGTCATTGCTACAAAAGGCTTTAAACCTTATCATAAATAGTTCAAAGTATGGCTACAGAAACAACTTACATCACCATAGGAGGTATGACTTGTTCTGCTTGTACTAACTCTGTTGAAACCGCTTTGAGAGCTGTTCCCGGCGTGGTTCAAGTAGAAGTTTCCCTAATTACTGAAGAAGCCGTTATTAATCATACTACTGATGCCTCTACCAAACAACTAGAAGATGCTATTGATGATATTGGCTTTTTTCCAATTCTGTTAGGCACTGAAAGTACCGTAAAAAAAGAACCAGTTCCACTTCCCGTTGAAGAACCCCCTTCTTATAAAACCACAATTTCAGTCGGAGGCATGACTTGTAGTAATTGTTCAAATTCTATCACATCCACTTTACAAAAGTTATCTGGTGTTAAAAAAGTTGAAGTTTCTTTAATAACTGAAGATGCTGTTATCATCCATGACGATTCCGTTCAAAATGATGATTTAAAAAATGCTATTGAAGATTGTGGATTTGATGCAATCATTAACAAAACTGAGGCTATTATAACTGAGAAAGTAGAGGAAGATGTTACTTCCGTTATACTGAGAATTGGTGGCATGACTTGTACTAATTGTTCGAATAATATTGAATCACAAGTGACTAAGCTATCGGGTATTAAATCCTGTTCTGTTGCATTAGCCACTGAAGAAGCAAGAATAGACTACGATTCCAATATTCTTGGTATCAGAGATATAATACAATGCATAGAAGACTGTGGATTTGATGCTACTATGATTAATAAGATGGATTACACCACTCAACTTGAATTGCTTTCAAAAATCAAAGAAATTCAATATTGGAAAACAACTCTTTTCAAGCTTCTGTATGCTGGTATTCCTATTGTTTTACTGGGACATATTATTCCATTCTTTTCTTCTGTCTTCCATTTCAACTATCATGATCTTAGGTTATTTCATGGTACTTACCTAGGGATTTTAGTCCAGTTTTTTTTGGGGACCTATATTCAATTAGTTTTATCTAAGAAGTTTTACTCTAATTCATTTACAGCTTTATTACATGGATCAGGTACAATGGATCTTTTAATTACTGTTTCTACTACTATTGTCTACACATATTCTGTTTTCTCCATGTTGATTGCCTTTGTTGGTCCTGGTGATTACCCCCCAAAAGTTTTATTTGCTACATCTGCTATGCTATTCATCTTTGTTGCGTTAGGTAAATGGGTCGAGAGTAAGGCTAAGGGTAACACATCAACTGCGCTTTCAAAATTATTATCTTTGACTCCAACCTCCTGTACAATTGTTGAAAACCCTGAATATTTTGACTCTTTAGAAAAGTCAGGTGAGTTAATTGATCCTTCAAAACTTATTCAGAAACAGATTTCAATTGATTTGTTACAAAAAAATGATATTGCAATCATTTTACCAGGTTCCAAAATCCCAAGTGATGGTGTTTGTGTCTATGGTAAATCTGAAGTTGATGAATCTTTATTGACTGGTGAATCAATGCCTGTTCCAAAATGTCCAGGATGCAGACTAATTGGTGGTTCATTAAATTCAAGTTCTACTATCTACATGAAGATCGAATTATTAGGTGCTCGTACTCAACTTCAACAAATTGTTCAACTTGTCAAAGATGCACAAATGAGTAAAGCTCCGGTTCAAAGATATGCAGATTCAATTGCTGCTAAATTTGTTCCAACAATTTTACTATTATCATTTTTAACTTTAATATTTTGGACATTATTATTATGGGTTTTGGATGAGAAACATATACCAAAATTTTTCTTAGACGAAGAAACTAATGAAGTTGAAATCTCTAAAATTTTACAAGTTGCAATTGCTGTTATTGTTGTTGCTTGTCCTTGTGCATTAGGATTAGCTGCACCAACTGCTGTTATGGTTGGTACTGGTGTTGGTGCTTCGAATGGTATCTTAATTAAAGGTGGCGAAGTTTTAGAAAGAGCAAGTGATATTGATTGCATTGTCTTTGATAAAACTGGTACTCTCACTCAAGGTAAAATGGAATTAATCGGAAATAAGATATTGAAAAACAATGTTGTCGATGAGCTAATGTTATGGTCTCTATTGTATGCTATTGAATCAAATAGTGAGCATCCAGCAGGTATTTCAATTGCTAAAGCTGCTGTAACTGAAATTGAACTATCCGGAAAACCAATTTGTCCTTTAAAGGTTCAAGAAGTTAATATTCATGTTGGTTCAGGTATTTCTGCAGTTATTTTGGATGAATTAAGCGGATCCATTAACATGGTTAAAATTGGTACTGGTAAATATATAAATGAAGGAAAATTAGACAACAATTCTGAATTTCAAGAGGTTTTATTGAATAACGAAACAGAAGCTCATTCAATCGCTTCTATTTCTCACATTTCAGTTAATGATTCATATGTTGGTTACGTTGAATTGGCAGATACAATTAGACCAGATTCTAAGAAAACTATTCAACACTTAAGGAGTTTAGGTTATATGGTTGCGATGGTTACTGGTGACAATGCTAGAACAGCAAATTATGTTGGAAGTCTTGCTGGAATTCCATCAGCTAATGTGTGTTCAAATGCCATGCCACAAGATAAAATCGAATATGTTGAAAGATTACAGTCTAAAGGTTTGAAAGTTGCGTTTGTCGGTGATGGTATCAATGACGCACCAGCTTTAGTCAAAGCAGAATTAGGTATTGCTATTTCATCAGGTACTGATATTGCCATTGCTGCTGCTGATATCGTTTTATTGTCATCAAATACAAACTCAACTAATTTTGATGATGATGTTGGGCTCGGAATAACCCAAAGACCAAGTAAACCAGGTATAATAAACATCTGTTCAGCCTTCAGTATTTCCAAGAAAACTTTTAGAGCAATTAAATTGAATTTTTTGTTGGCTATAGTGTATAATGTTGTAATGTTACCAATTGCAATGGGTTGTTTGATTTTCCCATTAGGACTGACCATGCACCCAATGATTGCGTCTGCTACCATGGCCTGTTCTTCAGTTAGTGTTGTTTTAAATTCTTTAAGGCTAAAGAATTGGAAACCGGAAGTGATTCCAGAAGCTGATTCTGATAGCAATGATGTTGATATATTCAATATTGATTTAGAAGATACTAGAAACGAAGGTAAAACGATTGATGATTTCCAATTTGGTAACGATCAAGTTAGTAATAACCTGGGAATATTTGGTAAAATTTTGTCTATGCTTAGATGGAAGAAACCTCAATTTTCTAGAAAGGGTATATATCAACGTCTATAAGTGCTTTGAAGAGCCTTCTACCTTCATTTATGTATTATTCTTTTAATGTTAGCTTTAATGATGAATGTTTTTGTTTAGTTAGTTTATTTTCTCTTTTATTTAATTTAACTTTTATTTTTCATTTCATGTTTTGATTTGAATCTAAACTCGTTCCGTTTTCTCATTCCATCTTTTCTTTGAGTATTTTGTATTCTTTTCAATTTTAATTCTCCCTTGTCTTTCTTCATTCCAAGCCTTATAGTTCTTCCTTCATTTCAAGTCTCATGGTTTTTCCTTCATAACGGGTATTAATATTAAGGCATATCTTTGACTTTATTTAAATCCTTAGCTTAATTTCAATATATGTTTAAACTTTGTATCATTAATTTTGTGATTTTGTATAATCATCTGATTTATTTGCTCTTTATGAACAAGGTTTAACTACTTGAAATTATGAAAATGAAGAGTAGGGAAAAACCACAAGTAGGATGATAAATTGAGATACAAAAGCTCGAATTAATAGGATTAAAGTCAACTTATCGCATATAGAAAGTACAAAGAGATAGTATTCATAAAGTATAGTGTGAAAACTATCAACATTTATTATTGTACGGGCACCTAAGTACACATACACTTTTAACACAACACAACGATAAACGAAATACTATTGAAGTTGAAAATGCAAGGATAATAAAAAAAGAAGATACAAAAAATAAAAAAATGCCGAGAATACATGGTAAAAAGATGAAATGAGGACCATAACAAAAAAAATAATAAAAATAATGAAGATCATGATTAAAAAGCAACAATGGATAAGAAAAAAGTCAGATGAAGATGACAGAAAAATATTAGAAAATAAAACAAATTGTAAAGGTAAAGATAACAAAACTAGAGAATAAAATAATACAAATAAGGATTGTGATTTTGTCTTATCAAAAAAAAATTACTAGTGATAGTAATTAAGCAAACAAATTAAAAACACAAAATAGTAGAACAATTATAAAAACCAGAGATAATACTACTCAACAATAGCAACAAATAACTAAAGCATAACCTACAAAAGGATCATAACACAAATAATAAACAGAATAAGATGATCACTTATATGTCTAGAATTCCCAACAGTCTATACTTTTCTTCGCTCAATTCTTGATTGAATTTGTATTCCAGAAAAAAATTAATTACTGTCAGAACATCAAAGTGGAACATAACAACCACAACATAGTTTCTTCAAAAGAAAATTAAATGAAAAAAAGGGAGATATCCAAAATAATGACTAAAACAAGTTTTCATAAACCCTAGTTCCTGTAATCTCTACTTGTAAACAATAAAGCACATTTCCATTCATAAAACAGGCACTCATTTAATATGTTTAGTTAAAAATATATTCACAGAACGAAATAATGATATAAATTGCTTCTTTCTCCGTTTAAGTCATTAATTTATTAAATATTAAAAGTGTTAAAGGTAAGGCGATGCAATATCATTTCTAAATTGTAAACTATGACTGTGATTGTTGCTGGTTATTTAAAGCCATCATTCTTTCAAATGGATTATGCTCTCTCTCTCCATTCATCCCTAAATAGCCGGGTGATGTAATGTTCCCAGGCATACTAGCCATTGAAGCATTGTTCTGAAGGGGTGAAGTCATTGGTAAGACGGCAGATGCAACTGTAGGTCCAATTGATGCAACCAGAGGGGTCGTTACCTGCATTGCATTTTTATTAGATGACGAAGAATTTACATTAAAATTATTCGGATCCAGAGTCTGTACCGGCAATGTTGGCAGATACAGTTTATTTGGCTTTGATGATGAATATGACGCAGTAATTGTAGAATTTGAAGCTGATGATGAAGGGTTAGTTTCTGGAGTTGAAGTTGTATTACTTGTGTTACTCTGGTTTATCGTAAGGTGTGGTAATTGATTTTCTTTAGTATCTGGAGTTAAATTGGATTTTGAATTTGATAGAGAGGGATGAGGTATTGCGGAAACCGGTAAAGCAGGAGCAGATGTAATCATCGGAGAGGAAAGCATACTTCCCATTACTGGAGTGCTTGTACCTTCACTGGAGAAGAAATACTGTTGTGTGGAAGTTTGTAGACTTGTTAATAGGCCATTTTGGAAATTCGCTACAGATGGAATAGCTGACAATGGAGGTTGTTCAACTAAATTAGCAGCAGAAGTGACATTATTCATAACGGATTGTTTTAAAGTACTTGTTTCCAATCTAATCGTTAGTTCTTTTGTTGCCCTAGTTAAATTAGATAAAGCACTTCTAACTTCATTCAATTCAGGTATTTCTAAAATTGCCTTTCTAGTAGCCCCCAAAATACTGATTATTGACTTTAAAAATAAACTGGTTTCTTCATATAGTCTTCTCTGTTGATCACCATCAACAAATGTTGCAATTCTAACGGCATGCAATGAAGCCTTGGCTCTTTTTGTTTGCTCCATTGCACCCACACAGTGAGTGGTCAGTTCTTTGACCATCGTTGCAATGTTGTTAGCTTCAGGTTGTTGATCAGGTAAAATTTGTTCATTATTGGGAGAACTTGAAACATTATTGGGAGAACTTGAAGCATTTTGAGCAGAAGCAATAGCACTTTTAGCAATAGCATTATTCAGTTGACTGAAAACGACTTGGGCACATTGTGTAGTATAATCCAATAAATCATAAAATTTATTATTATCATTCAAATCAACAACTGAACTTAATTCCGAATCTTGTCTTGAAACGCCAGCCAGGGAAGTATCAATCTTAAGAGGCTGCCGAGCAACACTAGAAGTAGTTAATGAAGATTGTCTCATTGGAATTGGAACGCCGTTATTAACAGCTTGGGGGTTAGGAGCATAAGACCTAGCCAGCATAGGAACTGGGGCCCTAGTTTTACTGGGAAAGGAAGAAGGAGGTTGGGACAATTGTATTGGATTATGAGAGCGAGAACTAGTGAATTTCAAGCCACCTGCACTATTGCTATATGGATTATTGGAACTATTTGGAGTAATTGAAATTGGTTTATATCCTGGCTCTATAATTTTGCAGGTATTAACAAGTTCAACTAAAAGGGAGAAAAGAGTAAAATAGGCTAATCTAATCGATTCAGAATTAACAGAGGAACTCAATAGATGTGAAATTGAAATATGATTTAATATGGACTTAACTTCCAGCATGCTATTTACTAGAACAGATACAAGTTGAGCTCGTATTGATTCATCTTTTTCTTGATCATTCGCCTTTTTTGAAGCTTGATCAATAACTGTATCCATATGATTTATAGACAGATTCACATCATGATTATGATAACCTACCCTGCTAACCATCTCAATTATTCCCTTAGCTATAAACTTAAATTTCTGAGATATCTTAATTAAACCAGCTACTTCGATATTTTGTGAATTGTTATTTGAAGATGAACTTCTACTATGATTAGAATGATGATGAACTGGCTTTGGAGAGCCCGCATTTTCTCTTAGAGTACTTAATTTCATCATGGATGGGTGGGATTGAGAATCTGCCAGAGATTTTGGGAACACAAACTGAGAAAGAGAAGACTTTCTTATCATCTGTGATTGAGGCTGATTTGTTGTTTGTGCTGAAGCGACTGTGGCCTGAGTAGAGGTTGAAGAAGAAGCTGACGATGAACCAGTTTGTGATGATATTGAAGAGGAGGTTGAATGTGATTCTGAACTAGGATGTTGAAAGGGTGGAGGCGGTAGTTGGGCGGAATTACTATTATTGGAAGAAGCGGCCTGTTGGGGTTGTTGTGGTTGAGGTTGTGAAGATTGAGACGTTTGCTGTTGGTTCATACTCCTCAAGTTTCTGGCTACGTGGAACTTCAACTCTTCGAGTTGGAGTTGCTGTTTATCGAGTTTCTGAGTTGACGAGTTGGGTGTGGTGCTTGAAGGTTGTTGCTGGGTACTAGTAGAGACTGAGGTAGGCACTGTTGAAGGCTTGATCTGGCTAGACGAGGACGAAGGAGGTTTGAAAAGTCTACCCATTCTCTTTTCGGCCCTAGAAGACTTAAACTGGGATTCACTGTTGCTCCGAGACCTTAGATCTGAGGATGAGCTATTTTCTCTCTGGTCTAAATCAGAGGACATGATGGAATCGTAAGGAGTTTAGGCAGTGGAATCGGTTGATTTCTGACGATCAGAGACAGGCAACGAGACAGAGTGTGAGACAAAAAAAGAGAAGCAGAAATGTGGATTCTAAAATGAATAAAATGGCAAACTTCTTTTGTTTGTTGAAGTTTCTAGTAGTGATGACGATGGCGATGACACTTAACTTATTAAAGTATGAGAGGTAAGAAAGTTAGTTTGGTCGATGATATGATTCAAAGATTCAAGAAGGCGTGCGCGGACAATTATTGCGATTTAGTAAAATGTGGATGATGTGGTATATGGAGAACTGGTAGAGAACTGGTAGAGAACTGGTAGAGAATTAGTAAAGATGAAAGAAGCGTTGGCAGATGTAAAGTCAGAATGAAGTTTTGAAAATGGTGCTTTTTGTTGTTACCTGAATAGAATTCACAAGAATTGTGCTTCAGAGATTCAAGCTTGTACTGCCTTCTTCTTCAAGATCAATTGGGTCATGCGCCACTATATGGCTTTTGTTGTGGCGTATTTTTAAGCAGGTGACTTGTTGGTTATCCTACCATTGTTGATATTTATAAGAAATAGTTTAAAACAGAGATATTTGATCCTGAGATTTTATCCATCAAGGTGGCTTGTTATAAATTCATCTTAGTTATGGATTTTATCTCAATGGAAAATTTGTTGTATCATTAATAGCAAAATGAACAAGTCTCTTAATAACTTCATCTAGGATGATACGAATGGGCAACTAAGATTGGGCTTTTACTTTTCTTTAGACATTAAGAGTCATTCTCACTAAAAAGAGGTATGGAGTATTAACAGAAGTTTATAAATTTATCAGATCTCACTTGCTTAATCAAGTCTCCAATAGATATTGCTTAAAAAGTTGCGTTTCCTTTTCTCAATTGATAAGTTGAGACTTAATTGGATTAAGACTTGTTTATCTTGGTGATTTTTTTTATTTTATTTATTGATAATTGTTTAAGTTTGTAGTACATTTCTTAAAGGATAGTAAATTTGTCTATTCTAATTGTATCAATCAGCACATAATATATTGATGATTTCGCTTTTAACTGAGTGAGACTCACTAGATAACTGTAGAGAATTTTGGCGTTCCAATAGGTTTGGCCTTTTCCTTGTTTAGAAGAAATTACTGGCTACACAAAGCAGTTTCCTTTCTGAAAGTATTTTCATTTGGTAAAATCATATTGATATAATGGTTTTTATGTACCAGAACCAGATTTCCACTACTGATAATGGTATTGCTACCGTTTGGTATGTTTGATCCCATTCTTCCTCTATTCGCTGGAATTACGCATGTACTAACCAATTTTTTGTTTATAAAAGGCTACTTGCTACCCTAGGTAAAAGGTTCGGTAACTCCAAAGTATCCAAACGTGAAATCCAGAAATTATCGATTCCTAAAGTTTGCACAGAAATTACTAATCAAACTATAATTACTAAGGAGTACCCGCTAAGGCAAGCTTCAAGCTTGTTATATGGAGTCACCTTAGTTTACAAGCAACAAACAGAATACAGTTACAAAGAAGTAGTTTTGGCTAAACAATCAATTATAAGAGATTTTGTAAAGTTATCTGGAAACCCTAAGAAGTTGCTACTAAATGATACTAATACAATTGATTACAATGGTCAAATTGGTTCGGCCAAAGTAGTCTTGCTTAGAGATGATCCAGATTTCAATGTTCAAATCGACTTGGTTCCAGATTTAGATGAATGGCAAGCAGATATTCAACTGAAAAAAAATATGGAAAAACAACAGCATCAACTAATTCCTTATGAAGATTCATTCAATTTGGAATTAATTCAAGACGACGAATTAAGAAGTGATGGAATCAGATTAAGTCACAAAATCAGAGAGGAAAGAGACGATTTGGAAAATATTATGGGGAGTGAAGCAGATTTTGTATTTGGTAATGATGGCAATGTAATTGAAATAAATAACTCCGACAAAAATCAAGAAAATACAAATCATTTAAATGCTTATGATGATTATGGATATGATGTTGGCTTCAATGAACCTGATCCAGTTGGAATTAACAAACAACAGTTAGCAAATGAAGGGTTTAATGAGTTTGATCTTAATTTTGAAGAAATCAATGTTCCTACTCCATTGGTTTCTGATTCACCACATTCTGAGCAAAAACAAAATTTGAAAACCCCCAGAAAAGCAAGAAAAACAAACAAGAGGACCAAACTGAAAATCGATTCCACTATAGCAATTCACCTTAATCAATTAAGAGAATGGAATCAAAATTATGTGGATACAAGATTAAATGAAATTCAAAAGTTACAAGTGAAATCAGTAAAACCAATAACCCCTCTTTCAAATTTCAAAAATTCTATCATGAATTTACCAGATTTCACTAAATCCTCAATTGAAACATTAATTAAAACTCATCCATCTATTGATGACACCACAATAGATGCAATTACCAGAGGTAAAAAAAGAGCAAGATCAAGATCTTCAAGTGTTTCATCAATTGAATTAGGAAGAAGGGATCTTGAAAGATCGCGTTCTAGAAATAGTTTATCGAGAACAGAGGAGTTCCCACAATATGATGATTTTGGATATGACAATAATTGGGACTATAATGATGATATATTGCCTGCTGGTAACGAGGAAGCTGATAATGCAATGATTGATTTTTCTTTCCAAGAACAATCTGAATTTGATGATTTTGGTGTCTATACTAAAGAGTCTCATTTTAGTTTACAAAGGGGAAATACTGGTAACAGTTCTTCTGGTGGTATTGATGATGTAGATTTGAAATCATTTTATGCTGAACTAATGGAAAAGAAAGCTGATGAGTTTGTTGGGACTATTATAGACAAAGAACAAGATATCAAAGAGATAGGTTTTGGTGATCTTTTGACAAAGTCTTGCTCTAGAGCAGCTGTGGCTGCTCGTTTTCATAAACTGTTACACTTAACGACCAAGAATTTGATTGGATTAGAGGTAAACGTGCAGAAAAGTGAACGAAAGACTAAATGGTCTTTGTTAGAGGTGAACAATATTCTCGTCCTTTGTTAAGAAATGAGAATCAGGAAACTTCATTTTTTTTGTTTAACTTAAAGCTATTTTACTCTTGTCTTTGCTATGTATCAACTTGTTCTATTAACTAGGATTTGCTATTTATTTTGCCTATGACTAATATATCTAGGTATAAAAGGTCTTTTTTGTATTATACTGTTTATCGTACCTATACATAAAAGTAATTAAAATAAGGATATTCTTTAAGTTTATTAAGTGTTACGAACACCACTAACAATATCATCGACTCTTAATAACATACTAGCACTCTCGATGGAAGTTTTTGCGCTTTGCTGCTTAATAACTTCTGGCTCCCAGATACCATATTCGTTCATATCCACAATTTTACCTGACTCACCATCTATACCCCATGTATGTTCTCCATTGGCATGTTTAGCTCTTAATTGGGACAACACTCTAATTGGATTACCACCACAATTTTGAATTAATGTTCTTGGAATAACTTCAAATGCATTAGCAACTGCTTGGTATGGCCATTGTTGGACCCCTTCAATTTTCTTAGCTCTTTCAGACAACCCAACACTAACTGCCATTTCAGTAGCACCTCCACCAGGAGCTAAACTTGGTTCAAAATATACGTTTTTGGTAACTGCTAAAGCATCTTGTAAGTTTCTTTCAATTTCATTTAAAATATCTTTAGAAGCACCTCTCAATAAAATTGTGCAAGCTTGAGGGTCAGTACATTTAACAATGTATGTAAAATATTCATCACCAATTAATTTGACTTCAAATAATCCACACTTTGTACCAACATCAGACTCCTTCAAATCTTCAACCCTGTTGACAATGGTAGCACCGGTAGCTCTTCCTATTCTATTGTTATCAGATTTTTTAACTCTTCTTAAGGCACTACATCCACCCTTCAATAAATAATGTTGTGCTAAGTCAGAAACACCCTTTTCAGTAATAACTAGATCTGGCTTTAGTTCTAAGATTTGGTCACACATTAATTTAACCTGTTCTTCTTCAATTTGTAATAATCTGTTCCAATCACTTTCTTTAGTAATTTCAATGTTAGTTTGAGACTCACCTTTCTTATATTCTAATGAACAATCAAGCAATAAAATTCTTGGGTTTTTTATTAATCTTTTCATCTTTGGATGAACAACATCCTTGTTTAATAAAATACCATCTAATACCTCAGATTCTTCAATTTCGCCACCTGGAATTTTTTCCACCTTTGCATATCTCTTAGTGTCAATTTCTTTATGATCGCCTTCTTCCACCAAGACTGTTTTGGTAGCTTTCAATGCTAATCTGCACATCTTGTCTGACCATTTCGCAACATATTTGGTACCGATAGATGCTGAAATCAATTGAATCATAGTATCTTCATTCCCCAAATCAACAGGCTTGGAAACTTTATGAATAATTTCTAAGGCATCTTGCAAAGCTTGTTTCAAAGCTTGGATAATAACAACAGGATGAATATTTTTTTCGATGTATGGAAAAGTCTGAGCTAAAATTTCACCAGCTAGGATAATAACACTCGTAGTACCATCACCAACTTCTTCATCTTGTGTTCTACTTAATTCAATCATAGATTTAGCAGCAGGATGAGCAACATCAATTTCTCTTAAGATCGCATGACCATCATTAGTTAGCACAATACCGCCCATTGGATCTAATAACATTTTTAACATGGCTTTTGGTCCTAAACATGTTCTGATGATATCTGCAACTGCCTTGGCCGCAGTAATGTTTTGAATTTGAGCTTCACGACCAGTTTGTCTCTGGGTTGATGTATTCATAAAAACAACAGGTGCTTGCATTTTTGCTTATACTAGTTCAGTTGTAATTTTAGGAGTTTATGTATTCCCGTGGTACTTTTTCTTGTGAATTGTAGCCACCCATTAGTATTCTTGAATTCTTCGAACTCCAGCGCACGCATAGAACGATCAACACGCGTTAAAAATTTGAAGAAATATTCACACCCGTGCACTGATCAATTTTGATTCAACTATTTAGATTCCCCCAGCTAGAGAGACACAAGTAGGATTGTTCTTAAATCTTTTTACTTCTTTTGCTTAGTTTCAAAATTAGTTCGTTTATTGGGGAAATATGGCATCTACTGTGAATATAGAAAACCTTTTAAAGTGGTTACGAAACGCACGAAACAAGACATTTTGGAATGAAGACCTAGTGTCAGTGAAGCCATCAAAGTGTGGTGGTTTAGGTGTTTTTGCTAAAGAGAAGTTAACCCCAAATCCAGAAGATCAAGAAGAAAATTTGATTTTAAGAATAGATAAGTCATGTATTTTAAGCAGCCAGAATTCAGTGATTTCAAATCTACTACACGATTCAAAAATTAGCGGGATGTATGGTTTAGTATTAGCTTTCTTGTATGAAAAATCGCTAGGTGAAAAATCACCTTGGTTCGATTACATTAATTCAATAAATTACCGTGATTCTAAAGGAAATTTGATTTTACCTCCTTGTCTTTGGTCTGATGAAGATAAATCGAAATTAGAAGGGACCGAAGCTGAATTGATGGGTGTTTTAGATTCGGCTGAATTAGAACAGCACTTTACAATCTCACTACAGTTTGCTAAAGAAAATAAAAATATAATAGACATTCCGTTTGAATTGGCATTGTCATTATCAGATACAAAAGAGAAAAATGAACAGAAATATTATGAATTTGGTGCTATCACGCTAGCACTGGCTTCTAGAGGGTTTTCGATTGATAGTTACCATGAAATTGCATTGGTTCCCGCTGCTGATTTGTTCAATCATGATTCACATGGAAATGAAAATGTTCATTTTGAAGCATTGGGTGACGTTTGTCCTTTCTGTGGTAGATATCAAGGGTGTGGGCATGAAGAGCTGGGTGGTCCAGAAAGTGAAGATGATGATAGTGATTTGGAGATGGGTGGTGCTGGTGAAGGTGGGTTGGATGACGTGGATAGTGATGAAAATCAATCTGCAAATGAAGCAGAAGAGGAAGAAGAAATCTCTGAAATTACTGAAAATTATATTAAGAAAGTTGAAAGAGAATTAGAAGCTGAAAAGCTAGCTGAAGAGGAAGAAGCAGAAGACAATGAAGATAATGAAAATAACGAGGAAGATTTTGAAACTGACGATGAAATGTTAGATGATGATGGTTACCCAATTGATTCTGAAGAACTTTTATTAGATCCAGATGAATGTTGTGATATTATTCTTCAATCTTCAGTTAAAAAGGGAGGAGAAATTTTCAATACATACGGTGATTTATCTAACCCAATTTTGTTAGCCAGATATGGTTTTACTGTTTTCGATAATCCAGGCGATTATGTTACTTTAGGAAAGCAAATACTGAAGTACAAGAAAACTGTTGACAAGAAAATAGGAGTGAGATTTGAATGGTTCTCTGAAGAGGGATATTTTGCTCTGAAACAGTACTTAAAAGTACTAACTCCCAACAAGGAAGATTGTACCTCTGGATGTTGTTCTGCTGATCAAAAATCTAGAGATGAATGCTGTGATGATTGTGACAATAACCATGAAGAAGAAAATTATGATGATGATGATGATGATGATGATGATGGCGGTTCTTGGTTGTTGAGTGCTAAAATCGAGCATCCAGGGATACCATCTTCAACTGCTTATGCTGTCGCTAAGCTGGCCACAATTACAGATTCAGAAATGGTTAAGCTTACTCATAGTTTAACTGAAAAGAGTATTCAGAAGTACCTAATCAAGAAAAGTGAAAAAGCTACTAAACTACTGTTGCAATGGTGTAACGAAAGATACTCCGAGTTCAACTATTTTTCCGATCTAAAATCTTCTGAAATCAGGAAACTGTTGACGAAAAGTAACCTTTCGGAAAGAGATTTAATAATATCCACTCTCATATATGACGAGAAATCATTATTAGAAAAGTGTATTAAGACTTTGTAACTAATAGTAATATAGATAATTGAAACTATAATTGATATATATAAGCTGTACACGTGATCTTGATGGTGCACGACATTTTTCTCCACCAATAACAGTTTCGCTGAAAGGAAACGAACTCGTCTGAACGCAGCTTAAATGAAGGACCAGAACTAAACCAGTTGAGAGAAATCAACAAAGGTTGTACCAATTCCATTGTTAGATAATGTACAACGCTGCTGCAAGACAGACTGCTTCCAGAAGAGCCTTACAGTTTTCTAAATCTCAATTCAGATTGAACTCTAGTGCTGCAAAACCTAAGAAGAAACATCCAGTTAGAAGTTTCTTCTTGAAGTTAGGTTTCTGGACAACCGTTATTTACACAGGTGCCACTGTTACTGCTTTGAAAAGTGACAGTTTCCAAGACGCTTTTATTGACTATTTTCCATTTGCTGAAGACGCTTTGGATTTAGGTACTTATATTACAAATCATAAAGATGAACTTTTAGATATTAATACTTACAAAATTCAATCAATTGGTGATATTAAAGAGAAACTATCCAACTTAGATAAAACAACGAGTATTCCTCATTTAGGCGCTCAATCATCTAAAGTTGATCCAACTATTTTAGGAACGTCAGCCACTATCTCAATTTCGAAGAATCCATCTACCTCAGTTTCGAAGAATTCAACTACCTCAGCATCCGTTTCAGCTGAAAAGAAATTACAAATTCCATTAATAACTTTAGAAACTGGTAATTCCGATGCTCAAAAGACTGTTGGCTCAATTAATGATCTTATTACTTCAATCAATAAAAATTCAGCTACTGTTAATGCTGAAAAATTAGTTGCATCAATTTCGGAAACCGTTTCTGATTTATCCAAAAAATATGCTGAATTAGCTTCTTCTAAGCAGTCTGAACTAGAAAAATATTTAAACCAGAAGTCTGAAGAATTGACTTTACAATATAATGAACAAAAAGTTCAACTGACAAAAGAATTCACTGATAGTTTAGCTGCTGCTAAAGTCGAAATTGAAAAGAAGCACAATGATATTTTGAAGGCTGATTTAAAGGCTACTAGAGAGTCTATCTTAGCTGAAGCTCAAAATGTTATGGTTAAATCTAAAAATGATACTATTGATGAATTTAATGCTGTTATCACTGAAAAGATCGAAAACGAAAGAAATAGTAAGTTAAAGAATTTGGCTGCTGTTATCACAAGGGTTGAAGAAATGGAAAAATTTGAACTTGAGTTATCTAAATCGGCTGCTGCTTACTCTAACTATAAGTCTATCAAAATTTCTGTGAATAAGATTCAACAATTATTGACTACTAATGAGCCTTCTCCAAATGCAGGTAAAGCTTTAGCTTCTGAATTATCTACCTTAAAGTCTTTAACTTCTCCATTACAAAACGAATTAATTGATTCTGCTATCAATTCCTTACCATCTCAAGAATATATACTTAAAACTGGTGGTGTTCTAACTCAATCACAATTAATTTCCAGATGGGAATTGCTTCTACCTGAATTAAGATCTATTTCTCTGTTGCCTCCAAATGCTGGTTTATTGGGTCATATTTCTTCTGTACTATTCTCTAAATTATTATTCTCAAAGTCTGGTGCCCCAGTTAAGACTGATAACAGTTTAACTGGTAACGATGTTGAATCTGTCATTGCTAGGGTTAACGATTACCTGATTAAAAACGAATTAGATAATGCTGTTGAAGAAGTCTCTAGTTTGAAAGGTTGGGGTAGAAAGTTGGCTGATGACTGGTTAGTCGAAAGTAGAAAGAAGTTAGAATTACAGTTCTTGATTGACCTTATCGATACTGAATTGACCGTTTCTGCATGAGTTAGTCGTACTACCTTGTACTACTGAACGAATTTTTTTAAAAAAAAAACACAATATGACTCTTCTTACATAAACGTATAGATGGAATTTCCTTTTTATTTTTTTCTTATTATTCTCTAGACGAATCCATAATGTATTTCCCCTATTCTTCGAATGAAGCTTCGTAAATAAACTTGCCGCGAGTGTTAGAGGCCAAATTTTCCAGTTTCATGGGTTTGGCTGTTGAGAGTTGTTGCTCATCAAACTAGTCAACACGTCAACAGGATTCGATTTCCTTTCTTTCTCTCCAAATAACCACCTTTTCACTTCTACCTACATTAAAATGGCTAGCTCCACTACAGCAGCTCCCCAAGTTTACGGTGCAGATGAAGTCAATGCGGTTGTGCTAGACCCGGGATCTCACACAACAAGAATTGGTTACGCCGGATACGATACACCATCTTTAGTATTACCATCATATTACGGTGAAGTCATTGATGAATCTGGGTCAATTACAAAAAGAGTATATAATGATAGTGTTCTTTACATGCCTAGGGAAAGTATGAAATTAAAGCCTATTTTGACTGACAATATTGTCCACGATTGGGATGGTGCTATAAATCAATATGAATACATGTTTGAAGAAATGAGTATCGACCCTCAAGATCAACCTTTATTGTTAACTGAATCTACATTGAACTCTTATAAAAATAAAGAAAAAGCGTTGGAGTTGTTTTTGGAACAAGAAAATTTTTGTGCATTCTACGCCGCTAAACAACCAACTTGTGTTTCTTTTGCATTGGGTAGAACTAATTGTTTAGTTGTTGATATTGGTCATGATTTAGTCACTGCCACTCCTGTTGTTGATGGTTTTAGTTTGAGAAATCAGGTCATGGGTACTAGATATGCTGGCGCTTTTATCGATCAACAATTGAAGCAATTTTTAAAAGAGAAAGATATCGATATTATTCCTCATTATCAAGTTAAAAGTAAAATTCCTGTATATTGGGAAAAGAACGCTGATAAACCTTCTTATAAGCCTAAAGTTTATTCCTATAATATAGATGAATCGATTGCTGAATTTTCAAACATGAGAACTTTATTAGAAATGAAAGAAACCTTAATGAATTGTACATTAGAAAAGGAGGAAGAAGAGTTAAAAGAAATACAGAAACTACGTGAAGAAAAGGCAAACAATGGTGAAGAAAATCTTGATGACACTCGAGATTTCGAAATGCCTAATGGTTTGAGTGTTCCATTTACAGAGTATGAGAGAGCCAGACTTTCAAACAGTTTGTTTAATCCATCACATGCACTACCTTCAAGTGGTGTTGTTCGGGGTTGGGAAGATCCAGATACAGGAAACATTATCAAGGCATTGGGAAATGGAAATGAAAAGAACAGCAAGCTATATGTTCCATTAAGAAGAAATGTTAAGAAATCTGAAGAAGAAGATAAAGATAAAGAAACTGGCGACCATCCTGAAGGTTCAGATGCTGAGTTATCACAAGCCAGTAATGGCAATGACCTTACAGAAGGTTTAGGATTAACTAAATTGGTGCAATCTGTTTTAGATAAACTTGATGCTGACTTGAAACCTCAATTAGCAAACAATATTGTTTTAACTGGTTCAACTTCCCTTGTTCCGAACTTAAATAGAAGATTACATGAAGAATTGGCAATTTTAAATCCAAGTATGAAGATCAGAGTTCATTCTTCAGGTAACACAATTGAAAGAAAGTATGCATCCTATATTGGTGGTTCTATCTTGTCTTCCTTGGGTACTTTCCATCAACTTTGGGTTTCGCAAGCTGAGTATAAAGAAGTTGGACCTGAAAGATTGATTGTCAGTAGGTTCAGATAATTTTATCAATCTCTTTCTTCCATTTTGTACTTATATTTATGTAGATTTTTTTAATGTTTTTAATTTTCCTTTAAAACTAAGAACAAGCTCGATATGAAAGTTACGATGTAAGGTAGAATATGTCTAGAAATGAAAATTAAATTAAAAAATAATAAACACAATACATAAAAGTAGCATAAAGCTTATTCAGAAAGATGGAAGTGGTAAGACAAAAATGAAAAGACCCAAATATAACTGAAAATTAAAAGCAAATAAAAACAAAAAGACGAAGGCAGATTGAACTTAAACAGGGAGAGTATTAAGTTGGTTATTAATAACAATGAGGCAGATTGTAAGAGGACAGGATATGTATGATAAAGGTAAAAGATAGATGCAGACTAATTGAATACTAAAGTGAATGAATTAAGTACCGATAAAATCATTAAGTATAGTTAACAAGCGCACTGCTGTTCATTAGTGTTCTGTCTTCTAGTATTTAAATCAACAGTCTTTCTTCTATGTTGTGATTGTTTTAATTTATCCTCAATTGGTAATTTCAATGCAACTTCTCTGAAACAATCTTTAACATTCTCACTGGACTTCGCACTGACTTCAAAGTATAATAGATTTAATTCATTGGCAAATGATTGGGCTTCATCTGTGGATATTTTTCTTTCTTCTTCTAAATCTAACTTATTGCCAACCAGTGCTATAACTATGTCGGAATTAGCTTGTTTTTGCAATTCTTTGACCCAATATTTGGCTTTATCCAATGAAGATTCTTGTGTAATATCAAAAACAACTAACGCAGCCTGTGCATTTCTATAATACATTGAAGCCAACGATCTGTATCTTTCTTGTCCAGCTGTATCCCATATTTCAAACTTAACAGTAGTATTAAGATCAACTTGAATTGTTTGAGTTAGAAATGCGGCACCGATTGTAGATTCACGCAATTCTGTAAACGAATCCTTGACGAATCTTTGAACTATAGATGATTTACCAACAGCAGATTCACCTACATTAAATAAAATGATTTTTACTATTGGTTAGTAAATAGAACTATGAAAAATGTAATAGGTAGTAAGAAAATAACTTTCATAAGCAAGATAAGGTATAATCATCATCCACAACAGTTATCATTGTATATCTGTTATTACACGTACCAAGTAACACCAATTTGAACTGGACAAATCTGGCTGGAGGAGGACCGGCAAGAGTAGAGGACTGAGTTGATGTTTCAGACATTTTATCAATAAAGTCTATAAGTTATATGAGAAAATGCGTATTTTGTGCCCTTGAATTAAAAAAATACAAATGAAATGAGCCTCTTATTTACACAGATACAGGAGTAAACTGAGCATGCAAAAAGTAAGATATTCACAGCAAATACTAAAAGAAATGCGCAAGCCCGGAATCGAACCGGGGGCCCAACGATGGCAACATTGGATTTTACCACTAAACCACTTGCGCTGTAGTTTACTGTTACATCTATGACTTTTACTAAGTTTACCTTATTAATATTTTGAAATAATAATTATTATTTATATTAAATTTATAAATGAAAAAGATATTTAGTTTTATCTATAAGTTGTTTCCTGTTTTCTGTAGACCTTTCTACCATCAGCGAAATGCTTGTAAATTGGTTCACCTAATTTAGATAACTCACTAACATGAGTAGCTTTAAAAGATTTATCCCCTTCAATACTTAACACTTCCTCTGTATTTAATTGTGCCTGAAGGTACGACATCAATTTATTCATTCCACTTTTTAACTCATTTATTTTAGTGTAATTACAAAGTAAGTCTTCTTTAATCTTATCAATCATTTCTTGTTGATGTTCCAGTGTTTCTTTAAGTGTAAGCAATTTATAACCAGTTGAATCTCTTACTTGACAATCAGGCTGTTGGTTCATCTTCATAACTTCTTCGATGAGATCATTGGTAGCACTTTCAATTTCATTTCTTTCTCTCAAAGCTCCAATTATCTTTTCAATAACAAATCTTGTCATATAAAATAAAAGAAGGAGACCCAATAATATAAACCAGAAATACAGTTGATATTTCACCGTCAACTTAGAATCATCATCTATGTAATAATTATTCTTTTTTAAATTATCATAGTTAATGCCGTGTGAATGAAGCCCTTCCTGTAATTCAACAGCAGCTTCAAAACATGATTTAACGGTAGCTTTAACTTTGCTTAATGGACAATAATTGTAAACATCATTTAAACATAAATTAAAATCACTTAAAGCGTAATCTGAAAATATTGAATTAGCTTCATCAATTATCCTTGTTTTGTAAAAGTTGAAGCAGTTACTAGCCGAGCAGTGTTTCAAGTATTGATTTAATATTGGAAATTGAGCCTGGAATTTTCTTGCATTAATTAAATTAGTTAAAGAATTATATAACCAGTAAACGAAGGTAAATAAGACAGATAAAATAAAGAATGGTCTAATATAATCCAGAGAATTCATCTGTTTCTGTTTGTGTAATAGCGTGGTTGTCCGAATGGATGGGGCGACCATACAAAAAAAGTTGGGATAATAAAGATAGATTCAGAGAGACTTATACTTTGGTAAATGATTAATTGGAAAGTTGAGTGTTGCAGCTTTTTGATTGTTTTCGCAGATCGTAGGAGAATAACAACAGGAACGGTATTCTTATTCCTCTTGTTCAAGCTAGTACGGCATCGTTTCTAATTTCCCTGCATGGTGGACTAATACAAAATAAAGTTGAATAATGAACATTAATAAATTAAAATATATTTCCTTAATATCAGTTGTACATAATGATACAAAATGGAAGAACATAAAAAGCCAATTCTAATGGTGGCTATATACTTAGTGAGTGAGTAACTAATATTTTTTTGTTAAGGAGATATCCACATAAGCCAAAAACTCGTAATGAGTTAGAATTAAATGTAGTAGTTGTTACCAGATATGGGCGTGTGGCGTAGTTGGTAGCGCGCTCCCTTAGCATGGGAGAGGTCTTGGGTTCAACTCCCAACTCGTCCATTTTTTTAAAAATTATGACCTAGATTACATACATACATCTAGAAGAAGTTAATCAATCTAGTCCTGTCTTTGTTTAATTTAGACGGAGGTTTTCAAAGAATACGACTTCTTTTAGAAACTTCCACACTTTAATGAAATAATAATGAAAAATATGAAAGCCATCACTACAAGTATCTGTCTAGTGAGGGAGATACTGCAATTGATTATACAAGTCGCAAACATGAGTAAGAACCGATTTTTTTTGACTTAACGAAATACAAAGGTGAAGAAAAAATAAAATACAAACGAATCACAGGAACGGACAATTGCAAACTGTATACAGTAATATTTTTCAGGTATAGCAGTACTAACAAAATCAAACATAAGATAACAGAAAGAAAATTTAAAAAGCAAGTATTAGTAAGTCAACAGCAAAAATTCAAATATAATTATCTAGTGTATTTCAGCATGAATGACTACAATATAGTATGACGCGTGATAAATGAAAAGAAGTCTTTCTTTTGAAATACATATTCTTTTAATGTGAGTGTATGAATGATAAAGCAGCAGAAAGAAATATCAAATAAAGCAAGTCATAGGCAGATTAAACAACAATCATAATAATAATAAACAAAACCAGTAGTCAACGATTGATATATAGCAGTAGGTATGAAGATAAAAACATAATGTACAAAAGGTAATTTTTTTCATAGTATAGTAAAAAAAGCAAGTATATTCCAATATTAGAACATACTCTCATCGCCATCATCATCTTCTAAATCTGAATCAGCATCATAGTAGTCATGCATGCCACATGAATTACCAGAACCACCATCACAATAGTAACTTGTTCCGGTGGAACTTGAGCTTGAAGGAGACGTGACACTATCATAACCATTTCTCATATAATTCTCAATTTCATTTGAAGGAGATTTTGATAACTCAAGTACATACTTACCACCAGTGTAAGGAGTAGAAGTTACTTCAAAGCCATTATTACCTAAATATAGAGTATATCCATCTATACCATGGGTCAAATTATTGATATCAAAGGTGGAGTTTTGTTCTATCACTCTTTGCATAACATTATTGTCGGACAAGAAAGTTCTAATGTTACCTATTGGAGTGAATTGAATGAAACCACCTTCAGGATGATGAAATTTAGGGTATTCTTCCAAATTGATGTTATCTAAAGTTAGTTCATTAATTGGGATCTGCTGATGAGTAGTGGTAGAAATTGTGGACTGTTTAGTTTTCTTGTAACAATCATCAGAATCAGAATTTCTTCTCTTAGTTCTAGTATTGCTTGAGTTTGGTCTTAAGCCAGCTGAAGCTTTAGCTAATCTTTCAGCATGTTCGGCAGAAGGAACAAACTTTTGACGATGGTGGAACATTGAAGCAGGTTGTGGCTGTTGAACCATTGTAGGTCCTGAAGCACTAGTGCCTGAGTAGTCAAGTAATTGATGTGTTGCCATTGAAGTAGAATAAACCATATTGGAGATTGTTGTAGGTATTAAAGGTATAATCAAGATATAAATGGGGAATAAGAAAGTGTGACCAAAGTGAAAAAAGGTTAAGTATGAAGGTATATATGTATATAGCACGCGACTTGCTCTTATTATAGTTCACTAACAGTTAAGAAGAGGAACAGATAAAAGTAAAAGATGTGTAACTAGGAAAATAAAATGGGAAGAAGAAAAAGGAGGAAACGGTCGAGACCTTATAGAGAAGAAGAAGTGTGACAAAGTAAAACAAATGAAACGGAATAAGACCAAGCCAGAATGGGACAAACAGAACAGGATGATTAGATAATTGAAAAAGGAAGGGAAAAATTTGTACTAGTTAATAATTAATTTGCGACGCGATAATCGGCTAGACTTGATGGTATAAGCAAGGCTGGCTGGTTTTTTTTTCCAAGTAGGTCGGTCACCCGGCTGTTCGCAAAATAGTAAATTGCCTTGTTTCAATTGACACGGCAATCGGCCTGACAGCCGAAGCTATATAGCACGTTAGGCTTCAAGAAAACAGCATGGCATAACTGTAACATACAGTATGTTCCAATATGTTCTAATTAATTTTGTAATACTGGTAAAAAATATGGTGTACAGATGTAGTATTTGCAGCTACTTGGCACAGCCCAGCAATTTAGATAATAAATTCTATAGGCAAAGGAGGAGTTGAAATATTGAATTCTGAGAGTGAGAATTAATGACAACAACGGAAAGGGAAATGAATTAGCAAAACTAATAGAGTATTCAAGACATGCTTGCGGTAACTGTACGGCTCTGTCGTTCTGTTCAAAATAGTAAAAGAAAGCAGAAGAACTCAAATATTAACCAAATTATCGATTTAAGGTTTATAATTGTAGCATTAAGACAAGGCATATATCAGGTATATCACTTTGATCAAAACAGAAAGTCAATCACGTTTGACAGAATGGTAAATTCAAAGAAACTATGTAGCTAATCATAATTGAGAAAATGATTAGTGAGATTGGGGGAGGTGCAGAAACAAAAATTAAGTGGGATTAGGATGGACAGCTGAGACAATAAGATGTAAATTTCCGAAAGTGGTGACTGTAGTCGACATGGATGGAAATAAGGTGTAAGCCAACCAGCAAGCTCAAAAGAACCCGGAATTCGTTTTTAGAAAATTTTGTTGATAATTGAGCCGCAGACTTTCATAAAAAGTCGATCGACTGAAAGCTTTGATGACACGTGCTTTAAATGACAGATACGGACTAACATTTTAAACTTCTAAATCTTCTTTTACTTGGACAACAGCAAGAAGCATCAATTCAGAGAAGTACAGACGATCTTTACTCTAAGAACGCCTTATACAAGTACTGATTATATACTAATATTAATACATATTATTAGTTATCAATCTGTTTATTTGCTCTTCCTTTTGACCAAGATTAAACAACATTTTTTCAAAAAAAAACTAGATCAAAAATGGATTTATCAAATCTTTCTTCAAACTTACCTCTCTCTCATCCAATAGACGAGGATTCTATTAGTCAAATTAATAAAGAATTATCAAATGAATTTAAGATTGGTGCTAGATCAATAGCAGCTTTATATAGGTTATCAAATTCAAAAAACTCTTTAATTAAAGCTACAGGTTACCTAAATTGTATTGAGGACTTAATTAATTTGATAGATAATGGTTCTGTTATCGATCTAAATGAATTAGTAAAGATTTTACATGACAAGAAATCAGAATTAACGGGAATTAAACCTTCAACCAATTCGAATGAAAATGTTTCATCGAAAACAGAACAAGAGCATCTAAGTGCCCAACAACAAAAATCTAATGTTTCTGGTATCAGTACCTCAGTTCAAGAGAATATATCCGATAATGAATCTGAAGTTACATATAGTAAAGCACCTTCCTCTGTCAGTCCCGCTTTGGAAATTTCAGAAGATCATGAATTTGGTGTGAACTCGGCTTCGCCTTTCCAATTTCCTCCTTCAAGGGCTCCATTATCATTACACCCACAAGCCTCGAGATACCATCACCATTCTCACTCTTCTAACAACAGAATTTTAAAACCTAATAATAGAATAAAAGAATATAATTTGAATTACAAATTAAGACATCAACATTACAATTCTCAGGATGATTCCAATTTTGATGCTGAACAAGAATATGTTAATGAACCAGATGACGATGAAATGGTGTATAATGATGATCAAACAAGTACCAATAAGAGAAGATTAAATGACATAAAATCATCATCTGTTGCAGGATTACCATCAGTTAAAAAGCCTAAGCCTTAACTATACTTGAGTTAGTTGTGATTGCTCACTAACTGATTTTGTTAAATTTTGCATTTGTGTATAGAAGACTTTTTTGCCTGTTTTATTACCAGTGGTTCTCATATATAAAAGACAGATAGTAGGTTTTTTCAATGTTGCTCATTGTTGCTCTATTTTCTATATAACTACTGCATTCATTTTTTCTGTCTGTTTATCTCTTTGGTTTCTCCTTCCACTTCATCTTTTAATAAGTCGTTTTTAGCACTTCAATCCTTTGATTTGCTTGCTTTTATTAGCTTCATCAAGTTATCATTAATTTTGCATTTTTCCTTTTTTTTAAACTTAATTTTTGGGTATTTATATTTTACTGTCATGTCGTCATTGCTACATGTTCAGTTTTGATTTTTATTTTCATTGCTACTATAAATTTATTCTTCTATATCTTTTCCAATTAGTTTCAAGGAGTCATTAAGATGAAGTAAACTTAAAGCAAGAGATCTCGTTCTCTACTTTTTTTTGTCTAACATTGGTGTTTTCACAAGTTTGGTACTACATGTGAATGTAATTTTATGAAAGAAAATGAAATGTATTTAAGTAACTTTGTTCATATGTTTATGAAAGTGGAAGAGGAAGAGAAGAAGAGAAATTAAAAAATCAGTAAAACAATTCTGGAACATGGAAAGTGGATATTTGTGTGCCTGAAAAGTAAAAAGTGAATGATTGTCTATAGTAAAAGTTGTAAAGTATGATTCAAAATTATAATTATGAAATACTAGTGATTTGAGGAGATATCATTTACTTTTTTTGCGTTAATATATAATAATGATAATAATAATAGTGATAATCCAAGTAAATTTAAAGTTATAAAGAAATATCAAGTTTAAAGAAGTAAAGAAAATCAAGGAACATAAATGAGTGATAGTAATTTAGAAGAGATTCGCAAACTATTTACAATCAATATATGTGATTTCCCACATAACCATAGACAAAGTTGAAATGTTAACTAAGTGAGTGGAACATTCAATGGTACCGTTACCATTAAAGTGACTTTTAACTGTAGTGGTTTCAGTATAGACAGTAGTATAGTTTGGTGCAACACCAGTAGCAGAGGTTGCAGAAGCTTCTGGGAAATCGTTAGTTTCAAGGGCTAATCCACATACAATATCCTAACTAGAAGACAATGAGATAGACAATGAAGCAAATTAAGACCATGGAAGAGCACATTCATCACAGTGCGATGGAATCGTGATATCGGTTTCCTAAAGTAAATTAGTGGTTCCCTTAGAAGTTGAGACTGTACCTACCCATAAGAGTAGCAATAATAAGAGTTTTACTAGAAGATGTTGTCTTCTTTGATAAGGTGGTTTGTACTAGAAGAAGAAGTGCTAAAAATTGTGCCTTTGGAAGTGGTAGTAGGCATCAAGACTAGTACCATCAGTTAGAAGAAAAAATTAGGAATAAAGCTAAGACTAGTACAATCTGCTGAAGAAGTAAAACCTAAGAAACTTATTGAATGGAAGCTATCCAAACCACAACAACCAGATGGCATCTCAAAGCCTTGGATTATAGTTGATGCACTTTCGTCGCCAAATGGTAAAACATGATTTATATCACATCCACTAAAACAACCACTGCCAACTAAACTGCCAAAATTCCAATCTCTTTTCAAACTAGAGCTCAATCCTGAAGTATCAGAATAACTGGAACTTCACCCAGATTCCCATACAGAACTAGGATTATATTCAGAATTAGAAGGATCATAAGTAGTAATCAGAAGAACTAGCACTAGAACTCCACCCTGCAAATGAACTACCATCAGTACCAGAATATGAGCCAGAGGTAAAATCACTATTAGAATCCCAATTTGAACCACTAGTTGACGAAGTTTCATAAGTCCAAATTATTTGACTATAAACTTCCAAAAAACAAGCCAAAGAATGATAAAATACTATTATTATCTTCAATAATTAAAAAAAGCATAAATCATCACTGAATCTTAGAATTATTGATTGAACCATTAAAACAAAGTGACTTAGTGTATATAATAAAAACTTGTGAGAACAACACATCACATCGAAGCGTTTAGTTTTGAAATTTAGGTGCAGATGCTAATTGGCTTTAATTAGGATCAAATAATAGCTTAAAAGGAAAGCATAATATACAAGGCTACATGTAAACAATAAGCACTATGCAAAGTCATTATTCCACATGGTTGCAACTTTCAAATTTAGGTGCTTTATTCAAAATAAACCTTGCAAATATTCCTGGGACATCTTTGCTTAATTAAAAAGGTTCTATCGAGATCCTGGACCTGAGCATAGCATTCACTGGGAAATGTATCACTGTGTCACCGATACTAACTTCTACAATGAGGTTGATTGAATCATGAAATTTGTTGATTATAGAATTATACGAGCCGAATGATAATTATATAATATGATATGACCTCACTAAAACGGTAATATTCTTGAAGGTCATCATATCAATTCCCTATATGCAAAATAGAAGGACACCAAAGAAAACATTTGCAAAGTTTATTCTTAATATTACATGTAAACCAACATAGTCATATCATAGATTTATAACAACAGTAAACAAAACAAATAATTACAGGAGAAAATGAAACATACCAAAACAGATATACCTAATTCTTGAATTCTACATCCAATTTCTTAACAGTATCATCATAACGTTTACTAGCACTATAAGAACTATTCTGCCTTTTTACCATATCCTTAGCCATAGATTCACTGAACACTAATCTGACCATATTTTTATATTGATCTAAATCGTATAAGTTATTAGTCTTTTCTTTTTCATTACTGGATCCATTTGATGTACCTTTCTTTTCATTTTTAATTCTCTCAAGAATACCTTTATCCGTACTTTTAAACATCTCAAAATAGCCAATTGATTTGTTAAAGTTAACATCTTCAGGATCATCCATAACATTTCTCAACATTTGTTTTAAGACTCTAATGTTAACAAATATAGCATAAACACCATTTAAATTCATCTTGATTATTCTTCTAGATTCGGAAATTAACAAACAATCAATTAAATCAGGTAAACCTATGAAAACTTGTAACTTGTTATCGTTACCATCATCGGCTAACACTATCGTAGATATACTTGCTGTCCCATTATTTGTTATTGATTGGCATAACAATTTATTTATTTGAACTATAAACTTATTGAATCTCAAAATACTTGAATCGATTTCTCCAGACTCGTATGAAGGCATCCAAATTTCTTTATCGTATAATCGTGCTATTGTTAGAATGGCCCTTATACGGATATCATATCTTAATAGTAATTTAACTCTCCAAGCCATGTCATTAAGTTTTTGAACGATTGTTGTAAATTCATTGATCGATTGCCCGAATAATGCTAGATGGGTATCTTGATCATTTAAATTAGAATCATTATTCACCACTTCAACCATGACATTCTCTATACTTTCAGAGCCAGCGTTATTAGTTTCATGATCGGTATTAGCAGATATTCTTGTTGTTGTTTTAGTTGATTTATCATTGTAGTTTTGGATATGCCATGATTCACGCAATTTAGTTAATCTTGATCCTTCTGCATTTTCAGAATTTGTAGAAAGTTGTAAGGGCACAACTTCTCTTTTCAAATCCGGTAACCAACTTAAAGTATAAACTAATGATGTTAATAGTTTAGATAATGCCCCATATTTGGTTGTGTCAAATAAATTTTCTTCATTAATCATGTTTAATGTTTTATTATTCAGTTGTAACAATAAACTTATTTCTTTACTAATTAATTTTTTACTCTGTTTTTTGTCTTGATTTATCATTAAATCAGTTGAAGTTTTAACCAATGTTGCATCATTAAGCCAATGCGGCAATAATTTGGTTTTCGTTTGTTTTAAATAATCTTCTGTTACTAAATCAGATAAAGCAGAATTATATTTTTCAACCATTTTATGCAAATATTTAATCATTAGATTAACATATGGTTCTCTGAAATATAATGATGTATCTAGGGCATCCAAGGAAGCTTTGAAGAATTTCTTGAATGATGAACTTGATTTAAATTCACTAGCTCCAGTTTTCCAATTCTTACTTAGCACTTTATCAAAGTGAAAACTTAATGTATTGTCTAGCTGTTTGAAAAACACTACGCTCATGTAATGATCAAAAAAATTGAGTGGATTTTCTTTTTTCTCACTAGGTAATAAAACAGAAGCACTCCCAACAAAAAATAAGAAATGATCAACGATAACTCCCATATTAAACACATTAGGAGGAACCAAAGCGTTCTTTTTTGCTTGGTTTACATCGCTGTCTATATAAACAGTATCGTCAGTTCCGATAACATTCTGTTTTTTATTACCCTTAAAAATATCATCCAAAGCACCTTTGAATTCTAATGAATTCTTCAATGCTCCATTTTCTCCAATTTTCAATTTAGAAAATTGAAATAAGGGTTCACTGTTATCAAAAATATCACCTTTAACGCTTGTTGCAAATGGAGATCTAATATTTTTGACAGTATCATCACGTTCAGTATCTTTGTTATGGGTTTCATCAACTATGTAACTGTAAATGACATCCCCTATTTGTTTTTCTAAACCTTCCCAAATTGGCGTTAAGTCATAATCTGTTTTAACCAGTTTAGCCATACGATAAATAGCAACATGATTCTGTAAAACATAAATGCATTTTCTGAATAGAGACAAAAAAAATTCTTGTAGAATATGTGCACTAGCACCATTGATAACATATGAATCAGAGTCTGAAAGATCTGCTTGTTTGGATGATGCTAAAGGCTGTTGACTCAATTCAATTTGTTCAGGATATTTCTTTCTAATTTCTTCAATTGTGGTATAGACCAATTCTTTATATTGTAAACCCGATTCTGCAATTAAAGTAGTTAATGCTTCTTCCATTTTGTTAATCTTCTTTAAAACATATAAACCATTTTTTAATGCTTCAAATCTATGAGTATCCTCACCCGGAACGATATCAGAATCTTCCTCTAGTTTAGACAGGAATTGCTCAACTGGTTTATTTATAACATGGGAAATATCTCCAATATCAGTAGATGACATCGAAAATAATTCAGAACTCACTTCTTCTTCATATGAATTATTTGGATCAGACTCATCAATTTTTAAATATAGAACACCATTCATGTTTGCAATAATTAATTCAAATAGTTTTTGAACTTGAGATTGTAATACTTGCTGAGTCGAGGCCAAAGCAGGTAATTGCCAAAGACCATACTTTTCTGCACTTATGAAAGACTTAGAAATGATGGCCTGGGCACGATTGAAATCTTTGGCCTTGATAAAAGTATCAATTATTCCTGAGTTTTGTTTTAGCTCACTAATAGCATCCAAAATATCAATAGATTCTCCATATTGCATATTCTTATTATTTAACTCATTCATAAATCCAACATGACTGTTGACAATCTTTGGAACAGACTCTAACTGTTCCTTAATATGTGATAAAGTAGCTTGAGATTCAGATAATGAAGCCAAGGCTAATCCGAAAGAACCAATGGAGTCGTTAAACGCTTGATAATTGTCATTGACGGATTTCTGTAATGTATGAGAAAATTGATTTTTCAAATTAATGAAATCAGTATATCTATGTGCCAAACCAACAGAGGAGTTATCTAATAGTAACAATGCTATATCCAGGGGATTGCAGTTTGCATTGAGTAAACTTGGCCAGTCATCCTTGATTCTTTGCAACACATGGGACAAATCGTTAGATCGAGACATTATTTAAAGTTACTGTGAATTTCTTTAAGTAGTCGAAGTTTGTTGTTTCAGTACGTTTTGATCTGAGTTGTGTACACGAATCAGTGCTTGCCGGGTGTATTGGGCCAGTACTCAATTAATAAAAGACAACTGAAAGATTGCGGTGAGGCGCGTTTCATCCATTCTTTCAGTTATTAGTGTTCAGCTGATTTGTCTAAGATTCACACCGCAATGGTTGGCTCAGTGATATTCTAACAATTATCTAAATCATAATAAAC
The DNA here is from genome assembly GCA_003705185.2 of Ambrosiozyma ambrosiae. Lineage (NCBI taxonomy): Eukaryota > Fungi > Ascomycota > Pichiomycetes > Pichiales > Pichiaceae > Ambrosiozyma > Ambrosiozyma ambrosiae. The sequence goes on from PPHU02000002.1 coordinate 111,827, forward strand.
AGTCTACAAAATTACACAGAAACAATCTAATCAAAAGGCTGTCTGTTCTCAGATGGATCGATCTTGAAAATGTGGTCAGGGTTCATGATACTCTTTTTATCCAGAGCAAATTTAATGGTTCTCATTAAATCAATTGTATCTTCACCTAATTCCAAAGTTAACAACTCTCTTTTATCACTAACACCAATGCCATGTTCCCCAGAAACAGTTCCATCCAATTCAATTGCCATCTTTGACATCTCGTTGATGATTTCATGAGCAACCTTAACTTGATCGGGCTCATATATAACCAAAACGTGCAAGTTACCATCACCAGCATGACCAGCAGCAGTGGCAAGCAATCCAGCTTCAGATAGTCTAGTCATGACTTTAGTCATTAAATTAGGTAATTGGGAAACGGGAACACAGACATCAGTGGGGAGGATCTTAGCATTAGGTTTAACCTTTTTTGCCCAAGATAATGAATTCCAAAACAAAGTCTTCCTAACTCTCCAAATATCAGCTTTGCTTTCTTCATCTGTGGCAATTTCAATGTTAAATCCGCCATTGTCTTTACCTATATTTGTAACTGTAGCTAGGGAATCTTTCAATGCACTCTCATTTAGAGCACTTAACTTAAGTAGTAATAAGTGATCTGGTGCCCAAACTCTTTCTTCAGAAATACCCATATCAGCAATAGCAGTCATTTGTCTATCATCCATAAATTCGACAGCATTGCATTGAATGCCTTGTTTAAACAAATCACTCACTGTTCTTGTAGCATCTCCAATTTCTTTGAAATTCATCATAGCGATAACTTCATTCTTAGGCTTAATATGTAACTTTAAAGTGGCCTCAACAATGATACCTAATGTACCTTCTGATCCAATAAACAAATTGGTTAAATTATAACCATTCGATGATTTCCTAGGTCTGTTTCTAGTTTTTATCACAGTACCATCAGCTAATACGACCGTTAAAGAAAGAATATTATCTTTAGCGGCCCCAAATCTAACAGCATTTGTACCAGAGGCATTCGTAGCTAGAATACCACCAATCATTGCACCAGCACCTGGATCAGGGCCAAACATTAATCCATTAGGTTCTAAATATTCATTTAATTCCATCCAATCGACACCAGGTTGAACAACAACATCTAAATCTTCTTCGTGTAACGCAATAATTCTATTCATTCTAGATAGATCGATAGAAACCCCTCTTCTGGTAGGGATAAAATGACCTTCAATTGAGGTGCCACCAGAATAAGGAACAACTGGTATAGACAATTCATGACACACTTTGACAATCTCTGAAACTTGATGAACTGAAGTAGGATACACTATACAGTAAGGTCTTTCATCTTCACTCGTTGGAACAAAATTAGAATTATCATTTGAATGATTTTGTAACTCACCTGGAGATGTTGTAATTTGATCTTCATTCACAATTTTTGAAATTCTTCTCAAACCTTGCTTGACAGAATTCTCATTTGCAAATTGTAGAGGTTTTAAATCTACTAATTTTGTGGTTGAGTTTGTGTTACTTGAGGTTAATTTTTTAGATACAAAATAACCGATAATGCCACTTAATAAGCATAAGGATGCAACTGCTATTGGTGAAGTGGGATTTTTTTGTTGTGCTTTTGTGGAAAACAATTTGAGAGTTCTTGGCTTGAAATTTTTATTGATCAAATTTCGTCTATTTAGCTTTAACTGTTTTCTTAAGAGCATATTTTTATAAGTATAATTGTTTTTACAAAAGGACTGAAAAAAGAAAGCATTCTAATAGTGAGCCAGAGGTAAGGTATCGCTCAATCAAGAACTAAGGAATTTGATCAAGATATCAACAAAATGAAGGTTAGCGGCTCGAGAAAAGTCGGTACGCTTCCGATGAATCATGATTATTCATTGGGGTGGTAGATTATTTAAAAATTAAATTATACCTTTATTGAACAAAATAAATAGAAAATACTAGTAAAGCAAGCTTATATATATATATATATATATATTTAAGAAGACAGAAAAGCAATATAGATAAGACCAAAACATTATATTAAGCAGCACCTGCAGTACCTCCAATCACAGTATTGAAAGTGGTGGCCTGTGATCCACTTCTAACAATCCTGTTACCATCAGCATCGTTATCAATAGGAACAGCTTTATTCTCTATCCTTTGCTGTTTCCAAAATAAGTTTTCTGATCCACCCAGAACACCAATTCTCATAGTTGCTAATAAATTACGAGCTGCATTAGAGTGCTGATACACAGCTCCATTAAATGCAGTTGTGCAATCTTTCCCATGAGAAGCCTTAATTAATGGGAGTCCACCAGGGTGATCTATGGCAAATGGTGTAATGTCATGAATAATTCCCGAAACAACAACGATGTATCTATCTTTAGAGTTATCTGCCAATCTTTTGAATTCTCTGGGAGAAAACACTGGTAAACGTTCAATTGGAATACCCCAATTCAATTGTGATCTTTTGCTATCAATTAATTTCTGTTGTTGTTGAACATAAGACTTAGCTATAGTCGAATGTGAGGCCCTTTTAACATCAGTAACAATTCCAAACAATTCTAGGCCTCTGATTAACCATTTCACAGGATCAAAATCGTACCATTCATAGCCATTTCTATAATCCATCGGAAATTCGTGATGAAAATTTTGATTACCCTCTCCTAAAGTAATCAAACCTAACAAATAATTGTCTCTAGGAGATTTAGTATCATTATAAGGCTGAGTACCAGCTGTATGACCTAAAGAATTAACCAAGAAAACGGCATTCTGAACTAGAAAAGTTTTCAAAAACCCAGCATACAACAAACCTCCCCAATAATCATTCCAAAACCAACCACATATCAAACTAGGCAAAACCAACCCAACAAAAATAAATAAGGAAAAATAATTCTCAAATTGCCATTTAACAACAGCTTCATTTGGCAACTGATCTAGCTTGCTCTCTTTAACAGTTTTAGCCATCTTAGGATTATGAATCAATATCATCCAACCTACATGACTAAACCAAAATCCTTTTCTGATATTGTGCGGATCTTGATCTGTTGTATCGCAATATCTGTGATGTGCCCTATGTGAGGCACACCAATTTTCAGCTGAAGTTATACCACCACCAGAACTTAGTGTAGCTAATCCATAAACAATATTTTCATTTTCAATATTAAATGAATGATGAGACCAGTATCGATGGTACAACATGTTTATTGACATTAAAGTAATGAAATAATTCAATATAGTAAATAAGAAAGTGGGTGTAGTCAATTTAATGTTTCCAAATATTGAGAGGACACCTATCATTGGAATAATTATTATCGTAGTATTCTTCCAGTGTAAATGTTTATACCAATTTCGTATTGTCCAGGATCTCTCAGTGATATGTCTTCTTAATCTTGTGGAAGCATTGCTACTTGCTGCTTGAACTCTTAATTTGGTCTTTGGAACTCGTCTCCTGATTTTAACTACTTGACCCCTTTCTGAAACTATAGTTTTAGTAGAAGCAGTGATCTCTAAATCTTGAGTTGTTTTGGATGTAGGAGCAAGGCCAATATTGTACTTGAGAAGTTCTTCTGTTGGATACTCAGCTTCAGGAACTTCCATTATGTTATTGGTTTTGTATTTAATGGGAGCTAAAACAAAATATGATACTGGCCCTTTAAAAGAGGATATGATCAGTGATTAAGATAGAAGACTAATCTTCCTACAAAAATGGGGTTGTTAAGACTACGAGGAGTGCTGAGTAGTTTACAGATCGGTTCGTATACAATAATTTTTGGTATTGCGCTCGTTGGGAAGATTTGGTTTTGGTTGGGCTGAGAACAGGCTAATGGTATTCACCAGAAATTAATGATTAATAAGTTATGCTCCTTAAATTCTACTAATTACATATATACTGATCAATAATGCAGTATGAGTATTATAATCCAAGAATTACATCCGAAATCACATCGAACTATGACAGAGAAAGAGTGTAAATAAACTATATTGTTATCACAAACACATCGAAGAAATCAGAGTTGAGAGATAAATATATGAGAGCAAGTAAAGAAAGACTAACAATAATGAAAAGAACAAACAGATGACATCTAATAGTAGTTTTTAGAACTTATACAAAAACAAGGGAATTGTTGAAAATAATCCTAGGCCTTGGTAGAGACGTTAACATGTAATTCTGGTTTTGGGGATGTGGTAGCATCAACTAATAATTTAACAACCTCAGGCTTCTTGGTGGCTGCAGTTTTCTTAATACTATCTAACTCAGACTTAACTTGCTGATCAGCTTCTTCTTCTAATTTTTTGTTGGAACCTAAGAATTCTTGTTGAAATTTCTTTAATTCTTCATCTTTCTTACTCTTGTAAGAGACAATTTCTTGTTGAGCATCTGACTTAGCAGCCTTTAATTTTTGAGCACGATCTGTTGCGATATATTTTGTTAGTGAGAATATTCTTAAAAGATTGTGGAACATTAAAAAGATAAATCAATACATACATTGTCTGGCTTGAGAGACGATTTCTTGTGCTTCTTTTTCAGTCTATAATGAATAAAAATTGGGATTGAATAACAAGTTAGTATTTGAAAATATTTTCAAGTAATTCGTTAATGAGAAATAATCAACTGCTTAGGATATACGATATTGAATTATGATTTTCATGGTTCAGTCGATAAATGAGGTGCTTCAGGTGTTCATAAAACGAAATCAGATAAAATAAGCAATCCAAATGATTATTTGAATGTCATAAATATAATAAAGTAACATACTTTTAACAAACTTTGAATTCCAGACTATATTAATAAGAAACATGAAAGATTTTATTGTTAGTATAATGATAATAAAGGTCAATAGAGAGCTGAAACGTTTAAACCCACATAATGGCAGACAGGAGGCTTAAACCTCCAATATAGAAATCAATTAAAAAATAAAAAGACATACCATGTTGAGTTTCTTATATGATTTGAATGTAAATCAGAGATGTTGATGTGTTTTACAATGAACTTTTCCTGTTCAACTGGTATGAGTGCTGTAATTTGTGTATGCAGCCAGCGCTGAGATTCATTAGAGTCACGTCTTTATAAATGGCAGATACCACCTACAAAGTAGTACTAGTGTTACTATCATTACTTTCAAAAACTGATTTGATATTCGAGAGGAAGTAAAAGTTTTAATTAAAGTGAAATATTCCTAAACAACTTAATATTAATTGGGATGTCGTTTGAGTAAACTTGATTGACCGGGGCTGATCCCATGATCAACAACACTAAACAAGAAATCTTTGGGATAATCATGTTTGTCAATTAAGTGCAATCTTCTCTTTTTATGGGTACGAAAAGTCCTTTCACATCCAGATACAAAGCATTGATATATAGGCTCCCCTCTATGTAATTTAATTGTAGTGAATGGATCGTGATTCTCAGCAATGTGGATGTCTAGCAATCTTTCATTGGGAAAATTTTTATGACACGTTAAACAGATGTCTGTGTGTATTGTTTGGTAGTGAAGTTCAAATAAATCTTTATTTGAAAAATAAGCTGGATTTAGTGAACATGTTGGTGGTAATGTGCAGACCATTTGGGGATGTTGTGACGTGCTGAGAGCAGTTGTGTCTTCAGTGGCTCTAATCTTAGTATATCCACGGACTGTACCTGAGTGTTCATTTTCTTGGTCAGTATCGGCCTGAAGTCTTCTTTTTATCATGAATACTAGTCAATATGTTTAGATGTTGAACATTACTCAAAATTTTTTAGGCTAACAGAGTTCAGAAGATATATGGGAAAGAGATTTGAAGATTATTGTGAGAAGTGAGATGTGAAAATATTAACTTAAAAACTTAATGCTCTTAGAAAAGTGTAATCATTTCAAACTGTACGCTCTGTCGGATCATTCACTTATTAATGTCAGAAAAGAGAAAATTACTGGAATCAAATGAAGTAGGCCCAGCTCCGTATCCCGCTACTTTTCTTGTGCAAGAAGAACCCTCAAAGAAACAGAAATTAAAATCATTTCAACCTACAACTAATAATTGGCCTATAAATACAAGAGATAAAATCAATGAAAGAATAAGAGAGGGCACTATAAATAATGAAGGATATGTTCAAGGTCCCCTAGATCCAATTTTTGGCCAGAGGAGAGCGTTTCCAATATCAATAGATTTAAACTCAATTGACCCAAACAAACGGCCGGAAGACGTTGACGAGTATTTGGCATTAGTTAGACTTGAGGCTCAAAAGCTCTACATGAATAGCAAGATATATGATTCTGAAGATGATGACTATAATGAAGGATGCTACTATTATCTATCAGACAAAGAAATTCAAGATGATGTACGTTCTTCGAAGACTGAAGAACATGCATATTTAAATCACTACAAATTAAAAAGAGAAAGATATGATAATTTTAGAAACCACTTAACTGAGCTAAATGCAATCGATCTTCCTACAACCCAAAAAGAATGGAAGACTTTTATATTTTCAACTCCTCCAACTGATGAGTTAATAGCTCAAATCATTGAAGAAGATCAACATGTCAAATTGATTGTTTATTTCACCAAGTGGTTAAACACCAACGTTGATGAAAACTTCAAAAGATGGATGTTCAAAATGCTTGAAGCTATAGATGATCTGCTAGATAATTCCAACATTTCTGTTCTTCGATCTTTAGGAAAGAAGGCCAATAAGCAATTTGGAAATGATTTAGACGAAAGAAACTCTGACATTATGAAAAAACTTCTTTTTATAATTGGAGGATTTTATGGGCAAAGAGATCTTATTGTATAGAATGTTAAGATGCATGCCCTTTTCTACCGAAAATTAAATTAGGTGTATCAAAATATTATTAAAGCTTATGAAGCTTTATTCGATTAATCGCAAGTATGATGACAATGAAAAACACAAGTAAAAAAAATTAATAAGAGTACATTAAAAAAACAAAAACAAAAACAGTATTAAAAATAATAACTCGAAAACTTAAAAACACAGCTTTTCTTGAGTTGTGGATAATCTATATTAGGTAAACTGATAAACTTATTTAATGGATAATAACTTAACATCAAAGGTTAATTCAGAGTTAGATGGAATACCTGGTAGTTTTTGGGAACCGTATGCCATTGGAGCTGGAATGATAACTCTTCTTTCACCACCGACAGCCATACCAGCAATACCAACATCCCAACCTTTAATAACTTCACCCTTACCTAAACCAAAAGAAAATGGTCTACCAGATGTGTTCTTATCAAAAACTTTACCGCTCTTTAATTTACCAATGTATCTAACACCAACTTTGTTACCTTTCTTGGCCACTGGACCAGTACCAACAGTTCTATCTTCAACGATGACACCACCAGCTAAAGTTTTTGCAGCAAATTTCTTCCCTTCATTTTTCTTTGGAGAAGTTGTTGATTTAGTTGGGCCTTGTTCTAATTCTTTGTTAAACTTGACCTCCTTTTCCTTTTTGTCTTTATTTTCTTTCTTAGTTTTCTTAGACTTTGGTTCTTCTGATTTATCTTCTTTGATTTCTTTAACTTCTTCAACGGTTCTCTTCTTAGATTTTTGAGATTTCTTGTTATCTTCTTCAACTAATTCTTCGATTTTACTTTCAATATTCTCAACATTATCTAATTGATCCAAATCAAAATCCTCACCATCAATTATTTCGTCTTCATCCGGAGTCAAATCGTAATCATCTTCGGAATCATCTTCGGAATCACTTAAATCATTGTAATCATCGTTTTCTTCGTCGAATGGATGTTCAACATAGTTACCAGTTAAATGAATTGGATAAGAACCAGTAACAACAAAGAAAACATCTTCATCTGGTTGAATAGTCAAATCTAAAGTTTGTTGGAATTGAACCTTAGGAGATAATGTACATAAAACAAATTCTTGAACTGAATCAGCATCTTCAATATCAGAATCATCATCAGAATCATCATTCTTGCAGCAATCGTCACCTTTAGCACAATAATCATCCTTGAAATCCTTTTCTAATAACTCCTTTACTCTTTCTAATGCTTCTTCACCTTCCTTTTCCTCCTCGTCATCTGCTTCTTCTTCTTCTTCTTCTTCTTCTTCTTCTTCTTCTCCTTCTTCTTCCTCATCGTCATCTTCGACATCATAATCTTCATCATCAGAGGAATCGAAATCATCCGAAGTTAAAACTCTTTTAAGTATTCTTAAAGTTGATGGCTCTTCTTTTTCATCAACAGCTTCTGGATCAACAGCAGCCAAAGTCAATCGAACAGTGATTGGGAAATCTTCAGTTTGACATGGTTCTGGGGAGAATGGCTTCAAAGCTAAATTGAAAGAGGAAACTGGTAATAAACCTGACATTTTGTTACTTTTATTATGAATGGATGGATTATATTCACAGACGAAATTGACAGGAAAACTGGTAATTAGAATATTATTGTTTCTCTAAATAAATTATAACCCTATATTAATTTTCAGATGCATATGTGAAAACTTTACAAAAAATCTTCATTATGCGGCTCGAGTGTTTTTTTTAAGGTCGACCGACCTCTTTTAAGTCCCGAGCCGCATATCTCAGTTAACGCATCGCCAAAAAGTCTTTTGAGATGATTTTTATAGGTTTTGATTTTCAGTTCTTAATTAGAAGTGTTTAATTTCTATACTATTCTTTTGCGTAGGCTTTTTAGGCTTTTACAAGATAATATTTTTAGTAAACACTGTAAAGTATAGTTATTACTAAAATATACATACACAAGCTAAATAAGCACCTTCGAGCTTTTAAAATGATTTAACTAGATAAAGGAATTTGCTTAAATATGATTTACTTAATAAACTGTAGCAATAAACTAGCCTCATGTTTATACACTTAGATGTACACTCACCTCACCTGTCAAAAAACGAGGTTCTGAATCCTAGTCTACATTCATAATCTATATGTATCTACTACTCAGGGATAATGGTTTGAAATTGAAGTATTCACACATACCTAGAAACACCCATGCGGTAATAAACTAATATGTAGCTATCGATAAATAAAATGCAATAGAAAAATATAAGGTGAATTTAGTTTACAATTACGAAATAGTGCTTTGGAACTTTAAGAATTAAAAAGAGCTATATAACTTATGTAGCATGGCTTTTTTAGGGGGTAGGGGAGGGTTGTTATGTTTTTCTTAGACGACATAAACTGATCTTGAGTATATAGAAATTATGAGATAATGTTAGACACACTTAGAAAACCATAGCGTGAGGTCTGTCACCAGACTTCAAAGAGAAAGAAGTGGATAAGTATTGCTTTAATAATGGAGTCTTCTTGATTTCAGAGATTAAAGCCTTATCAACAGATTTTTGGTCAAGAACTCTTTCAGACTTAACTTCCTTCTTAGCAGCACCTTCACCAAAGAATTCCTTTTCAGATTTGGAAGACTTAGCAGACTTTTCTCTAGCAAAGTAGGTAACATCGAACTTAGATAATTCTAATTTGGAAACGTCAACCTTGGTAGATGTGGCAATAACATATCTAGCATTGACTCTTCTTAATGGGACACCGTTAACCTTGAATGGACCAGAAACTAATAAGGTGTTGTCTTCTAAGTTCTTTAAGTAAACAACTCTTTTACCTCTGAATCTACCAGCTAATAAAATTAAAACGGTACCTGGGACCAAGGTAGATCTTAACTTTTGTGGTCTGACGGTCTTTCTAGTTTGCTTTGGAACGGAAACTTGTTCAGCTGGGTACCACTTTTGTTGCTATAATAATAAAAGTAAAATGTTAGTATAAAGTTCTTATTATTGTCATAGTTAAATCCAATAAATGATTAAGAGATAAAACAAACTTAAATCAGAATAAGTTAGATGAAGAGTTTGACAGAGCTTCTGTAAAATATTTCGATCATAAATTACTTGCAATAATGTAAATATTGAAAGCACATAAAATCTTATTGTATAGAGCATAAATATATACAGATTCATCGAAACATATAATTTGATAAAAACTATTAGCCATTTAAATAGTGATAAAATTCAAAGTCTCGATGATTCATAATAATAGTCATATTTATGGTGTTGTTTATGCCAGTTGGTACCATTTTATTCAGTATATTTAATTAAAAACTAATCAAAAATATATCGACAATCTGATAATAAATATGCTCCTGTAATGGTCTGAAATTATGTGTTTTCTTCAAATGATTCAATGATGTCTAATTTTATATATAAAGTAGTATTCAATGAATATCTTTGGGTTCATCTTGGTTTATTCTGATTCAAATGAGTTTTTATATCTTCTTAATGTATATAATGTATCACATACAGCAACCATTTTGAATAGTATGTTGTTTATATGTATACTAGGACAGTGTCTTAACTTAGCTTGTGTAGTCCTTATGAAGTTTTAACTTGTACTCCTGGGAGTCTGGAAAATTTGCAACAGTGTGAGAGTCTCTCCGCGACGTCTATTTCCGGGCTGTGTATGATGGTAGTAGTATAGCACGCTTTAGCGGCAAGTGAAAGTGACTGTGAAACATTTTGAGAGGAGTGAGGGTGACGCGCACAAATTAATTTATAGACGATCGATGATTTATTTCATAATCGACGTTGCTTTGCCTCATGTTAAAATTATCTTGCGCCACCTTATGATTTTACTGTGCCCCAATGATACTTCTTTATATTAAGTTAACCGCAAATATTCTATACATCTGGGGTAGGCATCTTGTAATTAAAGGAAGAGTCACATCGTTCTTGAAATACGCATGCAAATTATCTGTGGAAAGCTTTTTTAAGAGAAATATAAATAAATTTAAACTATTAGTGTATTCATCTCTGTAATTTTCAGAATGTTAATGTTCAAGGACTTTATTGTTTCAATAACATACATTAAAAAGTCAATATGGATGGCCTATATATTTAAGGGTAAGAATTATTTATTTATTACAAGTGCTATAAGAGCTGCTTTTCTAAAGTCATTTGATATGACAATCTCCTTCAAAGTAGATGCTAAGCAGTACACCAGTCTGGTAAGTGCTTTTCTTAGAATGAATTGATTTATTGTTACTTAAAATGTGGAGTATGCCTTTAAAAAATTGAAAATGTAGATGCTTGCTCCCACTTACTAGAGAATATTTTTATATTACGTATGCTCAACTATTATAATATCCGGTTATTTTCAGTTACAAAATAGTTTTAATAAGTTCATGGTTGAAGAGACAATGAACAAATCATTTTATGTAACTAGAAATGGAGTGAATGGTGGTCCTATTGATTTAACCGGCATCATTTGAATTCATCAACTAAACTAAATCCTGTATTGTCCTTAGTTTTATCTACACATAGAAGGATGTGAATTCAGTTGTAATCGTTATCAAAAGACAAAGACCAAATTTTTTTTGAACATACTTTTGCTAAATCTTCGAGATCTGGCATTATAAATCCTTAGTCCGATTTGTCTGAAGTTCTAAAATGAATTAAGCTAACCTTTGAAAAAACTCAAATTAGTTCTACAGCAAATAGATACAACTAATGGGTATAAGAAAATATTATCACCATGGAGATCACAATTCAGGGTATAGCTTTCTTTCAAGTTAATTGAATAAAAAAAGTTAGTCATAGATGTATTTTGGTTCGTCAGTTCTTTTGATTTGAATTAATTTATACATGTTTGAGGCAACTTAGTGTGATTAATCTGCAATTCAATAAACTTTCTCAACTTTCTGGATGCTATGAAACAATTTACTATTCTGTATTCATTTCATAATTATTGATTGACTCTCAGAAAGGTTTGACAGCATCCCTGTGACTTGGTAGTTGTTTGTCCGACTTGTTGTGGAACAGAGAGGGACCGCGCAGTACCAAATGACAAATCACAACAAGAAACGTTTCACTGGAGAAGTGGGCAACTCGTTCAGATTGGATTTGTTTGACCCTTATCTATCCACAACTTCTAACACACTAAACCCACCACGACAAAGAACTATTCCAATATCCATATCTACATCCACACCCACAATGGATAATCTAGGTAAGACTATCAGCAATCTATCCTTATTTGAAGTGAAAGCTTACGTCCGTAAAGCGCAGAATGCAGTCTTGAACTTGAGTGAAATTGAAGCAAAAGTTAGAGAAGCCACAAATAACGAACCATGGGGTGCCCCTTCCTCGTTAATGGCTGAAATTGCTAGAGGTACTTTTAACTACAGAGATAGAGAAGAAATATCTTCTATGATTTTTAGAAGATTTACTGAAAAATCAGCTCATGAATGGAGACAAATTTATAAGGCTTTACAATTAATGGAGTACTTGGTTAAAAATGGTTCAGAAAGATTCGTTGATGATGCAAGAGCTAATATCAATTTGGTTTCAATGTTGAAATCATTCCATTATACTGATTCGAAAGGTGTTGATCAGGGTATTAACATAAGAAATAGATCTAGAGAGTTATCTATATTATTAAACGATGAAGCTAAGATTAGACAAGAGAGAAAGAAAGCTAAAGAAAATTCAAAGAAATATGGCGGCCTCTCATCAAATACATATTCTGGATCTTCCAGATATAGTGGTAGAACTGGCTCTTCAAGTGTTTCTGCTGATTACGAAGAAGATGCTGGTTATTCCGGCAGAGTGTTTGGTGATGGTGGTGTCTTTGGTCAAAGGTTTGAACAACAGCAATCTACATCGACTTCTAATACATTTGAAGAATATAATGTTGAAGGTTCTACTACCAACGTTTCTTCCTCCAAGAATAGATCAAGCAAGCCATCCGTTTCTACTACCAAAGTTAATGCAAAAGCTTCAACAAAGGCATCACAACCAGCTGTCGATTTGTTCTCATTTGATGATCCTGTACCAGCGTCTTCCAATAAGCAAACTTTAACTGTTAATGATGATGATGATGATGATGATGAATTCGATGAATTTATCACTGCAGAACCAAATGCTGCTCCAACAGCCACCGCATCTGTCGCTCCATCAAACAATCTCGCAGACTTGTTAAGTACAGCCTATACCCCACAAGCTACACAACAAGTACCACTTCCACAACAACAATCTGTATTTGCATCATCTTCACAACTAAACACTCCAGCGATTTCTCAGCCAAAGAAAAATGATGATCTTTTTGGATCATTATTAGTTTCTGCAAAAACTAAAACGCATGCAAGTGCTCCAGCTGCTGCTAAAGAATCCACTACAACTTCAGCAAATGATAATCTCTTTGGGTCAGTTGCAACATCAGCTCCAACTCCAGCACCATCTAATCCCCAACAACAAAGTAATCCTACTGGTAATGATCAAGTTATGGACTTACTGTCATTTTAACTGTATTGAATATTATAATGCATTATTTTTCTACCCGTTGTTTTCTCTAGATCTGATGGTTCTTATGCGCCCCTTTTTTCATCATATGTAAAATTTAACTTCCTTTCCCTTTTATTATATTGCGTTTTTATGTTTTTTGGTTTTTTTGAAAAATAAACATTTTGTCATTTTTTGTATGTAATTTATGTCCATAAAGCGTATTTCTTGTTCTGCTTTGATCTTTTTTTAAATTCATTTGTCTATTCTACATTGAACTATTATCATTCTGGTTTCTTGGTTTGATTTTAGGTTTATGTATGGTGGTTATAGAGATTCTTGCACTACTCAACGCACTATAATATGATCGGGCGATTGAAAAACAGACCAGTAAACCTATACACCGCGAATTTCAAATTTAAGATAAAGAAACGATCAACAAATAGGTAGAAGTCTGAAAGTTACCAAACTGTATTTTGCCAATAATCCCATAATTGCACAATTTGAAACACCATAGAACAGACATGACTATATACTCATTTTGGATATATGATAGGCACTGCAACTGCATTTATAGCAGGGAGTATACAAACTCCGCCAACACTCAAACAGTTCACAAGATTATAACGCCAAACAACACAACACCTTCATCACCAAGCGACACAGGAGTTGCTGGTCAGACTTACAAAGTGATGTCAGCTGATGTTCTTATGTCTAAAGGTTTAATCAATGTTAATAATGAAAATCACTTATCCAAGCTACTTTTTGGTATGATTTTTTCACTGCGAAAACTATCTAGCTCATTATCTGAAAGTGTTAATGGCGATACAAATGATACTTCATTTCTTGGTACTTCGTTAGACAAAGGAAATTCTTTAAAATCATTTCATACATTGAATTATAAATGTCATTTTTTGGAAACCTTGACTGGTTTGAAATTGTTATTATTAACCGATCCACAATGCCGAGATTTACAAGCCGATTTAGACACTATTTACCAAGTTTTTTATATTAATGATGTCGTTAGGAACCAGTTAATGCCTGTGGATTTTAAGGAAGGAGAATACATTCAGAATGAAAGGTTCATTAAAGATGTTGATTCTTACTGGGGTTCATTGCCTGAATTTGTTGCCTGAATTTGATAGCATCTATATTTGTACATTAAGTTCTTGTTTGAACTTAACTATTTTACTTAGACTTAGATATTTTTTTCATTATTTGTTTGCTATAAGTTTCATAATATATTTATGTTTGAAAGCATTGATTTCATAAATGGTTAATACATATCTTGCTTCAAGCTATATAACTTTAATTTGATTCCTGGTCTCATTAATTCATGTATGAAAAAATCTGTATCAACATATAACCAGTTTAATCAGTTGAATTTGTAAGAATAAGAATCAATTCAAGTAACTTGCTAATTCATTTCAGTAATCTTAACTAGCTGTAAGCTAGTTATAAAAGATATCGCTTAAATCGAGAAGCAAAAGGATCTGTAGAGCTTTTTGTATCGGATTTAAAGTTCTCTAAAATAGGACAAATTTCGATATTAGTCTGTTATGCAAACAAAAGAGAAATTTATTTAGAATACCCATATTTTCTTTGATTTATTTGTGGAATTATAGCTGAGCTAGATGCACAAATCTCAAATTTTGGAAAGGAATAATACGTGTTTATCCTTTCGGTATATACTTCTACAGTACACGTACTTACTACATAACAGACATTATCTAGTTAACTTTGGGTTAGCCAATTCAAAATCCTGGCTGGTTTTTTTTGTTCTGCAAGATTACTTACAAATAAGATTGTTGTTACATATAAGGATTATATAAATGGATTATAAATAAGGTGAGATCAATTTGAGGATGCTCATGGATCAGTTTAATATACCGTGAACCAAACATGCAATATTTCAAAATTAGGTTGCTAAGGCACCTCTCACACTTAATATGCTTCGAAATATTTCTTCTAGATTCAAATTATATATATAAATTCCTTCCAGATACATATATATATTATATTATCAGTATAAAAACTTGATTAATTCTGCATATATAAGCCAAAGTATAATAAGCAAATATGTTGGTTCATATTTATATTCAAGACTAAAAGCTGAATTATCAATTAGCTCTAGATATTCATGCATGGTGAATTATATAAAATTTATCAAGGCGATGAAAAAGAATATATTTATTATAAATATTTGACTCAAACAAAAATTAAAGTTCGATATAGAAATCATATCAGTTTGCGCGATCTCTTGTGATTAATTGAGACCCATAATATATTTTATTTATCAAGATCGTACCTTCATAAAGCTTCATAAGACTATGATTAATATCGAAGGAAGAACCTAGATATATGGCGATCGAATTAATTAGTACTTAGAAGCATTATATTCATAATGCTCTATTTAATTTGGAGGGGTTACATAAGTAGAAATTTTAGTTAGAACCAGTCATATATATTATATATTTAAACTGGCGGTATATATACACCAAAGGATGAGAAAAATACAATAGATTTGAATTTCTGCAGCACATCTTACTTTGAAACAGAAGATTAGCATACTTTCTCTGGAAACAGGGAATGTTAACAAGAGATTCTCTTAAGATAAAACTGTTGTAACTAATTAAACATTAAATACGAAGTAAACTTCAAATTCTATTGTATATATTATTTGTATATATTATACTCAACAATTTCACTACTGATATAAGAGGAATCCATGACATTCCTATTTACATTTAAAACATTTTCTGTGTATCACTTTGTCCAACAATAAAAGGATATATTAAGTAAGTATACCAGAAATTCACTCAGTATGCTAGATAGCTTATGAAAACTCGCAGGCAAAGTGTGATGCGGATCTGAGATTAAGCTTTGATAGTTCGTTTCAAATATTTGACAAATTCATCTTTATAACATCACTTAGATGCTTACTAGATCTGTTGTGTAATTACATAACTGCCATGAACTGAAAACTTGTATATATTGTTAATCTCGAGCTAGAATTGGTCTCTCTATTTCCACGAAAAGGGGAGAGAGAAAATTGACTTACCACACGTGATCATATATATATGTATATTCACGTGATACAATAGTGATTTTAAGGGCGGTGAATGATGCATAGAATATTAAAGTTATATCTGAATTTATTATTTAATTCGTATACAAAAATTATATCAATATTGCAACTTATAAAACTCATTACTTAAAAATATAGCGTAACGTAGGTGTTGATCGATTTCAAATCACAGAACATGATTTAGTTTGCCATCTGGGGAAATCCAATTGAACGGACTAGAATTTAGTGAGTGAACAAATTCAATTTGATGGATCTCTTCTATAACAACTAACTCTTAATTAGTGATATAACTGATTTAGGTTTGTAACAGTGCATTCTTTAACTTATATAATGAGTTATAAGCCATTCTCATGTTAAATGAAAAGCCAAACAATAAAGCCAACCAACTGTTAAAAGAGAATCGGAATAGGCTCAAGAAATAAGTAAATTTGTAGGTTAAAGCTTCTTAATTTATGCTTACTCCCTTCCTTTTTCCCACCTACATAGTTAGCTATACTGTACAAATATTTATAGAAATAATTTTATCTATAGTCTACAAACACATGGTGTTCAATTCATTCAGTAATGATTTCATTTTGATTTAAAGAATAATTATTTAATTAATAATAAGTAAAGTAATAATTTTTTTCTTTTGAATATGAATGAATATGATAATTGAACAAATAAAAACGAGACAGATTACATTCAACTAAACTGAACTATAATTTTGATATACCGTTCGCGAATCAGTTCCTGTCGTTTCAAAATACTAATCTTGCATATTTCTTCTGTAATTCCTAGTGGACATTAGCGTTATGCAATCCATCTACTCCTTAGGATGTACTAATTACGCATATATTTAAGCGTCAAAATGCCCGATTGATTAATTACACAATAACATCTAAAAGCCGCAGATGCTTCAGAACCACAACGAATTTAATTTTTGGTTTTAACCGATTGCTTAGATCGCGAGAATCAAACTAAGTAAAATATATAGCACCCGTTAAGCGGAGATTGATTTCCCAATTAGTAGTTCTAATATAAAATGATGGTTTGATTAAAACAGTTTATGGATTGAATTAGTTAAATTACTTTGATTATATATCTTTCTATAGATATAAAAACATTCACCTCTTTATACCAGCTACATATATTATAAAACTGCTAACTTAATATAGTTCTCTGGCTTTGCAGTTTTGACTTCGGCCCCATTTCGGTAGTTCGGCGCGCATTACATACGTTAAAATGAAGCAAGACAAGATCAAACAGAAGTGAAGAGAATCTGAATGAACCCTTCCAGAATTACTTTTACATCTTCTCCTTCTCTCCTCTTTTTGTCCAACTTCAACAACTGATATATATCACCTTGGGAGATTCTAGTATAAAACTACTCAAATACGCACTTTCCATCTTTTTCGTGTGCTCTTTATTCTTCTTTATCTCGTCCAGTCTCTCTTTCCATCCAACCAGTACACCAGCAGAGACCACTTCTCCTGCCTTGATATTCTCAGACAAACACAAACGCT
This sequence comes from Ambrosiozyma ambrosiae, assembly GCA_003705185.2. Lineage (NCBI taxonomy): Eukaryota > Fungi > Ascomycota > Pichiomycetes > Pichiales > Pichiaceae > Ambrosiozyma > Ambrosiozyma ambrosiae. Next base: position 129,660 of record PPHU02000002.1, read on the forward strand.
TGCCTTCTCCGGTTTCAGTACTTGTCACAGAGTCAACTTCTCCATCCCCGTCTTCGTCTCCGTTAACTACAACAATAACAACAGCTGCAATCACAACGGCAACAAACCCCTCTCATTCATTTATCAACCCACGTATCCTCCAGGTGCAAAATACGTATCCACAACCTCCTCTTGCCATGTCAACTGACCGCAGAAGAGAATCTTTACTCAAATTCAAACCATCCAGGAGATCACCTTTATCAGATAACGAAGCCGATAGTATAGGACCTCTGAGAAACAATAATAATGACAATAACAACCACACAGACTCAAATAGAAGAAAGAGGCCCTTGACTCACTCAAATGCTGATAATGGCACTACCCAAAAGTCTAATACCGAAATACCAAATCCGACTATTTCTACTCGAAGTACCAGTACTGCTACTAATATAACAGCTACAACTTGTCACACTAAAAGACAGCGTCTTGAGCTTCCCTCCTTGACTAGAAAAAGTTTAACTGCACCAACAAATAAGACAAGGCCTACGAATACTTCTATTTCAACACAAATTGATATTTCCTTCAAAGAGGTTGATTCCGAAGAAGAAAATCAAATGGTAGATGATGAAGAAGAGGATGATGATGCATACATAGAAGATGGTAAAACCATTCCTCCTGAACTTCTAATAAGATTTAAAAAATTTTCTTTATTTCAAAATGCTCCAAATGCTTTCTTTATTGCTTTAGGACGTTGTTTAAAACCAGTTCAATATAACCCGCAAGAGTATATAGTTAAGTCCGGAGAGCCAGCTAAATCCATGTATTGGATACTAAGAGGTACTGTTGGTGTCACTTCCACTGATGGTGAAGCAACATATGCTGAATTAGCAGCTGGTTCTTTCTTTGGTGAGATTGGTATCCTTTTTGATAGGCCAAGAACTGCAACTGTTGTCTCTCGTACTCGTGTTTTATTGGGTGTTTTAACAAAAGACGCCCTCGAGGCCGTTTTGGCTGATTTTCCCACTATTGAAAGATTAATTAGAGATGAAGGCCAAGAAAGATTAGTTATGCAAGAAAAGAGAAAAAGGTCAGCTAGACTGTCTGTCAATCCAAGCCGTATGTCTCAGTGTATTGATTCAATTATAAACACCCCGGTTAACTATAATGCTTCTTTAGTTGCTAATGAGTATGATCAGGTTCCGGGTCCTGCTTTACCTCCTATAGTAAACTCTGCCCCTATTTCAATTGAAATCTTTGATGATACATTTATTAAAGAAAAGCAGCAGCAGCAGCAGCAGCAGCAACAACAACAACAGCAGCAGCAGCATCATCATCATCATCATCATCATCATCATCATCATCATCAACATCATCAACAACAACAACAACAATACATTATAAATTCAAATGTCAAATTACAACACTTACACCATGAGTTGGCCAATAAAACTTCAAATGTCTCATCACATAACACACATAAACATTCTTCATTATCACCAAGGGCCCCTATCTTTAATTCTGGCTTCAGTGTTGAATCCTCAGATCCTTTACATATTCAATCTTCTGTCTCATCTGACTCATTACAAACTCATAATACATTTATACAGTCACCAGTTCCAAGTATTGACAATTCGATTTCCACAAGGGATTTCTTGAAGAGCTTGCCAGTTTTCAAGACATTACCATCTGATGTTTTTCATGAATTGGCTCTAAGTGTCGAAATTGTAGATTTTAAAACAATGGAATATATCTTTAGAAAAGGTGATTCAGGTATTGATATTTATTTTGTAGTATATGGTGAAGTTGAAGTTCTGAATCCAGATTTACCAGGCAGAGTCATTGCAAGATTAGGTGCTGGTAAATACTTTGGTGAAATGGCTTTCTTGTCTTCTTTGAGTGATAACTCTTCAACCAAGTTAGAAAATAGATCCGCCGATATTAGAGCAGTTTCGGATTGTGAAGTTTTAATTGTCAAAGGTAATAACTTGAATGATTTGTGTAAGCGTTATCCATTAGTTGTTGAAGATATGAAAAGTACGGCGGGCGAAAGATTGAAAAATAATGATTCTGTTGGCAATTTAATCCATTCTACGGAAATCACCCCAAGAGATAGAGTAACTGTTGATTCTTTATTGGCTACGAATGAACCTGATATATACATGGAAAATCAAAGACAGCCTCCTATATTTAAAAGCATTTCTTGGGAGAGTAAAAAAACTGATGTTGATGGCACTAATTTTTCAGATGGTGATGAAGGCAACGATTCTGATGTTAGTAAGAAATCCATTTTTTCAAATACATCTGATGCTTCAACTACATTTAAAGAAAGCTTTTCTTTTGCCCCAAAGGATGTTCATAAACAACCTAACATTCATTATGGTGTGGCAGTTGAACCTGAGTCTCCTGATTCCCAATTATCTTCACAACTAATTTCTCCTCAAAGGTTGACTACACAACAGCAACAACAGCAAAACTTGAGTCCTGCTATTAAACCAAGAAAGACTTCACTTTCAATTCCTGTGATGAATCCTGTCTATGGTTCGATTTATAAATTTACCAACCCCCCAAGACAACCATTCCAATACACAACTCACGATCATCGATTAAGATTAACTGATGCTAATAATGGGCGTAGAAGATCATCAGTTTTAACCAATGGTCCTTTGCCTGATTCTATTTTCTTGAAAATATTTGGCTACTTGAATTTACCTACATTAATGAAAATGTCTAGAGTGTGCAGAAGATGGAAACAGTTAATTTTTTTGGGCGATGATTTATTCAAAGTGTTAGACTTAACCCCTTATAATAGAGACTTAGATGATGAAGGTTTAATACAAATTACAAATTTTGTCGGATCAAGACCTGAAGTTATCGATATTTCAAATTGCTTCCATATTACAGATAGATCTTTTAGTTATTTAATTAATGAAGTTGGTATCCGTGGTTCAATTAAAAAGTTGTACATGAAAAACAATTGGAATATTTCTGCAATGGCTATTATGGATCTAAGTGTTGTTGGTAGAGAATTAAATGAGATTGATTTATCTAATTGTAGAAAAGTTAGAGATGATGTTGTTGTTAGATTAATCGGCTCCTCTGCAAATGATCCATCAAGATTTGGTTGCAGAAAGCTATCTAGATTGAATTTTTCTTATTGTAAATATTTAACTGATAAGACGATGATGAACCTTGCCTTTAATGCCAGTGAACAATTAACAAGTTTGGATTTAACAAGATGTACAACGATCACTGATAATGGGTTTGCATTTTGGTCTCAATATACTTTTCCTCAATTGAAACGACTGATTTTGAGGGATTGTACTTTTATTTCAGATAATGCTATAACTTCATTGGCTACATCTTCCCCCCACTTAGAAGAACTTGATTTAACGTTTTGCTGTGTTCTAACAGATAATGCATTGGCTATTCTATACCTGTGCTGTAAGGAATTAAGAGTTTTGAATATGTCATTCTGTGGTTCTGCTGTTAGCGATAACTCTTTAATATCTATTTCAAGATTACCAAGGTTGGAAAAGTTAATTATTACTGGTTGTATCAGAGTCACCAGACAAGGTATTGATATGCTATTATCTAATTCGAAGACCATCAAGTATTTAGATTTAAGTCAGTGTCCAAGAGCCAATATTTATCAAGGAACTCCTGTTGAGCCATTTGAAAAGGTTGCTGGCACAAGAAGTGCGTTTTTAAAAGTCAGACCATACGAGAGAATCGTGAAATTAATTCTATAAATTTTCATTTAATTTTGGTTGACCTTTATTTGCTAATTTACTTGTTTATAATTCTTCTGATATTATTTTCAATAGTTTAGTTTTTCAATTCTGTTTGTCGTTTTGTGTATTTGTGTATTTGTGTATTTGTGTTTTTGTCTTTATTGTTCACTGGTTTGCTACCAGTGCTTTCTAGTTTATCTGAAAAACTATATTTTATGAGTTTGATGCCTTCGATTTGAGATTTTTCGTTCACTTTTTTCTATTGTTGTTTGTCTTTTTATTCAAAGGTCTAAGCTTTGGTTTCTCATTCACTTATAAGTTACAACTTTGTTCTGTCCATTTTGGTTTTATTTAGTTTGGTTTTATTGTCATTTATTTGTTTTGATAACAAATACCATATCATCATCTTTTTTCTTTTCTATCTTTTTTCAGAGGTTCAGTTATTTTAAATTACCATGTCATTTGTTTCCTTTATTTTCTCCATTATATCTCTATTTTGTGATATAATTATCTTTCTTTTACCCTTTTGACATTCTTGTACATTAGTTTTCAGACCACTTATAAAGTTTAAATTCAATTAAGAAAATTGTGTAGTTTTAATTTGATTTTAATTTGACTTTAATTTCAATTCCTTTTTTAAAAAGTAATAATTTGTTATAACTTTAAGTTTTCCTTTAACATATTAGCTATTTTCTTTTTGGGTGATTTTATCGCTGTTGATGTACTTTTAATTTTCATCTTGAAATACAATTTTTCTTTTTTTATATATTAAAAGAGGAGTAGTATATTATAATGGCGAATAGAATATAAAATCAAGTAAGATCCTGTACAACAGATTTTTATGAAAGACAGGTGAAACAATTTCAAACCAATTTAAAATAAATGCTGAGAATAAAAGGAAGGAAGGCAAGCAAGAACAAAAAATAAAGAGGAAAGGTTTTTGAAAAAAGTAAATGAAGTGAAGAAATAAAAAAAACGATAAACAAATGGAAAGTAAGTGGTAATAAACAATGAACCATCGAACTAAGAAAAGTAAGCATTTATTTAATTTAGTTTAGTTTATAATTTTAATAATAATAGACACAGAAATATAACATTGTTAAAATTAATTAATAAACAGAAATATAGTTATTAATTCTATCCTTTTGGTTTTGCGCTATACATTCAGCAATCCAAGTGATGTTTCTAACTTCTTGTTCTTTCGACCTGATCCATGCCCAAATTGTACTGATTGTGAATTGTTGAGTGAAAGCATCTCTACATAAATTCATTTCATGTTCATAGAAATGATCTTCTAAATTCTTGGAATTAGCACCTCCTGAAGAAGCACCTTCTTCAAAAAATGATTTATATTCACCAATGGAAGTGATTATAATTTTCAATTGCTCTAGGTCTGTGCATTCGACTAATTGGTGTTTGAACGCTGGTTCAGAAAGTAGACCAAGACTCGGTAATATATTCTCTTTGTCTTGATTGGTTAATTCGGTATCTAATGAGTTAATACAAATGTTGATTGATCTCTTATCGGCTTCAAATTGTAATAGTCTAACCATAATTTCATCTGATGGAGATGGTAATTCCGTTTGACAAAATTCCATGAAATCTTCTAAATAAGCTTTATATAAAGTATTTCTAATAATTTCAATATTCTTATCATCTAAATCATCAAAGGACAAGCATCCGTGGAAATATGGAGCTAATGGAGTATCAACCAAAACAGTTTTATATAAGGATTCTAAATCAGTAGCAATTGATAAAGTTGGTAAAGTATCAAACCAGCCTAAAGGATGACATCTTTCTAAAATTTCTGATCTATCTCTTTCATGAATAGTACCCGTAATCATTAATGCAACGTTATCGATCATGTATCCGTAGGTGATGTAGTCCATGAACTTAGCTAATGGTTCAGTGGCTTGAGCTCTAATGTATCTGAATTCATCGTAGATGCTGTCGTTCAATTTTTCTTCAATGATAGAAGTGGACAACAAAGCCGAATTAGATAAAAAGTTACCATAATCAGTTGAAGACAATTGTAATTTCAAATCTTCCAGAGTATCACATTGGGTTAAATTGATGTATTGAGACGATGTTAATAGACCGTTTTTGTAACCACGGACTAGGCCTTCAATGTAACCATTGTCAATGTTAAAATATAAACCTTCCATGATAAACTAACTGTTATTTCTTAAACGAAGAATTAAAGTCCTATGAAGATAGTGATGTCAGTTCAGCAACAGGTGGAATTAAGTACAAAGCAGCCATTCTCCAGTAACTGTTCCAACAGACAAAACCGTGCGCTGCTCACAGAATTTATGGTGCACGGGTTGTTAACAATAACTACTAAACGAGCTCACAGTACTATTATGAAAGATTAACATAATAAGAAATAGATTTCTTTTGAGAGAGCCCCTTCATACCATAGAATCATTACAAATGACTTTGTTGAACAATCCATAAACCTGTTTATTTCCATCAGCTTCCCAGTTACTCTTAACTCCTTTGGATTTGATTGCTCCTAATTCATCGTCCTCATATTTATCATTAATTATATCGATCAAATATAGATGGTCTGTAAGCTTCCTGACTCTTGACTGGTTTATCCTTTACAGTTAGCCTATTCATTCAATTTTCCACATTGAATGCTCATTTCTGAGCATATCAACGCAATACTCTCAATAAGTCTGTTTTTGGATTTTCACATACGGGATTAAGATGTATAATTTTATAATATATATCAAATCATGATTAATTATTATAAACCTTGCAATTTACCTTGAAAACAGACAATATAGAAAAGTTAAACTCTTGCAAATTTGTTATTATTTTTAATACTTTTTTTCTTTGTACGAGTCTCCAAGGTATATGTTGTCCCTTCTGAATATTTCTTCCTTTCTTCCCTTAATTTTCTGAAGATTGCGCTTTACTCTGTTTATGTGCGTCTTTGTGTTTCATACATACTCTTTTTTATTGTTGTTTCAAAGTTGAAGCTTGACTCCCTCTTGAAAGAATGATTATTGGGATTTAATATTTTAAGTTTAAAATGTGATTTTGTCTTTTGCTCGATTTATGATACCAGACTGGAATTCGGTACTGTGCCGTGTTAACAGATCAGCAATCAGAAAGAAAGATCTCAATGACACTAATAGTTGGCATGAGTTCATAATAGGGTAAATGAGCAACTATGTTCGCAGTAGTGATGGTCCTACACGAGTTCAACTCTCAATCTCAAATATATGAAGAATTGTGTCAAGTGAATATAAAGTATACGAAAAAAGTGAAATATAAAATCAAAAGTTAGTATTGGTATACTCAGACGTCAAATTCCAATTTAAATCATTCATCCAAGAAGAGAAAGGATAACTTGAGATAGTTCTGATTTGACTGAACTTTATATATTCAGATCCCTCTTTTTTGATGTATGCATAGACCGACATCACTAAAGGAATACAAAGAGCAACCCTAAAGTTAACCTATTCTCTATTATTTTCATTATCACTGATATTTAATTACTTTGTTTGTTTGATGATGACACTCATCCCAGAAACCAGTATAAATAATACTTTAACCCTTCTTATAGTTCAAGAAGAGATAGAGGATTAACTTATCAATTTATAAGAGCATTTTCTTATCTGCGGCAATGCTAGAAGTGGTCGAAGATAGAGAACTCGGAATATTTCTGGTGTATATTATATTAACTTATAGAACAGATGCGTAATACCAGTTAAACATATTACAGAAGATTGGATACATATGAGACAAAAATATTATATTCAAGATTACGTAGATGAATTATCAATGTAATTGATGTAAACTCCCACAACTGGCATAGTGCTTTGTTTTGTCTGGGTATCCCTGATTAAGTAAGTAAATTTATTATTCAATACACATTACACTTTAAGTTATATATTCTTGATTTTCATCAAAATTCTTTATGATGTAGATAAAAGCAAATGGTTCAAACAAATTATAACAGAAATGTTCAAAACTGAGGCAAAATAAAAGCCAAAACTAAATAATATTCAAATAGGTAAAAGCAAATGAAATCAACCCTAAAGCTTTGATTTGATATTTATATTATTTTTCATATTATGTGCATTAATCCAAGCAACTTTATCCAAACCTTTCTTGACACTCAGATCTCTCTCAGATATATCTTCAATACAAGTTTTAATAGCGGTAACGCACCATTCTTCTTTCTTTGCAATAACTTTTCCCATTTCAATGGCAGATATAATTGCTTCTTCATAACCACCTTCAATGATATCTTGCTTGGTGCACAAACCCAATTCCAGAATTTCTTGAATTCCAAATTTGGTAGCAGTCATAGCTATTTTTGATAGCAAAGATAAATTTTGTGATTGTTTGGCCAGTCTTTGCAAAATTCCCAAATCTGGAACAATTCCAAGTTGAATTTCATTCAAATTGAATAATACTTCACTTGTGAATAGTTTAATAGACAAGCAAGCGATTAATTCAAGAGCTAACCCAAAGTTTTTCTTTCCATGAATGACACCGATTGTTGGCTTTTTCATATTTAGTGGGGTAGAAATACAGTTCTGAAAGTTTTTGATAAATTTGAACCTTTTTCTCTTAGAATTGAGTGAACCATTGCCAGAAATTTTTGAAAAATATTTTAAATCAAGACCGGAGCAGAAGGTATCACCTATACCTGAAATAACAACAACTCTAATTAGCGGATTCGAGTCCAATGCAAGAAGTAAACGTCTATAATCCATCCACATTGGCTCATGGAAACAATTCATGTGTCTTGGTCTATTAAATTGTAGAGTCGCAACACCATGATGGATGTTCCTAACGATAAAGAAATCTGACGTTAATTCTAGAAACTCCTTTGACATAATTGATTATAAGCGAAAATATACCAGTAGCTTTAATAACACCAAACGAACTTAAAAGACAACCGCAAATGAGTAAATTGGGCAGTTTATATAGCTGCGATGATGTAGTGGGGAGGTCTGGTGACTAGCATGTGATAGTGAGAGCGCATATATTAGTTCATACATTCTACCAAATACTATCAATTATACTAATGAAAAGTTTATATTCTTATACTTTTACGTTTGATTAAAACGACTGAATTCCTCCCAAATCTTTCAATTGTTCTTTAATGATATCAACGTTTAAATTCTTACCAATAAAAACCAGTCTACTTGCATTTAATGGTAATTCATTTATATCTTGTGCACCATCCATAATATCATAAGTCTTTCTTACACCTTGAATGACTTTATAATCATCTCCTATAAATATCAAACCCTTGGTTCTATGTATATCCATTTTAGCTTGGGTATGACTATGCCCTTCCTTCTCATCTTCATACTCTTCTCTCCATAATAAACGTTGCAAAAAGTACACAAATTTATTGAACTCCAGTTGATCTTTCAGTTTCGGAAAATTTAAAGTAATCGTTGTAACCCTAGGATCATGATATTCGGTATTTACTTTGATCAATGATTCTATGTTTCTATTCTCATAAGCATGCAAATCTAAAATCTTTTTCAAATCAATATCACCAAACTTGGTCTCGTAAATTGGTGCTAAAGAATTAATTCCTTTGACTCTCTTTTTAATTTGTGCCAATTTTTCTTTGTCTCCCTTAAGTTTGTCTACCTTGTTCAACAATATGGAGTCTGCCATCACAATTTGTAAATGGGCAATGGTCAGATCATCACTCTGCTTTTCAATATGACCTTCTCCATGCAGGTGCCCACCAACATCATCCAAGCTCTTTCCTATGTTTTCCGAATCTAAAACAGTGATAACACCATCAATATAAACATTTGAAGATAGAGCATCATCCAACCAAAACATAGTAGCAATAGGAGCTGGATCGGCTAAGCCAGTAGTTTCTAATAGAATATGATCGAATCCTTTTTTTTTAGCAACTAATCTTTCAATAGCAGCAACACCGTTATCCTTGACCGTACAACACAAGCACCCATTACCTAAATCTAACCATTCTTCATAGCTATCATCTTGATCTTGAACAGTTAATGACTTTTCAATATCGATAGAATCACCGAATTCATTCAAAATAACAGCTAATTTTCTATCACCTTGTTTAGCTATTTGCTCTAGTAGCGTGGACTTACCCGATCCTAGGTATCCCGTAATGATTGTTACTGGTACTTTCTTAGCTGGAACTGTATCATCGCTTTCTGAATCATCTAAGTCATCCTTGAAAAGCTTGTTCTGCTTAAGTTCATCTACCGTTGCTTTAGAGTAAACAACTTCTTGATTTTCATATTCAACTAACTCTGGAATCATAAAATCTTCATCAATAGTCATTTTGATAGTATCTAATGGGTAACTGCGTGTTTTTAGCGTTGTTTGCGAGAAAACGGTGAAGAGAAGAAAAAATAAAACAAATTTGTGTTGAAGCAGCGCATCCGGAGGTTCACTCGATGCTAAGTAAGAGGCTCAGTGTTAAAAGGGTACACTTTCTTTGTCTTTGTCTCTATACCGTAGGGACAACATACCCTTCATCTTACAAACCTTTTTTTATATCGTTGTAGATACAATTTTATTTGCTATCTTATAAATACAAAGAACTGTCGACTAACAGTTTCATATCTTGAGTGCCCTCTCCTTTCCGCATGGCTCAAAATATGGTTAAGCGTTCCCATCAACACAAAAAGCGCCACTCTCGTTTATTCAGATTTAACTACACTTCAAATAATGATATAGGCAATAGTAGTATAACAGATAGATTCATATCAACTATTCAAGAAAATAATAAGGTTGGCTACTATCACAGTTCTTTAAATAAGGCGCCTGCAATGAATAATTTCCTTCAAGAAGAACATAGTGATGCAACTTTAGTTCAAGAGGCATTAGTAAATGAAAATTCGAATATAGATAGTTCGTTCATACTAAGAGATAATAACTTTTTGGTTGGTACAAATTATAGTGCAATCACTTCACCTCAACAAAGATTGAGATCAATGGATAGAAATTTGGATGATGATCATCAAAATGGATTTATCAATGAGACTATTTCCGAAGATCAAGAAAGTGTACAAAGCTCAAAAGGTTCCCAGAAGCAGCTTAAAGATAGTGTTGCTAAGGCTTTAGGGTTAAAGCTAACTTACAGAATACTAAATTTTAAGCCATTGAGACTTCCAAGCTTAAAAAGATATAAATTGCTTAATCAAGAGAACATATTATTAAGCCAAGATGTAGCTTCAAGAAAACATCTTACAGTAAGATCTAGTCCAAGCACTTTCAACACATCAGTTGAATTCACGGTTTTAGATGCTCCTGGGTTAAGGAACGACTTTTATTCCAATATTGTATCTTGGTCTAAAAAATCAAACCAATTAGCCGTCGGTTTAGGTACCATTACTTACTATTGGAGTGAAGGGAAAGATACTATTCCAATGCAATCTATTGATCAAGAAATTGTTTCCTGTATTTCATATAGTAATGAGGACATTTTAGCTGTTGGTACCAAAACTGGAAGGATTATTATTTATTCACCTGGTTCCAATATTATTGATTTTACTGCAATTTTGAAAGAAAGTACAGGTGTTTGCTGTATATGTTGGGTTCCCGGAACTACATATTTTTTTGCAGGTGATGACTTAGGTGATGTTTCATTATATCAGGTTATTGAAAGTAGCCCTGAATATCCACAGTTGTATGCAGTGTTATGCAAAGTTTTCAAGTGTAATAAGCAACAAATATGTGGCATTGACGTCAGCCCTGATGGTAAACAAATAACAGTTGGAGGAAATGATAATTGTTGCACAATATGGGATATATCAGAAATTGAAAATCCAATTATCAAGTTTTATTTGCCTCATGATGCTGCTGTTAAGGCAATTGCTTATTGTCCTTGGATGCCAAATCTTCTTGCTACTGGTGGTGGTTCAAATGATAGGCATATTAGATTTTGGCATACTGGAACGGGCACATTAATAAACAAACATTTGACTAAAAACCAAATAACTTCATTAATTTGGTCTAGATCCAAGAAGGAACTTTTGGCTACATTTGGCTTTGGTGACTTAAGTGATAGTGAATCTGCTAGTATTATTACTGTTTACTCCTATCCTACACTGAAGATACAAACACAAATCCCTTCCGATCAGAATTTAAGAATCCTAAGTGCTGAAATATCTAGAGATTACAAATCAATTTGTACAGCTGTTAGTGATATGTCTGTTAGGATATATTCAATTTGGGAAGGCAAATTTGTATTGAAAAATGGTGAATACGATGGTGGATTGTATGGAAGTGAGTTACTTGACTTACAAGAAGGTGTGATGGATACGAGTTTCGAATCCATTAGATAAAATAATTTCTTTGCTAATTGTCTCTTTTTTTATTGATTATTTTTCATTATTTATTTGGGGGTATCTTATATACAAAATAAATTATAAATGTACACATATTATTTTTACGAAATTGAAGGAAACGAATAACATTAGTTATGAGGAAACACCTTCATATTCGTTTTTTAATTTTTCAGTTAGTAATTTCTTCCAGTGATTTCTGTTTCTATGAATAGGGACACTATCAAAATGAAGTGAAATAATGAGGACAATCAAGAGGAGCACAATAATGCATCCAGGTGTGATCATATTTCTAAATACCTTCTTGTTCACAATCTTTTGATACGGACAAACACTATTCATGCCAACAACCCAACAATTTGTTGCACTTAAAGAGTTCAGGTTTATCCAAGCAGAATATTCACCTACAGGAATTGTTTCAATTAACTGTTTTTGAACAACAGCAGCATTAGGTAAAGCAACCTCCCAGTCTCCATCCAAATTAGAACAAGCACCATTAGCATCTTGAAAACTAAATTTTTTGCCAAGTGCTTTAAACTCTGTATTGTTGCTTTTACTTTGGCAAATAGTATAATGTTCCTCGTCACAGGTAGTTGAAGCCCAACCACTTGAAGTTAGTATAGCGCATCTATTTGGATACGAGTAAGTTGCCAAATCATCATTAAAATTAGAATCAGAAGTTGTCATATTAGGTTGACCTGCAGCCCAAGTCCAAAATGAATTTATTAAATAAGGAACGACCTCTTCGATTTTATTAAGACGATGATTTATAATAGGTGTGTAACCACACAACATCGACTCCTGAAGCTGTTCTTTTGTAAAAGGATCAGTTAAAGTATCATACGAGAATCTGAAAGTAGTTGAATTAAAGTCACTGGATGGGCGGCATTCTAAATTAGCGTAGTGTTCGTAATCTATATTGAGTAATGGTGCTTTAATATGTGTGGAAGTTTTATAAACCGTATTCGAAATGTAAAATAATAGATCTGAATTTTCAGACGCAAAATTATAATCATCTTCAAGGATATTATTTTCAATAACTATTGGAATTGTTCTAACAATATCTGTAAAAAGCATGCGGGACAGAGTTGGCACGTAGTTTTGAGAGAGTTCAGATCTTAATGTTGAATACTGAAGATTTGAAAATGGAACAGTCAAATCTGTTATATTTGTTATAGCTCTTGGAGTTTTCACATTTATCGTATTTAATTTGAATAATAAATAAACGGTATTTGTATTTAGTTGTGTTGTTGTATTAACTAGGAAATTATCAAAGGTCCAGATAAGAGATGAAATATTAAAGGCTGAAGGAGATTCGCATTGTAGTATTGAAGAATTGGACCAAGTTTTGGTGGGACAGAGACTCCAATCTTTGTAATGTCGGTTGTAATATAGGTCAATGGCAAATACCTGTACACCAACGTCCAGAAAACCTTTCAAACCAGTCAAAGCGACGGAATTATAGCCGGAAACTTCAAATAATGTTTGTGTTATATTAATACCAAATGCCATACTTGAAGCAACAGTGACATTTGCAGATACATCTCTTTGAGTCCTTAAAGCCACTGCTCTGAGTGAAGATAGGGAATTCCATTCGTCAGATTCTAATGGTAAAGTTTCTGGTGAAGACGTATTTGTAGCTGTACCATTGACCAGAAGAGAAGTAGAGGAATTTGAAGAATATAAAGCCGTAATTAATGGTAGATGTAATATTATGAGGTAAAATACTCTCAGTAGACTGAAAGTCTGCATTTTGAGAAGGTTGCTTTAAGTTAGAATATTCATGAAAAGTTGAAAAAACTTGATAACAATCTTTTAGCTTTACATTAAAGTTGAGTAGGCTCTTTCGCTTCGGACAAATAGATAGCCAATTCGGTGTGTTGGCCCTACCAAACGTTCCAATTTATGTTTACCTATTGAACTTTTCATCGTTTTTCCTTCTTGTATAACAATCTGTTCTATGTCTAAACTACCAAAAAAGCCCATAATGGATAATACTTACTATGATATTGCCGAGTCTTTTATAGCTGCATTTTTTATTGTACCTTTTAAGATGTTTTTTCAAGACATTAACTCAGCGGTTGACTATCCATTCATTGACGAGATATTTCACTATAAACAAACAAAACAATATTGCAATGAGAATTTCATAGATTGGGATCCAAAAATTACGACACCACCAGGCCTATACTACCTGGCATACTTGTATAGCAAGTACATGGATCTTGATTGCTCTCTCGAAAATTTAAGATTTGTTAATTTCATTGGTGGTTTACTCATTGTTATTTTAACATTTTGGATGAGAAAAAGATTAGATAAATGGCCATTTACTTCATTATCACTATTTTTGAATCCTTTAATAACATTGTATTATTCATTGTATTATACTGATGTTTGGGCCACCGTTTTAGTGTTAGCGAGTTACATTGTAGCTTTTGCAGAGCCATTTAAATCGAAGTTTGTGAATTCTTTCTTAGCAGCAGTTTTTGGCTTTTTAAGCCTAGGGTTCAGACAAACAAATATTGTCTGGATTGCTTTTATCGCCGCTGCTTTCATTGATACTCAAATCAAAAGAATTGGATTGTATAAGAATGAATCATTGATTGAAGATTTAACCATTTTTATTAAACAAAGTTTGAAGAATTGGGTTTTGTTGGTTCCATTTGCTATTAATTTTGCATTATTTGCCATATTTTTAAAATATAATGGGGGAATTACTTTTGGTGATCAAGAAAATCATGAAGTCGTATTTCATCCAGTACAAGTATTTTATTGTTTTACCTTTTTCACTATATTCACTATACCTCTATGGATATCATACGACTTCTTTTATCAGTATATCGTTGAAAATTTTTTCAAATTTAATGGTTTAATTTTCAATTCATTTTGGATTCCCATTATGATTTTCTTTGTTTCAAAATATACCATTGTTCATCCTTTTTTATTGGCAGATAACAGACATTATACCTTTTACATAATGAGAAGACTAATTCTACAAGATGAATATTCCAAATATAAGTGCATTGTAGCATATCATTTTTCATGCTACACAGTTTATAAACAGATTATGAACAATATCAGCAAGGTTAATTTCACTACTTCATCTTTGGTTATGTCTTTAGCTTATTTTGTTGCTGTCATACTGACATTAATTCCATCACCTTTATTTGAACCAAGATATTACATTCCAGCTTCTGTGTTTTTGAGAGTTATGATTGCGCCTTCTGAAGTGCCCATTTTAAGATTTAGTTTCTTTAAAAACTACAATAAGTTTTTAAGACTATTTGGTGAAGTTTTGTGGTCTTTCCTATGGACCCAGGCTCTTTATGTTATGCTTTTAAATTTTACATTTGATTGGGAAACTGAAGAGTTCCCACAGAGGTTAATCTGGTAGTTGGTTGAATGACGTAAAGTGATCATTGTATATAGTCTTACTTCCTGTAATAACTTTATGCTTTTAATGCTATATAGAGACAGATATAAATATGTATTTGCACATATATGCTACCTAAACAAATTTCGAGGAACCCCACAAAACCTTCCCCAGATTTGTTCGCTTAAAGAACTGTTTTAAAATGACTACACGGTATTGATCCGCAAATGGCCAATAATCCGTTCAAAGGTGTTCTTGTCAGCAACTTACATTTCTTTCTTTAATTAAGCCACAACTACCATATATAATTGTTACCTAATGTGCATCCTACTGTCTTCAAAACTACATATAAACTATCCTTTGATTTTACTTTCAAACAGAGACGAGTTCTTCAGTCGGCCAACCCAACCAGCCTCTTTTGTTGACCCCAAAGGTAATGTGTTGTCACCATTAGACATGGCCAGACAAGAACACGGAACATGGATAGGCGTTACAAAGAAGGGTAAGATAGCAGTTTTGGTGAATTATAGAGAAAAGTCGAACAAAAATCCAGTTAGTAAGATTTCTAGAGGTACTATACCACAGTTGTTTTTGAATTCTGATTTAGACTCTACGCATTGGGGAAATAAAATCAAGGACGAAACTGACAATTTCTATGACGTTGGTGGGTTTTCTCTGCTATTTGGTGAGTTAAAATATGACGAATCTGGAAGTGTTCAACCTTTGAATATTATTTCGAATAGAGTTGGTGGAACCATATCTGTGTTCAATGGCACTGATGAGAAAGACAATACGCTTGCAGATGAAGATACGAGCAAAGACATGTCTTCTTCAGCCACTATTGGCCTGTCAAATTCTCTTTACTTAAATCCCTGGCCTAAAGTTTTGGAAGGAGAGAAACGTCTCTCTGATCTTGTAAGACAAAGTGTTGAAGAAAACTGGAAAGAAGATGAACTAATTAGAAAATGCTTTGAGCTTCTATCGGTTTCAAATCCCCCAAATCATGAAGCATGGCAAAAGATGTCATATCAAGAGGCCTTTGAAACTATGCCTGATTCCATTTTCATTCCCCCAGTTTATACCAAGGATGAGACTAATACTAGAATGACTAACGTTAGTAGTTTACCACTTTCTGGTGATTACTACGGAACAAGGGCACAAACAATGATCTTGGTTGATAAATTTGGTAATTTGAAATATATCGAGAAAAATTTGCATAATTCAGATGATCTGACGGAAGTTCCTGAAATCCACAGTTTTGAGTTCAAGATTGAATCTTGGAACGGTAAAAAAGAGTTGAATCAGCTGGCCATTGACGATGATCATGTAGGAATCAACGGACATCGTCCGAAGTTATCATCATCTCTCTGAAATGTCATAATTAAAAATATATACTACTTTTTTTATAATTTCACAAAAGCTATATATAATTGGTTTTAATAATTTTAATTGAATTTATCGAATTTTCTGAATTTGTATGATCCCTGGCTAACAAGATACTCACACAGTGATAACGAAATCCGCATATCGCCGGATTCACGCCGCACTTTCTGTAGTAATTTGATTTGCTCAACAATCAATACTTTTGCTGAATCACTGGTCTTTTTGAAGTAGTGGGCCTCTCTTTTTCTTCCCATAAACCTTTCAATCAATACAATTAGAACTCAATTTAATTATGTCTGGCTTTAAAATTTACTCTCAAGAACAATTCCAGGAAGAAGTTGTTCAAAGATATACTGGTAAGTACTGTTATATTTATGACTCAAGTTAGATATCACTCTGATGTTAGATACTAACCCAACTTTGCTAAATACATTAGATATTATTGGTGAAAAATTAGGAGGTAAAATTATTGCTTTCTCAGATGAATGGTTTGCTGCTGCTGAAAACTTAATTAAGCCAAAGGCTCCAATTAGAGATCCATCTAGATTCACTTATAAAGGTGCTTGGTATGACGGTTGGGAAACCAGAAGACACAACACTAAGGAATCTGATTGGGTTATTTTCAAAATGGGTGTTTCTTCAGCTACTTTGATTGGTGCTGAAGTTGATACCGCTTTTTTCAATGGTAACCATGCCCCTGAAATCTCTATTGAAGCCACCTCTTTAACTGACGATTCACAATACCATACTGCTAAGTGGGATACTATTATCTCTAAAGTTGAATGTGGTCCAACTCAAAGACATTTCTTTGTTAGAGATACAATTACTGAAAAGAAATACACTCATGCTAGAATACAAATGTACCCAGATGGTGGTATTGCTAGATTTAGATTGTATGGTACTGTTTATCCAATCATTCCTCAAGATACCTCTATCGTCTTGGATACTGCGAGTGCTGTCTTAGGTGGTGTTTGCGTTTCATTTTCAGATCAACATTTTGGCTCTGCTGATAATTTACTATTACCTGGTAGAGGTCATGATATGTCTGATGGTTGGGAAACCAAGAGATCTAGAACTCCAAATCATATTGATTGGGCTATTATTAAGTTAGGTCACAAGACTAACATCAAACAGGTTACTGTTGATACTGCTCATTATAGAGGTAATTTTCCACAATATATTGTCATTCACGGTTTAAACACTGATGCCCAATCACCATCTAAAGATGATTCCAAATGGGAAGTTATTGTTGATAAATCTAAGACTGGCCCAGATGCAGAGCATGACTATGATATTACTTTAAACAAGGTTTACTCTCATGTTAAACTAACTATGATTCCAGATGGTGGTGTTAAGAGATTAAGAGTTCGTGGTAGTGTTGTTTTATAAGTTACTTTTTTGTTCAGGTAGGATGTGGTTTTAAAATTTTTTCGGTTTTTAACATTATTATATTATTCAGGAAACTTTTTCTTGTTTTTTTTTCACTATAGAACTATATATTTATTTCACAATCCATCATCATTTGGTTTTTTTGTAGATTTTGCAATTAGATGGGCATCTCGAAAGCCATTTATCGATTAAAGTATTTCAAAATTTGATAGACGATGTCGGTAGATATTAGCATCTCTCAAAAACTAGTATGAATTATTATTCGTCTAATACAATATTACCACTTGTGTTATACTTCACGTGTTCCATAATCTCAATCATTGTAAACCATATCGAGACATTATTCGAGTACATAAACAAGTAGATGAATCGATTGACCCGGAGAAATCACCGAGACCTTTCCTTTCTTAAAAAAAAATAACCTCGATTGATCGATCGTGGAACACGTAACTCAA
Organism: Ambrosiozyma ambrosiae; assembly: GCA_003705185.2. Lineage (NCBI taxonomy): Eukaryota > Fungi > Ascomycota > Pichiomycetes > Pichiales > Pichiaceae > Ambrosiozyma > Ambrosiozyma ambrosiae. The sequence continues at coordinate 148,288 of PPHU02000002.1, forward strand.
CTTAGTAACAACTTCTGCATTAGTATTACCCATACATCACAATGGAAACACTTCAACGAAGACTTAGACAAAGAGCCCCAGTAATTTTTCTTCAGCTATCCAACTATTTGCCTGTAAACCCGGAGAACGGTTCAATAATAGTATCACCTGAACAACAAACGCAACTTTTGGAAACCATTCAAGAAATTTCACAACACAATGCTTTTTATTGTAAATTGTTCATTAAGAAGCTAGTTGAAGCGTTAGAAAGCAACAAAGACTTGGAAATTATAGATGAATTATATGTGTTATTATATGAGTTATTACCAGCACAGCGGTTATCCCCTACTGACCATGACATTGTATCCTATGTGTTAATTCCTTCCAGAACATGCTCTAAAAATGACAAAAGAATCTTAATACGAGAATCTCCAAATTTAATATCGGGGCTAGGAACAACTGGTTTGAGAACATGGGAAGCAGCATTTTTTTTTGCTCCCTACCTATTGAATAAATTGAATGATCATGAAAACAGATGGGAATACCAAGATGATTTTAAAGATAAGGTAATTATGGAGTTGGGTTGTGGTACCGGTCTAGTTGGCTTGTCTTTGTTTAAATATTTTGATGGAATGAAGAAGATTATTTTGACTGATGGTGACTCTCAGTTAATTGATAATATTTCACATAATTTAAAGTTAAACGATATTTCGGCGAATAATGATATACATCAAGATAAAGGAAAAGAAGAAGATGAAAGCTATTCTATTGTTAGTAGTAATAGTAATAGTAATGATAATAATGCAAAAAGCTTGGAAGTCAGCAAGTTATGGTGGGGAGAAGATGATTTGCCGAAGTCAGAAATTAACACAATTATTGCCTCAGATGTTACTTACGATTCCTCGGTTATTCCTTATCTTTCGGGAGTCATAGCAGAAAGCATGACTCAGAACAACCAAGGATATGGTAAAGTTGATGTTGCATATGTAGCAGCAGCAGTTAGAAATGAAGGTACTTTAAAAATATGGGAAGATCACTTGAATATGGGAGCCGCAGATGGAATTTGGAGATGGGTTGTGATAGAGACAAATCCTGCAGTTACGGTTACTACTGTCCAAAAACAAGAAGCAATTCCTGAATCTGTTAGTTATGACAACAAATTAGTTGAATCTAACCCTATTTGGTGTAGTCCGGGAACGCCAGAAATTAAAATATATAGATTAGAAAAAGTTTTGAGTACATAATATTGATTTCGACCTCTAATTCTAGTTCTATTAGAAGTTAACGCTTGATATCATTAATTAGAGAAACAAAATGCGTTATATATATACTTTTAGTATTAACGTTAACGTCGCCAGCACATTCCATATAACGTTAATATCACAGTATATGTATTCAAATAGGTAGATGGATATTGACAACATTTATTTATAAATTAAATTTAAATTCAATGAACTTAATGTGTTTTAAGCCAATGGCTAGAAGATAAAAAACATACGTACAAACATACGAATTTAAGTTTGAGGGAGACATCAATTACATCCAATATATACAGTTAAAATATTCATAATTATAAAATTCTTAACAGTTTTAGCTTAGCTTAGATAAACTTGTACAGTCTAGCTATATACGGCAAACAATAAGTATATGAATGATAAAATATGGTTAATCAGAATTTGAATAAGTCAAATGATTTTCTCGACAATATGAAGAAACTAAACGAATTAAAAAAGAACTGTATAGTATGAAGTTGAACTAACTCGATTAGTATATATAACTAGTCACGTAACTATATGGTTCAATGGAGGTAAACGGGATAACTAATCATAAATTTTCCGTTATTTAAGGCCTATAATATTTATCCAATCTAATAGAAGAATAAAATTTTTCAATGTCCATATTCGATGAACTTGTTGATTTTTTTTCTTATTTAATATATGTTTTTTTCATCTTAACAAAGTTTGAAAAATCAGCAAGTATTTATATGCATGATGGTTTGATTAAACAGATCGAGATTTCCTAGAGTAAAAAGAGCCGCAAGACTCTCGACATGCATATGAGATTAGTCGACGGGTTGTCTTTTTATATTTGCCGGGTCGTCGATCAGAAGCTTTTTTGTTCCGCGAAAGAGAGAGAGAAAGATCGAATTCGTAGGTGAACGAGAGTGTGTGGCTTTATAAATTTCCTGATTTGGCAGAATGCAAAATAAAAATAAACAAGAGGATATGGAAAAGAGTTGAGTAAGTTCCTGATTGTCAATTGTTAACATACACGCTTTCCTTTTCTTCTTAAATCATTTACTACATAGACATTATTAAGCACAGTTGGCCACTGTAACTTTCATAACAACACTTACACTAATACTGCCACTCTTCTATATCTGACTTACAATTGGTGTCAGATCATCCTACATCACTTTCTTTTTCTCTTCCTTTTTGATGCTTGTTAAGAGATGATGGATTCAACAGATTATGAAAACCTACAGCCTGCTATGTTATTGGCTGAACAACAACAACAACAACAACAGCAATATGTCACTAACAATACTTCGCAGCAGTTGATAGCTACTACTCCAGAATGGCCTTTCACTCCTACCCCTCTAACTACTCCCTCACATTCAAGTTACAAGACAAATAGCACTCCGACATCCACCAGACACAGTTCTTTTCAGGATAGACGTAATTTTACAATGGCTTCCTCAAAGAAGAGTCCATTGAATATTTCTGATGTTTCCATGACTGATTATAAAAAGATCGAACGACAATTAGCTGATTCAATAATTAAAAATAAAGACCTCATTAGAGAACAAGAACGACTGGAACAAGAATTATCTTCAAAAGATAAATTAATAGAGTTAAAAAATATAAGAATCAATGAGTTGATTCAAGAAAATGGACACATAGTTAAAGATTTAAGAAATGAGAGAGAGTTGAATCAAAAAGAATTTGAGTCTTGGTCCGAGACTAAAACCAAATTGGAAAGAAAAGTTAAAGAATTAAACAAAAATCTACAGAATTCAATAGATGATCACAAAGCTTTGGAAATGTCTACTAAAAATAATGGTTCAGTGAACTCATATAATGACCTGGACCATAAAGAAGAAATTGACAAATTAATGAAGAAAATAAAGATTCTTGAAAAAGAAAATGAATTGGAAATTCATTCAAAAATGATTATAATAGATGAATTAGAAATGTTAAAAGAACGATGGAATCAATTGAAAATTAACTTTGATGATTTAAAAGAAGAATATCAAGATATAGTTTATGAAATTAGTGGCATTCAAGAAGAATCTGGAATCAAAGATGAAGGAAGCGATATTTCTGATGATAACGAATTACAAACAGAAATTTTATCAAGGTCATTGTGTTCTTTACAAAGTGATGAAGATTGTGATGACATGGAGCACATGAAGCAATCCTTGGCGGATGAATTGAATGAATTTGGTGGATTATCAAAAAGTAGAGGTTCTTCTTTACAAATCTCGACAAATCATTCTAGTAGAAAATCATCTTATAGACACTCGAGCTTCAATAAAATATTAAAAGACATTGAATTGCAAGCTTTAGAACAAAAGCATACTCAAGAGATGGTTAAGATGGATTTCCAACTGAAATCATTGCAACTGCAAAATGACAAATTACATGCTTACATTGGTTTCATTTTACAGCAGCAACAAAATTCAACTTCTATCGATATGAATAATAGCAATAATAATAGCAATAATACTGAAAACAATAGTGATATGATTTTTAAAGACACTATCAATTATGAATATTCAGATGAAATTAATATAAGAAGTGCAAAGAAAAATCTAAAATCAATTATTAGGTCAGCTTCTGCTTTACCTATTAGACCACATCCTCCATCCGACTTATTTGAAAAACATTTCACTAATAATGAAGAATCGTCTTTACCTTCAACAAGAAACTCAAGTGGTACTGCAGCTAGAAGAGCTTCTGATTATAGTGCTCGAACTAAAAGATGGTCGTATAATTCAATCTCAGACAACGAATTACAATCACGTAAATCTTCAATTGATAATCCTTTCACAGTTTCATCTTATTCAAACCAACCCGAAACTGAAGATACAGAAATTGATTATCTGGAAATTGGCGACACTCAATTATTAAACACGTCTGATGAATATGAATCTGAAGATGAAATAATTTATCATAAAGCTGTCAATAATTCTATTAACGTTTCATTTACTGTTGATCTGACTCCTGCATTAACTCTGAAGAAGAAGAAATCGTCTAAATTGTTTAGAAGAACGCCAAGAAACCAATTGCAAAAGCTTACGACATTTGGATCACCTTATGGAAATAATAATGTTAGCGACAGCAGTTCATGTAGTGGTACACCAACTAAGAAACTGACATTGAAAAGTTCTATCAGAAGTTTAAGAAAATATGCATCCAACTTGGCATTAATTGGCGAATTAGTTGAAGAAGAAGAAGAAGAAAGTGAAGATTCTACTGTTGTTACATATTCAGATTTATTGAAAAGATTTGATATTGTTAATGAAAGCGTTGGAGCTCAACGTGAAGTTCCATGGGTTTTTGAAGACTTGAATAGTAGCAGTAGTGATTTAGAACAATTATTGAATGACTCAGCAATTTCGGAAGACAATAATGATATTTTGGATGAGGAACTGACTATTAAAATTACTGAAAAGGAACTTGCTATGTTTAAAGTGATTCAATTGAAGAAATTGATGTGTCCTAAGCATCATATTTTCCAATGTTGTTGTAAGTCTATGAACTTGGTTGATCCAAGATACTATTATTTGGCTATCAGTCCTGTTTCGTTCATAAATAAGAATCACTATGGGTATCAATTGACTGAAGAAGAATTTGTTGATGTTGTTGATTAGAGTTTATTGTTCCTGCCCTGTTTGTCTGTCTGCCACTTCATCTTTCTGTCTTTCCATTATCATCAAGACCTTGTTGTACTTTCATGTTTGCATTATGTCTTTTTTTTTGTCGATTTTCATTATCATTATGGTGCTTTTTTTTTTGTTGTTGTTCTAATTCCGTCTATTTTAATTCATTTCATTTCATGTTGTATGATTTTTCTCGACGCTTTTGTTAGTTATACCCTTTGTTACTATCGTCGAGTTTATTACCATTATTAATTACATGTGCTTTACTTATTTTTCTTAATATTTTTTATTTCATTCATAAATCTTTCAGTTCTCTCGATATAAATTATACGTCAATATTTTTTTTTCACTTACTTACTTACACTCTCATTTATTTATTTGTTTTCTGTTTATCTTTTTGTATGTTATGTTATATGCTTATTATGTTTAATGCAATTGATTTTAGGTATAGAGATGGATGAGATCGATTATATCAATATGTTACAATAATCATAATTGAATACTTTTTTTTTAAATACTTGATAATACACACATTTTCTTTTTTTTTTCTATCTTTTATTTCCTGTACATTTTTAACATATATACTTCATATACTTGAATAACTGACTTTCTCAATTAATCAATTTTCATTACTGGTTATGTAAAACCACAGGAAGATCATATATTAAACTCTTGTAAACTGGTAAATCCAGCGGCAATACGGCATTTAAAATAGATGTGGTTCGATTTTTTTGTTTTTTTGATATTTTCGAAATTGTAATTGAAATAGGAAAAAATCTCCATGTTTTTCCTAATATTACAGCCGTTTTTAAATCATTTATTAATAGTTGAAAGTTTTGAAAGAAATATATATAACTAATCTTTTGATAAAACATTCAGTTTGATGAATGAATATAATGATCTAGTAATGAATTTATATAATTTGCGGAATTTGTCCCGGAGACAGAGAGTAATTATGTTAAACTGCAGAGGTGGTCGAGGTAAATCTGATAAAAATACCTACATGACGAACATAATGCAGAAGCTTAGGAATAAGAAACTTAGACAAAAGAATAAAACTGTTTAAATTTAGTTAATGAATAAAAATTACTATTTAACAGTGCAGTAATGTTTTTGTCCTGTAGTTTTAATTTATCAGACGATTCGAGGACCGGACGAAGTTCAAGGAAATCAAGAAATATTTAGTATTTTATTTGTTTTCGATTCAATTTAACTTCAGTTTAATTACTTTATTTTATTTCATTTCATTTCATTTTAATTTATTTTAGCAACAGAATATACTATACTTTTTAATAGTTTTTCTCTTTCTTACAAATTTCTCTTTGTTATAAATTTCTCTTTCTAAATAACTTTCTCTTCTTCTGTCTTGATTCCTGAATTCCTGGATTTCTGGATATCCCCTCTCCCAGGATGGCGTTACACAACTATATCTACTATAAGCACAGTGATACTTTAGTAAACAAGATTGCAAGGCCTCATGATCCTAGACCACAAGCTTTACATTACTCTGCTTCAGAGGATGAAGAAGACTACATTTCAGAATCAGAAGACTTATCAACGCTCAAAACTGATTCACATCAAATGGAGCAAAAAAATAGTTATTACAATGACAGTGACGAGTATACTTCCATCTTTGATCTTTATCATAAGGGCTATTACCATTTGTCATTAGGTGTCTCATTGAATGATTTTGAAACTTTGAAAAAGAAACTGAACTTATCTTCAGCATTAAATGCAGATCATAATCAACAGGCGGCTTTTCCTACGCAATATCGTCATGAATACCAGCATAATAAACACCAGCATCAGCACCACACAAGTGCGGATGCAGACGAAAACAATGTTCATACGCTGCTAATGAACTCTTCATCCTCATCCTCATCCTCATCCTCATCATCTACATTAAACAATAACGAAGACTACCAATCTAACAAGGATAGATTGATAATAACCAAAATCAAGACAAATTCCAATTCAGCAGAGGAGAATGTTGACCCTATTCAAGAAACTATGATCAAAACTTCCCGCTTTGGTAGAAGTATTGATTCTGGTGATCACAAGAATTTTTATGTTTATTCTGATGGTAAGAAGAAAAAACTAAAGAAGAGAAAGGGTAGATCGAACGATAAAGCATCTAGATCTAACAATAGGAAAATGATTTGATTGATCTCATTCACCCCTCTTTTATATTTATCTATAGTCAACATTTGTGCATGGAGCTCCCACATTATTCATCTATCACCATTCGTCTTTATTCATCCCTATTTATTACTTTTCGAGTTATCTTATTAATGATCTTTTTCTTTTGTTCTTGTTTTTGTTTGCTATCATCTATCATCATGACTCTTATGTTTTATCTATAACTACTAATTATTTAATGACTTTTACGTTCTTTATTTAAAGTTAATTTTGAACTTCTACTACACTATTGACTCTGCATTTGCGCCAAAATTTCACAACTTGTTTATACCTTTTTTGTTCAGCATATTTTAGCTACACTTCTCTTTTTGGCTTTATTTTTTAAACGTTTTATTTGTTTGAGTTTTGATACAGACTTTTTTGTTCGATATTTAGTATCAAAATCAATATGCATATTCATGATTCATTCATTATTTATTATTTATATTTGACATATTAATTTATTCGTATTTACATTTTGAAAAGAAATTTTCGCCTATTTATCTCTTCACTTGTCATTCTACTAAACCCAATTATACGTTCGCTACTTACTTTACATCCGTCAATTGCTGGAATAACTAATCAGCTAACAATAAAAGATAACGTATACATACAACAAAAGATAACGTACACATATAATAAAAGTCTTCGTAAGATAAAAAGAAGGATAAAATAAGCTGAGAAACAAATGGAAAATAAAAGAACAGCTAAGTCAAATCAAATCAACTCAACTTACAACAACAATAATAATGACAAAAAAAATTAGTTGTTCGAGTAACGGAAATCGACACTTAATGAACCTTTACCATTAGTCAAAGGAATCTCAAGATTTTCTGCTTTACCAGCTGTCTCGGACAACAAAATTTCACCAACACCCAACTCAGTATCCTTACCTAATCTGTGACGGGTCTTCACAACAAAAATCATCTTAGCTTCAACAGGCGATTTAAAAGAAACTGATTCTTTCCAAGAAGCTGTACCAGAAGAAGCTTTAACAGGTCTAGACTTATAGATTTCCTTAGATTTGTTAGTTGATTGCAATAACACTTTAACTATTAAATTCTCACTTGTTTCAACTCCACTCAGCACGTTGATTGTTACTCTGCCTGGAATTGAATTACCGTTCAGGCTAGTTGAAGCAAAAGATTGAATGTCGGTGGACACTTTTCGATTCTTCATTGGAGATGACGCAACTGAGACACCACCATGGTGTCTAGACAGCAGTGAAGCACCATCTGGTGTGGTCGATGAATCACCACCAGCACCATTATGAATTGAAAGTAAATGGGGATGGTGAGAAGGCAGGTTATCTAATGACTTTCTACCAAATCTCAAACCTTTCTTTAAACCACCAGCAACTCCACCAGCAACTCCACCAACCGCAGAGACACCAGCACCAGCAACTCCACCAACCGCAGAGACACCTGTAACTGCTGTAACACCAACACCACCAAAATCACCAACTAACTTTAATGGAGCGCCTAATATATCCAGTTCACCTTCATTGGTTAAAACTGGTTTGATGTACTTAGGAATAAACTTGACAGCTAATTGAATAGTACCTTGAGTGTCTAATTGGAATTCAATAGGGACCTCTCTGTTACTTGGTAATTGAGTAGAATCAACAAATACCGAACCAATCTTTTCATTTTCACCAACTTTATCCCAGTCATAAACACCAATTTCTAAAGCAGTTCTTGTTCTCGATGGCATTGGAACTTTAACATTCTCGTTGAAGACCGGATCCAAGGATTTCTTAACAGTTTGCGTCTTGTAGATTTGCTTACCATCAACTGTAACAACAACGAATGGATCGGATGTACCACTTCTGTCTATACCCTTCAAACCTTTACATCCAATAATTGTTAATTCTAATACACCAGTATCAGCAAGAGTTTCTGTAGGACCTAGGGAAACAGCGGCTGGAATATATTCGAAATTTAAATCAACTTTATTACCATTCATATCTAAGCTTAAAGTTTCACCACTCTTCAATAAATCGATAACTTTAATGTCTTCAAAAGTAGAAGCAATGACATCCTTCTTAGTTGTAACATTTTCAGTGTTTGTAACTCTAAAAGTTAAAATAGAATTTTGTAAATCTCTGATGAAAACAGAACCTGCACATGATCTCAATTTCTTACCAGATGAGATCTTTGAGGTAAAACCAGGGTATGGATAATCATCGACTAAACATTGAACATAAGAATCAGCGTACCTAACGTGACCTTTTGCTATAATAATACCTAAAACACCAGAATTATGAGATAATAATTCTTCTAATGGCATTTGAACTTTATTTGGATCAATAGAAATAACAGAATCAGGAGTGTACCATTCATAATCAGAAGGATTCTTTTTATAAGCTTCTAATAATTTGGCTTGCTCTTCTAAATCTTCTAATTCAGCTTCTTTATCTTCTTCTGTAGCTCCAGTCAATTTATGTAATTCAGCTTGAGTACAAACAGGGATAAATGGACAATAAATAATCTTATAATTGATATAACCGTAAATTTCACCCCTATTACTGAGCAACTTAGCTCTAATTTGACCTTTAGTAGCATCTGTCTTTGGATCATAGTCATTGGAGAAAAATTTAGAAGTATCGATTTTAGTCTTACCAATAAGTCTGGTTTTCTTACCACCATTATCAACATCTACACAGTGGATTGAAATTGGTTGTCTCTTAGAAGTAACAGGAACATAAAACACTTGGTTAAATTGAGGATCTAGAGTATCGTAAACAACCTTAGAATGTCCCTTGGATTGACCACCACTAAATATTTCAACACGTGGATCAATGGTACCAATAGTTTCCACATTCTTCAAATTTTCAGCTTTACTAACATAAATTCTGAAAGCGCCAATCGGTGGAATAAAACCAGTACTTTCAAATTCATCTGGAGACAATGGCTTCCAGTTGGCTTTGAAAGCAAATTTACCTTTGCCTTTAGTGAATTCTGCATATGAAATATCAGTATCATCAGAACTTTGCAAAATAAAATCGGTGATTGAGGATGATTCATATTCAGCAATAGTTGTAGTACCATAAGATGATATATCCTTAATGACAATCTTGATAGGAGCAACAGATTTACCATTAATCAATTTTTCAACGGTTGTAGAATAATGTGGATGATTTGAACCTTTAACAACTCTAGTGGTTTCTAAAAGTTCTCCATCAACATAAAGTTCAGCAAATGTGGATAATTTATCAAATAAAGATTTGGACTGGTCCAAGTTTTTGGCCGAAATAAGTTGGAAATTGAAGACACCAATTTCAGAATCTGGAACTTGACCCTTTTTACCTTTAGAATCAACTTCAGCTTGAAGAACTGGAATCCATGTTAAATCATAAACAATTCTACCAATAGTCTTGTTGTTTTTGGTGATCTTACCTTCAATGTATTCAAATGAACTGGTTTGTAACAAATCATTTAATTCAAAGAAAGTTTCACCTAAAGATTCAGGTTCACCATCATTAAAATCAAATAATTCAAGAATAAAATTTTGGCTCAAACTTGTAACCAATAGCTTCTTATCCTCATTAAAAATAGCAGCATTGGTCTTAGTTTTAATATCAGTTCTATTCTTATGGGCAGCATCATTTGCCAAATAGTACTCAACAAATGGGTTAATATTATTGCTCTTTCTATATTCAACACCTCTAATTTTAACAGATAAAACACCAATAGCTTGAGGCATAGAATTATTAACAATATCTTCAACATCAATATCCAAAGAATTTGGGGCATATAACATTGGACCTAACTGACCGTTAATAATGGAGTTAACAAAACTAGATAAACCTGGAATTAGGGACATAATATCTAAACCAAAAGTATTACCACCAACTGGTTTCAAAGCATAATCAATTTTAGGAGGCTCTAAGAAAGAAACAGAAACCATCCTAATATGAGGAAATGCATTACATAATTGTAACGTAATTCTCATTCTACCTTTGAAGGACATGTCTTCAACTAAAATTGGAAGACTTGCACCGACAAAACCTTTACCAACACGTATACCTAAAGCAACTTTAGGATCAACCTTCTTCTTTAACTCCAGCTTTGTCATACCATCAGTATCAGTAGGTGCAAATTCAAAATCCCAATCCATTTGGAAAGTATCCTTACCTAATTTAGCAAATGACTTAATACCTTTAATTCTTGGGGCCTTGGAACCTAAAGTAAATTCGTCTAACGATAACTTATCAATTGGTGGAGGTGGGGCAACATCTTTTAAAATAGTAGCTGCTTGAGTAAGAACCATTTCAGATAAAGCAGGCATATAAATAACCCAAAACTTTCCTAAGAAACTGTTTAACCAATCCATAGTTTCAGTTTTCTCTTCCAAGTTTTCAATAGCAGATAATCTTGTCATGTCATCTCTTAAATTTCTATTGAATCTTCTAAATTCAGTACGGTAAACAGCAGAGGAGCAAATCAAAACAAAACACAAAGAGAAGAAACCACCGCCCATTCTAGCTAGTAACCAAGCAAATAAACAGGTACCGACAGCCAATGAACAATTCCAATATAAATCAGCATAATATTTTTCCGTGATATAATTTTGTAAAGTTTTATTAGCACTCTCCATGTTCATGGATTTCAATTCTTCAAGTGGAGGAGGGTTTGTAGAATCAACATAAGTACCGATTTCTTTCCATTTAAATTGTGGATCTCCCTGAGGATGACTAAGGGCCCTAAAATCACCAGTAGCAGACTTCTTAATCTGTTGATCCAGAGCTTCTTTTGAAATAAGGGGAGTCTTTTCGGAAGAAACGTTTTGTTGTTGTGGTTGTTTTGGTGATCCTGGAGGTAGAGAACCGTTTTGATTGGAGGTAGCTCTAGGAGCTTGCCTATCCTTAGATTCAGATGTGACACCCGCATTGACCAAGGGAGTTCTTGGATTTGCTAATGGAATTTTTCCGTTAGCCTGTAACGTGTGAGTCAGGTAAAATGTCAGTTTGTTAGTATTATATTGATCAGAACAATGAAATCTGCAAGAGATGATTAAAAATATTGAAATAATTATATTTTAGGAGTTGCTGGGCTCAATTATACAAAAATGACATACAGTAGTGGTCATTATGAATCAATGAATATCTAACTAATTGATATGAATGTGTTTACTAGAAGAACAGGAGTTGATCGAGTTCAGAATTTCAGGAGTTTCATCTAAGCTGAAATCGAATTCATCTGCAACAACACGGCACAGAATATGACACTAGTGGCACAGAATATGGTACTAGTGGCACAGTAGCATGTTAGGTTATGCAGCCCTGCAGTAAGGCGTACGATAGGGTATGTCTAGTCAAAATGCCTCTAATTCACTTTACACACAACTAAAAATTGACTATACAGATATTAATACACTACACAACTTATTTTACTCTTGTACCACTCAAATCACCCGTGTTTCTGTTCAAACTCTTGATCAATTCCTTTTGTTTCTTCATGATCAAAAACCATTTCTTCTCATCAATCACTTTAATCTTTCCAGCAAGCTGATCTAAAATAATCACATTAAAATCCCCTCCAACTCTACCTAAACTTTGAGAGCAGTAAATCAGTTGTAGCAGAAGATTGTCTTGAGCAGATTCATCTATCAATGACAGGTTTTCTTTGAGAATCTTGCATATATTCAAAATTAGTGATTTTATAAATGAATAAAGTAAATTATTCAATTTAGTACTAGACTTAGCACTGGCATCTTTCTTTGAGAAAATAGATTCAAACACCATAATTGTTTGGAAACAGTGCTCTCTTACAACTTCTAAGCATCGCTTCAAGTACTTCTCGATTGAATTTGATCTCTTTAATGGCATTAATATTTCAAGTTCACCTAGAATGAATTGATATCTGGATTTAAAAAAGATCTTTTCAAGAAATTCATTATTCAAATTATTCTCGTCTTGAGAAGATTGAGAATCGGTTTCCTGGAAAGTACCAATTCTTTTCAAGTATGTAATTATTTTCATTATAGAACTTTGCTTCAAGTCCGTATTCAATAGCCTGATCAAGCCATTAACCATTTCTTTAATCTCTAATTGAATATCACGCTCGACTTTCTTAATTATTGGTAAATCAGAGTATCTAATGGATAATCTTCTAACATGAGATGCTATCTCTACGCATTCAGCATAATGTCCACTTTTAACACAAGCATTAGCTAGCGCTGGTAACTCTAATATATCCATTATACTATCCATATTTTGTAGAATAACCGATGATTGTTGAGAGTCAATACCACCTTTAATACCTTCTTGCTGTTGCTCTAATAAATGTCTTTGTTGTAATTGCTGCTGTCTGAATAATTCTTTCCAGGTGACTTGATCTTTCTTTAAATATGACTCTGAAATGGATGCATTATCGTTATCATCAACAGAGTCAGAGGAGTCTCCTTCATATCTATTGAAATTAGTTGACAGAAATTCACATGTTTCGTTAAAATCATTCATAAACAAATTAACAGTGTCATTGTATACTTGTTTGGTAGTTAGAATACTATCTAAGTTGTTGTACACTTTCTTTTGGATTTTACTTTCCAAGAATCTCTGGCGTGATTCTAATTCGGCAATTTGTTCAATCAATGAACTTTCAGCTTCCTGAACATCTAATGATGGTTTGACTTCACTTGATAGTAATAAATCTGGATTTTTATCATTTTCCACTAGCAAGTCATTTAAGAATTTTAAATACTCGTTGTTACTATCTTCCTCAAAAGCATCAGTTGTGCTATTCAATATTTCAAGTACATCTGCCGGCACATCTTTTGAAAGCGTCTCTAGAAGTAATTGAGTTGACGAAAAATCTGCCATTTGAAGGTGATAAATTATGATTAGATTATTGCTGTATAGTTATTCCTCTAACACAGTTCAATTTACATCATTTATGTGTTGTTCTTGGTAAGTTGGCTCTCATCCTATAGATTGTGTACTACACGACATATTTCTCTCTCATTTTTGCCAACCTTTTTTGTTTTTTTTTTGATAGTTAGCTCCATCATGCCTCTAGAGATACGTAAATTTAAATATAGTCCTATATATAAGAAAATGCAATTTATACGATACATGCAAAAATAATTTTAAAACAAAATAAAAGGAATTAAAAACCAAAAAAAAAGTATTATATAATGTAAAAACCAAAATAAAGTACCTAATAAACATAAATTTCAAACACTAAAACTTTCAGCATGGAAATGAAATCCACAATCATTAGCCCATAATCTAACTTTATCAACCAAACCGATTGGTCCAGCCCCAATTACCCAAATAGATTCATCCAATTTGCCACCTCTCGTGGTAAATCTTTCTTGTCTATTTTTCATAAACTGATCATTTAAAAACATCTCATCCTCTGCATCATGCCCACTTAACTTACCATTGGATTTCTTATACGTATTATCGGTGAACCCAGTAATTGGATTTCCTCTTGCCTTCTTTGTTATTTCATTACAACAAACAGACTTTCCTGTATTTAATTCGACTAATGGACCGATGCAAGATGAACCAATACACCAATTATAATAAAACAAACCTAATTTGGGTCTGCCAAATTCAATACGACAAGTTAACCCTTTTAAAATCCAATAATCCGCTAAGTCATCATATAGGTAAGAAGAACTTCTAGTCTGAGTGAAAGAAGATCTTGAATGCATGTTGTCGGGCCCCTCAATACCACCAGAGTATCCTAGACCTGGACTATTATAGAGTTGTGAAAAGGTATCCGAAGTTGCGTTGAGTAATGGAGAAGTTATGGATTGAATTGGAACAGCAGGTGAGAAAATATTAAGGTCATTAGAAGTAGCAGTCTTAGCAGAGTTAATAGATAAAGCTCCTGTAGATTTGTATGGTTTGATATTGTTTTTGCTATCATCACCTAGTTCTAAATCAACATTTTCAAACTTTCTTTCTTCTGCAAATGAATATCCTTTACCTGATTGATGATGTCTTAGTGATATGTAACTATACTTCTTACCATGATGATCATCTAATCTTTGTAATCCGAGTTCTGAATCAAACAATTCATTCATATCAATTTCATGGTCATCCGGTGTTCCATAATTAACTAATGGTGATAAAGGTTGTTTGTCCCTTGAATTAACTAGCAGAGAAGATTTTGGAAGTTTTTCTTGAGAAGAAGAATAACCACCACTCAGCATACGTTCCTGTTGATTAATCTCCAAAGCCCTTTTTCTTCTATGCAACTCTTCAACAGCCTTTTTGAAACAAGATTGCTCATCTTCGGAATAACCACCAGTGATAAAAATATCGATACAATCATCATTGACCAATACATTTTTAAAATAATCTAAAACTTTCAAATCCTCATGGTCTCTGATAACCCAAATAATCTTAACCATAGCCCCATTATAACTCAATGCTCTCAAAATCGGAAGAGCAAAGCTAATAGCAGAACCACCAACAACGATTAAACATTTCTTAACGTTCGTCCTAAACATTAATGATTTAGGATTATGATTACGGATGGTCTTCAAGAAATGCAAATGAGGTAAAAAAGAACCAGTAATTAAATATTTCTTATTTGAATCCAATTTAAAATTACCTTTCCTGACAATAAGTTTCTGGGAAGCATCAATTGGTAAAGTAGCTAAAGTAAAAGGATGCTGAACTGGAACACAAACATTTTTCAGAAATTGTTTAAAATAATTACATTCATCAAAGTCAATCATTCTTATGTGGCAACCTGGTAATCCAGATTTCAAAGCAATAGAATCATTTGGAAAAGAAACTATGATCATATTCGAAGAGACTGGGATTGCTTCGATTTCAGTTATTTTAGTAATCCAAAACCGATAAGTAATTTGAGCAACAAGAATAAAACAGTTTAAAATAGTCAAATAAGGAATACCTGGTCTAACATGGAAATATAAGGTAAACACAACAACCCAAGTAAGAACATAATGATTAATGTAAAATATGTTATACCATGCTCTTCTAACTGTAGGTAAAGAGGTGATGAAAATTAATATGAAGGCAGTCATTGCAATAATACCATAAAGGTTATCCTTTCTGATAGCTTTAGACATGGTGTGTCTATCTGCAAATATAATTAGGTAAAATATAGTATGCAAAGCACTTTGAAGAACAACTATTCTGGATAGCCATTTATGAATTGGAATTAATGATAAATATAAAGTATGAGGTAGTGGAGAAGGACGTATTGTCAAAAATAAAACAGAAGGAAGACAGTAAGTAGCAACTCTCCCAACTCTAGCTGCTATAAATTGTAAATCCGAATATGTTTCTAGTAATGATAAACATCCTAAAACAATAGACCAAAATAGAATTATTTTAATAACAGATAAATTCAGCACAACTAAATTATTTCTAACTCTTGTAAATTTGATTTTTCTCACTATTCGGCTGTAAATTCCAAAGAATATATTTTTTGATAAGGTTGTCCAAAACGGTAGAAAAAGTATAACCAAGATAGTAATAATGAAAGTTGCATAACCATAATTCAAGGTTACTATCTTTCTTAGTTTTTTTCGTTGGTCTGACACTGATTTAGGTGGAATTTTAGGAATCCAATCCGTTATCATATCTAGTAACGGTTGTATTATAAGCTGATCAGGAAGTTGATCACGATTATTAAGTATATTTGCCATTCTGAGTTTAGCTCATATGTGGGGCTCTCTTTTGTTGTGTTAATGAGAATAAAACAACCACCAAATCAACTGTTAACAGGTTCTCCTGACTCTATAAGAAAAAGAATAGCTGATGATATCTTGTTATCTGAGTTCAATTTAAACCTTGATATTAATTAAGGCAAATGAAAGGAGAATAATATGTCAACTGGTCAAATGAAATTGAACTGACTGTTGTTACACCGCGTCTTGACATATCCGATAAAAGCGCCCACTCGAATACTGTCCGTACTACGACTGATCATTTCGATAAACTAAGCGACAGAATAAAAATCGAAATCAAGTTGTGGGTCGGATCATTAGATCTAGCTAGACCTCTGAGATATACTAATATACGGACCTATGTTTCATTGAAATACATAAAAGTACTTAAAATAAATACATATCAAATAGTCATAGCCTTACTGACTTCTTCATAAAACGGAATACCTTCAACAGCACCTTTCTTTTGAATGGCGAAGGAGGAAGCAAATGTAGCAAATTTCACTGAATCTTTCAAAGAGTTGCCTTCGTGCAATTTACTAACAACACCACCAAAAAAGGTATCACCAGCACCAGTAGTATCTACAACTTTGAAAACTTTGCAACTTGGCTGATATTGAATGTCAGTAGTATTGGATTCTTGGAATAAGCAACCTTTAGAGCCCAATGTAATTATGAACGATGGATAAGTTAAATACTTGCGCAACTCAGATATCAAAGAATGCCCATATTTTAAGGTATCAACGGAGTTATCATCATTATCGTCTAACTGTTTAATCTGAGTAGCACCACCAGATAAATTTTTAAGTAATTCGAATGATTCAATTTCATTTGCAATTAAATATTCAACCTTGTTTAAAATCGATAGCTTTTTAGCAGTTATTTGAAGTGGAGATGGATTGTAAAATTTCTTTACTTCTGGTTTATTCCTTGATAACCAGCCTATGACATATTCTGGGTTTGGAAACTCATTCTGCAGAACAACAAACTGTCTCTTATCACCCAGGCTCGAGAAGTTTGCTGATAGCTCCTCATCATTAGGTTTCAGCTTACCATTGGCACCAGCAACAATTATGATTCTATTTTCACCTGATTCCGTTTCCACAATGATGGTAGCAGTTCCTGATTTCTCATCTTTCAAAACATCAACCAAAGAAAGGTTAATGTCACTTGCCTTTAAACTCTTTAATAATTCGACACCTTGATAATCATCTCCCAATTTACCCCACATTCTAATTTGCTCGGATTTCTTAATATCTGGTGAAGATAATCTTGCAACAGCAATTGCCTCATTTAAACCTTTACCCCCTAAATGGCCTTCAAAAGATTCACCTTGAATTGTTTCACCAGCTGCCGCTGCTCTTTTAGTGTAAGTAACCATATCATAATTTAAAGAACCAATTATTGTAATCATAATGTACCAAAAATAATACTACGAAATTAATGTTGTTAATGTGTCAAACTGGTATATAACAATGTAGTAGTTCAAAACAACACGCTAGAACTTGCTAATTGATCGAAATCTGGGGAATGATAATATTGGGCACGCACATCGCAATCCGAATATTTAGTCGAACCATTACATTACATATCCCACTATCGACAGAAAAAAAATAATCATCTTAATCACGTGTTATTTTCAAGGGCTACAATAACCCTTTTAGTCACGTGTAAATATTTTGGCAAGCTTAACAGCCGCACAATACTCATTTTGCCTGTCTCTCTTGCGGTGGTAGTCCTCCAATGTGAGCGAGACTGTCGCTCAGTATGGGAGCTCGTTTGTATGGTAAAATTTTTTGATTTTTCAACACATCAAATAGATTGAGCACTTCACATTAACACACTTACATCTTCAATAACTTCAGTTACTAGCATAGACAACACCTCACAAGATGGCTGACTTTTCTTTAACACCTGAAGACTTACAATTATTGATTGCTGCCAACGTCCACCTTGGTTCTAAGAACACTAACGTATGTCTTCAACTTGAATAATAAACTATTTGAACTTATTATCATTCAGAAATGAAATACAAGCAAACCCGATTAGATGCAAAGATTAAGATATCTACAGATTTAAATTGATATTAAAATGAACTAGACAGGCTTTGTTACTATTTTTTTGATCATCAAATTCAAAAAATAACTTCAATGAATCAAATTCAAAAGTATCGATTAAGCTATCAAAAAGTCAATCGTGGAACTAGAGAACATCGTGGAAGTTTGTTAAAAATTTAATGACATTCATAAATTTACTTATCTTTTGAGAAAGTTTCACTGATCACTCAAGATTTTTGATTAAAACAAATGTTAGCTTCATCGAATATTCTTGAATAAGAAAAACATAAAAATCAAAAGTTCACTTTAATGTACAAATGGAAATTTTAAAGTTATCTCTTGAAAAATTTTGATATCTTACTCTGCTAGTTAGCTTGCTTTATCTCATTTTACCAAATAGATTAATAAATCGTTAGAAATTAAGAAATAATTATACTAACACCATTTTTCTTTACTATTTTAGGTTCACAATGTTGCATACATCCACAAGACCAGACCAGATGGTGTTAACGTCATTAATGTTAACAAGACCTGGGAAAAGATTGTTTTAGCTGCTAGAATTATTGCTGCTATTCCAAACCCATCTGATGTTGTTGCCGTTTCCGCCAGAACTTTCGGTCAAAGAGCTGTTTTGAAGTTTGCTTCCCACACCGGTGCCACTGCCATTGCTGGTAGATTCACCCCAGGTAACTTCACCAATTATATCACCAGATCTTTTAAGGAACCAAGATTAATCATTGTTTCTGACCCAAGAACTGATGCTCAAGCTATTAAGGAATCCTCATATGTTAACATTCCAGTTATTGCTTTATCTGACTGTGATTCCCCATCTGAATTTGTTGATGTTGCTATCCCATGTAACAACAAGGGTAAACACTCAATCGGTTTAGTTTGGTGGTTATTAGCTAGAGAAGTCTTAAGATTAAGAGGTACCTTACCATCTAGAACTGAACAATGGTCTGTCATGCCAGATTTATACTTCTACAGAAACCCTGAAGAACCAGCTGTTGATGCTTCTGCTGAAACAGAAGAAGCTGAGGCTGAAGCTGAAGTTGAAGCTGCTGCTCCAGCTGCTGAAGGTTCTGAATGGGACACTCCAGAAAACGCTGACTGGGGTCAACAAACCTCTTCTGCTGCTGACTGGGCTGCTGAAACCGAAACCACTGAAGGTGCTGCTGCTTCATGGTAATTGTTGTAATATCATAATTTCTCATCATAAACACAATCCATCTTTCACATCCCCTTCTTGTCTTTTTTTCTTAACTCCACCCCCTTCGTATAGTATAAATACACTAAAATATAATTTTATTACTATTCTATATAACTTTGTTATTACTATACTGTTTGTAACTGCGTTTTTAATTGATCATTTTACAATAGAGATGAACAAAAGGGCCCAAATAAAATTTTCAGACATCCGCTTCACTGCCTTGGAGTTGGCACGCGTTTGCCATGCAAGCCTAGTTCCTACTCAGCATATACCATGCAAATTTTAGACCGTTAGAAGGTGAAAGGAGCCTTCTCATCTTGATAAACAACTTACAACAGCCATTGTTGTGTCATAAAAACACACATCTAAATCAATCATTGTTCACAGTAACAGAAAGCATAGAAACTTGTTAGCTTTAAAGTTTGTGATCTGCAGGCCCTACTTCGCCTTGAATTATTTTGCCTTGAATTATTTTGCCTTATTAATCAAAAAAAACATCCACAAATTGCTATACTTGTTCTAAAACAAATTCATAACAGTTCTTTTCCATTTATAGAGAAATACATTTGTTGTTGTTCTTAATAAGTATATGCTACCATTTAGATTTACAAAGATCAGTTTTGAGTTATTATTAATATTTTGTCTACTGTTCGCCTCTGTTAAAACAACTGGTTGTTTGGAGAAACTTGTAGATTCAATTACCTTTAGATTTTTGTTGACCTGTTCACTGCTAACTTGTTTTTTCTCGTTGTTATTTGATTCTGTTAATAATCTCATTATATTTAAATATCAATCCCAATTTAGATAACGTCAATTATGACAACGATTAGTACAATCTTTTGGCCGTCCGATTTAGTTCCAGAAAATAATGACTCAAAATTTTATGTTATAGGTTTTAATATCAATGAATTTAAGACCGTAGTCATGGATATTGTGACATATGAACAATGGAGAAAATTGAAAAGACATACCATTGAAATGAAACAGTTGAAAGTGTTGGGACTGTTGAATTCATCAGGCAATAATAGTTATAGAGCCTTTAAATTTGATTACGCTTTACAACTCCCCATACTGGAAGAAAATGAAAATTTGGTTATTTTTGATCCGCCAAACTCTAGGAAGTTGGAGTACTACACTATTGATCCTATAGTGATAGATATATTTTGGACTGATGCTGATCAAGCTTCAAAATATTCATATATATATAGTGAAAAAAATAAATATTCAGATAGGTTAGCATTCCATTTTTCGAGAAACGATCAATCTAATGAACTGAAAGAAATTTTAAGATACATTAATTTAACGAATCATGTAAGATCAAAAATTAGAAGCAACATTAAAACTGGTCCAAGTTTGATTGATGGGGTTACTCTTTTTTTCAATTGGTTTATATTTATCTTGGCAAATATATTCAACGCGACTTTAAGGAAATTATTTTATTATTTGTCTTCAATGTTAACGTTTCCTTTGAATTCAATAACTAAATTTGGTAACGCTAGAACTAAAAAGATTACTTCACTATCTAGCTGCAGTTTTGCACTACATCAACTAAACCACAAGTATAAAGAACTTTATAATTTGCCTATTCAGTTTAGAAAACTAAGAAATTCAGAAGTTGAAACAGAATTTTTAATTATTAAAGGTACTAAGTTTTCTCCAAGTGAATATATCAAATTCTATAACACTGTTTGGTTGTTTTGTAGTGATGCTATGTTGGGTCTTCTGGTTCACACATTGCTGGAAACAAATCACAATCATTTATCATTATTATTAAAGGGGTATATATTCACTTTTGAAAAGAGCTTCAGTGATTTAATATTATGGTTAATGGATTCACCTGCAGGCTTTAAATTAAACAATGAATTGGCAGCATTTTTTGGCGAACTTTGTTTATGGGTAATGCAATTTATTAACCTTAACGTTTTAAATAGAATAGCTGACCAGTCTTCCATGATCCTAAAGTTGGTTTCTGTGGCCTCAAAGTATGGTGGATGTTCTATTATTATTGCTATTCTATTAGATCTTATACATATTGTCTTTATCCATTCATATTGGTTTTATTTTGCTGCTACTAGAGTGTTCTTCTGGCAATCACGGATATTAAGATCATTATGTCGACTCTTTTATGGAAAAAAGTACAATATTTTGAGAAATAGAATTGATTCGAATATCTATGAATTTGATCAATTATTGTTTGGAATCATTATTTTCTCAATGTTAACGTATTTGCTACCTACAGTTCTTGCATTTTACATAAGTTTTATAATAACACGATTGATGTTCATTGGTGTATGCTTGCTTTTAGAAGCTGTCTTGATGTGCCTAAATCACTGGCCTATTGTTGTTTTACTTTTGAGTGTTAAAAATAAGCATAGATTACCTGGAGGTATTGTTTTTAAGATGGAAAGGCCGGACGAAGGTTCCCAGACTTATTTCAAGCTGGCCACTAAATCACTAACTAGAAAGGATATAATGAAAAGCCACATGAAATCATTAATCAGGTATAATCTGATAAATTATAACAAGAATTATGGGGCTAATGTCGGAGGTGACGATTTAGGGGTGAATGTAGTCATTGAAAACTGGAAAAGAATTTCCTTTGTTGATCTGTCTAAAAAAATAATTTTAGGGGAACCAATTCAAAACATTGATTATATGGGTATGTTTTGAAATTGTAATATTAGTTTTTTTTTTCTCTTACTCATTTTTTAGCATTGCACTGATAACATTTTTGTACTAGTTTATAGAGTGTGTTATTTTTAAATAGTTGTTTCATTGACGTATTTTAAACAAGTTCTGTCCTTTTTTAATAGTAATGATAAAATAATATATTATGCAGTATATACAGATGATAAAAACGATATGAATAGTGCTGATCGCAATATGTTATTTAGGTTATTTATTTCTTCTTACCTTTTGCTGTCTTAGTTGGAGCTTCTCTTATCTTCTTTGGAGCGCCCTTACCTCTTCTCTTCAAATCTTCTACTCTTTCTAATCTATATTCTTCATCTTGATCAATAATTTCAAATTCATCGTTCTTCCATAGTTTGTTCAATTTGGCAACAGTTGGGAATCCAGAAGGTCCATAATAATTAGCTATTGATTCACCTTTCAGAGGTTGTCTTAAAACTTTCAAACCAGTTCTTTGGTTTGTTGGATTGTAAGTAGTTCTAAACACTTGAGACTGCAGCAGCCTTAGTCTCTGCAATTTTGCTGTGGAAGGAACTTTCAATAAAGGTTTCAATGCTGGAGTTGACATTTTTGCTGGATTGAAGTTGGTGTATATTCTGTAGAGTACTGTGAAGAATGTAGTTTTGTTTGTACTCTAGAAGAGTGTATTATAATTGAACTTCGCTCGATGAAAAAAGGTGAGTGGTGTGTCGTGCACGACTTTAAACTGATAAGGCTGGGGACTCATTCATCTTTCAAGTCATCTTAATTCTCTTCTCCTTGGGATCTGAGTGGTGGTAATACTAGAACATTCTAGTTTCCAAGAATGAAATATTGACTACAATGGCATTTAAACAAAATGAATTTTATGAACTCACGCAAATCACTAATAATTTACAAAACTATTTACCATTTGGTGTTTTATTTTTTCATAATTTACCGGATAGTCCTAGTCCTGGAACTATTGCCCCAGATGGGTGGTGCTGGCTTGACTTACCATATGATCCATACTTCAAAATGAAATGCAATAACAGTGAATATATGCTGAGCCATATTTGTCTTGAATTAAGATATCTGATTTCCAGAGGATACATGAGAATAACTTACAAAATCATTGATAATCAAATTGCGATAGCAAGACTATACCTGTTTCCCGAAGACTCAAAACACATAGATAAATTAGTCTGGTATAGAAAACATTATAATAGAGGAGGATTGTCCATTAAATCACATATCAAAGCATATCAGAAGCTTATACGAAATTTGATTACGGTTTTGGATTTTTCAGAAAAGGCATGGAGTATAGAAGGTACTCAAGATCTCCTTTCATATATCTTAAAAAACGATGTTCTGTTATTCAATTCACTGATGCATATTACAGAATATAGATTATCAATGATTGGAAATTATCCTTATATAGTATCAAATCAAGAAGCTGAATTATTCACATTTCATATCAGAAGACTTACTGAAAGAAAACCATATAGTAAGTTCGAAGAAGTGATAACAAATCAACACCATATAAGTGAAGATGTATCACTCAGACAAAGATTGATTAACGTATACAACACCATTAATTCTCCAAGATTGGATTATGATATTTTAGATGGAGAAGGCAGACGTGTGGTTGAAAATATTTTGAATGATGAACTACCCGGGTTCAAAAGCAGGCTTTACAACTACCAGAGAAGATCCGTCTCTAAGATGTTTGAAAAGGAAGTGTATCCAAAAGCTGTTCTTATGCCTAACGTTATAGCTGTCAATTCAACTGGATCTTATTTTGATCTTCAAAACATGGCAGCGTCAAGGAAACCTAAAACATATCAAACTTCAAAAGGTGGTATACTAGCAGAAAATATGGGTTTAGGTAAGACTTGTATTTGCTTAGCCTTAATTTGTGTTTCAAAATATCAAATTTCGCTTGTTAATAGTGAAAGAATGACTGATTATTCAAAAGGTTGTAGTTCTTTAATGAATATATGCTCTGATTCAATCAACAAGAATGGGATTCAGTGGAAGCAGTACAAAGATATTTTACCTTCCGCTTGTGTCAGGAAATTGGACGCATGCCCGGGTTATTATGAAAAATTGGAAGTTATTAATCAGTATCGTAAAACCAGAGCATCCGAATTTAAAGAGAATAAAATCACTTTAAACAGAATCTATTTATCCTCTTCTACTCTTGTTGTCATACCGGATAATTTGTTTCATCAATGGAAACTAGAAATCAAAAAGCATGTTGAAGAAGATTATCTAAATATATTAGAAATTTCAAATACAAGAACAGAACTTCCTGCTTCAGCATTAGATGTTCTGAAGTATGATGTTGTCTTAATATCTATGAATGCATTTTCTAAACAATACCAGTTATCTGATTCTGTGTTAAAATTCATTCACTGGAAAAGATTAATAATAGATGAAGGTCACTCGATGAATTCAAAATCAACCAGAGCTGTTCAATTGGCGAAGGAACTTAGTGTTGAAAGAAAATGGACAATCACAGGTACACCAACTTCTGGGTTAACTAACCTACATATGGAAGAAGATAATAATGAATATACTGTGAAGAAAAGTTTTAATTCAAGGGATGACCTAAAGGAACTTGGGATTATAATTAGCAACTTTTTAAAAGTGGAACCATGGTGTTATGATCAATCGCTTTGGCTAAATACAGTTATGAAGCCATTTAAAGCAGGTTTATTTAATGCAGATGTTCAATTGATTGAATTATTGAAACATTTAATTGTTAGGCACTCTATTAAAGATGTTGAAAGTGACATTAAATTGCCTAAGTTGCATCTAAAACCAGTTTTCTTGAAGCCCTCATTTTTTGATAAACTTTCAATTAACCTTTTTATTGCTGTTTTGTCTACTAATGCTGTTACTTCTGAAAGAAATGATAAGGATTATATATTTCATCCATCAAATAAAAATGAACTAAGAAGATTAATTACAAACTTACAAAAAGCTACGTTTTATTGGACTGGGTTCTCAATTACTGATGTTGAAAATTTGCTAAGCATCTGTACTTATTCTCTAAAGAAAAATGGAAGTATATATCCTAAAACTGATTTGAATTTATTAAAGAATTCTATTTATGTCTCAAAGTCAGCATTAACTAATTCTAGATGGAGAACAGCTGCCACCATTCATGAAATGAATTACTTCATTTCCAACTTGCCTAAAGTTTTTAATGAAAATTCATCAATCGCAAGTTATGAAATAAAGTTAGATGATTATAATAATCCAATTGGGGTTTATGGATATCCGCAAATTACCTCAATTCAAAAGTTTTATCACAAGATTAGATTTGTTAAATCAATGGAAAAGTTGTCCGAAAAAGTAATTGAGGACTCCAAAAAATTCTGGAAGGGTTATTGGGCAATGAATTCAAATAATAAAGATGGAAATTCTAAAAGCAAATCAAATCACAAGCAAAAGAAGTTAAAGAATGAAGATTTACAGGAAATTGATTTTGATAATGTTAGTAGCATTAATGAAATGCCAAAATGGTCTGATAATTTTAATGCAATGGAAGAAGAATCAAAATTATTTCTATATGAACCTACAGATACAAGGGAATCAACTCCAATAGTCAATAGTCCAAAAACTAAAAAGAAAAAGCATAAAATAAATGATTCGATGAGTATTGAAGAATCGCCTAAAAAGAAAATTAAGTTTACTCCTTATCCTGGATGTAGATCAATTTCTCCGGATCCAATCATACCTAAAGGTAATATAGGGACTCACATGCGTAATGCTTCAATTCTAGGAACAGCATCTGCTAAATTGTCTTATATGTCTGCCAAATTATTGGAAAATCAAATCAGAGGAATTAAATCAATTGTCTTCTACGAGTTTGAAAATTCTGCTTATTACTTGACTGAATTTCTAGATATCTTGGGATTGAATTATTTGATGTATTCTACTTATATTAAGTTAGCACAAAGATCTGAAAACTTGGCTAAGTTTGATATGTGGAATTCTCAGGTGAACGGGGGTATCACATTAATCATGGATTTGAAATTGGCATCTCATGGTCTTACAATTATTTCTGCGACTCATGTTTATTTCTTAAACCCAATTTGGAATAAAACAAAAGAGGCACAAGCGATTAAAAGATCACATAGGATTGGACAAACTAAAGAAGTTTTTGTTGAGACTTTAATTCTAGAAAATACAATTGAAGAAGAAATGTATTATAAGAGAGCTAATAGTGATGAAGATTTGGAAAAAAATAAAGATATGGAATTAATTAATGATTCAGGTATGCAAGAGTATATTATGCGTTACGAGTTTTTAAAGATGTACGATGATAAATTTGTTGATGAATATGAACCAGTTAGATCTTTCGCGAGTGATAATGATGTATTAAGATTTTCTACTTACCAGGATGATGACTTTGAAGATGATGGAATTAGAATGTATTCAAGTGAAGGTAAAGTTGATTCAAATGGAATGAGAGCTTGGAGGATTCCATTATTCACTGAAGCTAATTTAAACAGAATAACTGAAAATGAATCAAAGATTAAAAAACCATTAGGAGAAATTCAGAAATATCAACTAGCAGTTGAAGATGGATCTATCAATGAATCATCTGATAGACCTAGCAATAGCAAAACTGCTGAGATTATCAGAAGGCTCAAGTCAGAAAGGAGGGTTCGATTTACGTAGAATTAGTGTATACTAGTTATAAATGTATAAAAGAATTTTAATTGTATTTCCCAATAAATAGAACTTTCTATTATTATATTACATGACATTAATACAAATCTCTAATAATTACAGTAGCATCGTTTGAACAAGTAGCTAATTTGTTCAGAGAATTAGAATAATCTAAATCTATCACGGTACCAGTATGACCATCAACTCTATTTAATAACCTTCTACTCAAAAAATCCCAAGAGTAAATGAATCCATCATTAGAACCACTAACAACAATTTTCTTAGTTTCATCAGTTTCAGATTCAATTAGATTTGCTCTTATTAACAAATCTTCAGCAGATGACTTCGATCCGTCAAAAATATAAGGTTTGGCTCTTTTTCCTTTAACTACCGGTCTCGAATCAAAATATTTAATGGTACCATCCAATGATTTACTTATCAAGAAATCACCATTTGAAGATAAAGATAAGGATGTAATTGAATTTGTTTGATTCACTTCAGACCAGGAAGAAGCTTCCAAGTTTCTAAGATCATAAGAATGAATCGTTGGATCAATACCAGAGAAATAAAATCTAGAATCGTTTTTCTTATCTATGCAGCAAGTTAAAACTGGATATTTAGAATGTATCTCACTAATCGGAAACTTAGATCTTAAATCCCATAATTTAACACCATTTGAATCGGATACTGTGACCATCAAATCTTTTTTAGAAAGGTCTAGTTGATTGACACATGAATTATGATGGAATGTTTTTATTTTTTCAGATTTGTTAAGGTCAAAACAGGAAGCTGTGCAATCTGCAGAAGCAGTTAAAATAAGATTGTCTTGAAGATTTGACCATGCTAAAGAGGTCAATGCAGAATTATGAAGTTGAAGATAATTAAAATCTATTTCTGTTTCATCTGAGTATTGGTCACAGTTCGATGACTGTAAAAAATTCAGGTTCCAAAGGGCTAAGTGTTTGTCCAAACCACCAGATGCTAGAAGAGATGAATCGTTGTTAAATCTTGTGGTTAGAATCGGAGCATTGTGGCCTCTCAATCGGAGCACTGATGGAGTTGAAGCATTGTTATCTTGAACCGTGCTTCCTGTAACTAAAGACATTGTAATAAAGATGACAGGTTGCCTTCTGTTTTTTTTTGAATTATACAAGAAACTATATTTGATGTTTCTCATCACTATCAAGAAGTAAAAAAACTTAGTTGTCTACTAAATCGGCAAATCTGTCGACATATTTTCCTTTTGGGAAACTTCGTTGTCTGGTTGCGCAGCACTGCTCCTCTTGCTTCCTGCTGTGATTGGTGTAAACCGGGTGAACTGCTCAAATAGCTTAAGATTGCCAATTCACAGCTATTAACAGACCACCAAGTTTCCTCTCTTTTTCTTCCATCTTCACGCACAATTCAATCAAATATATAAAAATGTTCTCCAGAAGAGTTTTATCCTTACCATCAAGAAGATTAAATAACATGAGATTATACTCCGCTGGTTCCGAAGGTGCCACTGGTGGTACCAGACCATCTGGTTCAAGTGATGCTTTCAGCGTATGTATTTATTGACTTCACATTATTGTGATTTAGTATTCAAATATTTCAGTGAATTTGACAGTATTTCAGATTCTCATTGGTTTCTTAGTTGGATCAATTCAATTTATACAGCAAACATTAAAAAATATCTCACTGATCCACATCTTACCCCATGTAATACAACATACCCAGCAAACGCACTAGCTCTATCTGACACTCAATTCCCTGAATTTCATTTGATACTGTGTTCATCGTATATTAAAAACTGTCTACTAACTAATTGATTACATTCGTAATAATATTTTAACAGAAGAGAGAAAAGGCTCAAGAAGACTTGTACATCAGAAAGCACCAAGCTGAACAATTAGCTAAGTTAAGAGCTGACTTAGAAAAACATAAGAAGGAATTAGAGCAATTAGAACAAAAGATTAATAAGGGAGATTCCTAAGCTTGCCATTTTAAGTTATATTAATTTACTTCTTGAATCATTTTGATGATATTTTTCTTAATTTGTTATTCAGGGAATCTTTTAAAATCAAATTAGGCATATATCTATTTACTATTTCATATTTGAGATTTTCATTATAACTGCTAGCACTATATTATTTTTTATAACGTTTAAGTTTGACGAGCCATTCATATTTGTGTTTATTTTTGTTTCAACTTATTTTTGTTCTTATTTGGAATATACGATGTTTTCATTATTTTCTTACTTTATCATTCTTCCTCTAAATTTTCACGACTTTGTTATATGATTCTATCCAACTCGTTAATTATATTTTGTAGCTGGTGTTGAGATCTCTGGAAATCCGCACCTTAAAGATATAGTAGATTTGGGACGCACGTACCCTACCAGGCAGTGAACTCATATTTAAAGGGGGGTAATAACCATTGAGAAAAAAATAGACAGTACGTTAAGATTTAATAACTTATATAAATAATAATAAAAAGAAGACAAAAATAAAGAAAGTAAATCAATCGAAAATAATACTATAGTATCACATTAATAATATGGTGTACTAAACTTTTTAATTTAATTTTGGTCTTTTAACATTTTGTAATAATTCAGTTTCTTCGTCAATGGCTGGGCCATCAGCTGGAAGAACTTTTGGGGTGGATATGTTAGTGTGGAAATCCTTAATAATAGAATCAACATCATCAATGTTCAATGGTCTGACGTCACCTAATCTCTTAATCTTAGAGGTAACTTCTTTAACTTGGTCATCAGTTAAATTCAAGTTTAATTGTTCAACTCTGGATTTGATTGCATTCCAACCAGTCAATCTATTGGCAAAATGAATGTATCTGGTTAAACCAAAATCGGATGGGTTTAGAATTTCATAAGTGGATGGGTTGGCTAAAATGGCTTTAGCATGAATACCAGCTTTATGAGTGAAAGCACAGAAACCAGTAATTGGGTTGTTGAATGGAATATTAACTTGGACAGCTTCTGCAACCAAGTTTTCTAAATCTCTTAATTTGTGTAACTTATATTTAGACAGAACGTAATCTCTATCAGCAGCAATCATTCTAGCCATTAGACCACCTAATGGAGTAATACCATTTCTTTCACCAATACCTAAAACAGAAACATCGATTAATTTAGCACCAGCTTCTAAAGCAGTGTAAGCATTAGCAATGGCGCAACCAGTATCATTATGGAAATGACATTCAATTTCGCAAGAAACAACGGATTTTAAAGTCTTGACCAATTCATAAACCTGTCTTGGGTTAGCACAACCAACAGTGTCAGCAATACCAACTCTGTTGACACCGATCTTGTCAACTGTCTTGTAAATATTTAATAAATCAACAATATCAGATCTGAATGAATCTTCTGAAGAGAATCTAATTTCAATACCCTTTGATTTAACAAATTCAATAACCTCGATGGCAGATTTGGTGATATATGACATATCTTTACCATGAGAATATTGTCTTAAGAATTGAGAAGTACCAATAACAACATCAACACCATCAACACCAGTTTCAACAGCAACTCTGGCATCATCCATGTGGCACCTTATATGGGTCAAAATCTTGGCCTTTAAGCCTAATTTACAAATGGCTTCACAATCAGATCTAGATTGTTCAGAAGCAACGGGAGAAGTTAATTCAATATAGTCAACACCAAACTCATCTAATGCTTTAGCAATTTCAATTTTCTTTTCTGTTGTAAAGAATGCATTGGCAAATTGTTCACCTTCTCTTAGAGTGGATTCAATTAATTGAAAAGATCTAACGTTAGATAAATAATCGCTTGGATTTGGTCCATATGGATTATGTGTAACCTTCTTATGTTGTTCTTCGGAAACCTTTTGGTAGCCAGCTATATAATGTTTGCTTATGTGTTAGTCATTTGATTTGTTGGAATAAAAATTGTTGCACTCTAGGTATATTTCTAAAATATCAAAAAGGGACCAGAGTAAAATATTTAGGATTATTGAAAGACATACTTGGTTCAGACATTTTATAATAGGTGTATAAACTTAAACTGAGAAAAAAAAGAAGAGAATAGAGTACAGACTTGAAAAATCGAATCAAAAAATTACTCATACCTTATTTCATTTTGCATTTTGGCCGCTTGATAAGCATCAGTACGCACAAAGAAAAATTCTCTCCGGCTTCGCATACTTCCCATATTGGTACATCTGTGCACCAGTTTATGCTTTATTTTCGAATCCTGAAGCTTATCAATTAACCTAAACCTATTCTATTCAGGAAAATTAAAAAAAATCATATATTCATTTGCAAATAGTAAAAACAATACAAAATACTAGTTAATGATTCAGAAAGGAAATAAAAGGATGCAAGTAAATAGCAGTAGCAGTAGTAATACACAGCATAAAACAAAATATATACAGACAGCTAAGATAAATATTCATAACCAGAACTATCTTCAGTTCTAGCTAAGTATTGTTCATCAATTAAAACTTCAATAGCTTTCTTAATATCGGCAACAGTGGGTTTGAATCTAGTAATGATTTGCATGACTTCACTTGTCAATTGTTCATGCTTGTAATTCTTTCTAGCTTTCATAACTCTAACAATGCAAGCCTTCAAAACTTCATGATGTCTCCTTTCAACTTCGTCATTTGTTTCCTTATCTTCATTTCTTGCATCAACTTGTTTAACACCTAATGAGAAATTGATCTTTGGCTTTTTAACAGTATACTCTTTGACCATCTTGAAAGTAGTAGCTGGCTTTAAAATATTGTCTTCTCCTGGCGGGGTTTGCACAAGCAATTTATTTTTAACTAAAGGAAGAACATTAGCTTTAAAAACTTCAGGTGATAAGGCCGTTAGTTCCACTAAGTTGCTTCCTGTGAATTGATCTTTCTCATTGTATGGGGATAAGATAGCATATTGGAATAATGTTAGTGTAAACGAGAATGGTGGTTTACCTGGTTTGGATAAATTGGCCTTAACTTCAACTTTAGATCTACTCCATAGCCAGTTTAATTGTCTACCACTGAATCTTTCTTGGTAAATGGAAGTGAATTTTTCTTGAGATTTGCTCAGTTCAGTTGGTAAGATGAATGATTCGTTAGAATCTTTGAAAACTGAACTCCATGCAGTAGTATCTAAGACTCTTGGTTCTAAATCGGTGATGTATTGTTTTGGATTTTCATCATTTGAAACAGACTCTTTGTAAACACCACCTAGATCTTTTGATGTTCTAATATCATTAAACATACTTGTAATTTGTTGTGTGTATTCTAAACTGTTGGCCTGTTTCAATTTTTGAATAATATACTCTTCTTTTTCCTCATCTTCTGGTGACATATTACTACCCATCAATCTCTTGGATAAGAATCTTCTATACCAAATTTCAAAACTCTCTTTATCTTCAATAAAATTGAAAACAGTCATTAGCTCATCAATTGACAGATCTTCAGAATCTTTCTTCTTTAGTAGTTCGTCACTGTATAGAGCTAATAAGTTTGGCGTTCTAGATTTAGATCGAACTGTTGGAGTAGCAATGGAGTTTTTGTTGATGAATGATTGGCAAGCACTATCTAATGCTTTGACGAATGCTTCATTATTATCGAATGCTTCTTCAACAACATGCTGGTATTTCTTGTAAACTGATAACAAAGTGTTAATGTATAATTTTGGATCAACGGCATCACCTTTTTCTTTTCTCTTTGCTTTACCATGAGCACTGGCAGCAGCAACAGCAGCAGCCTGGGCCTTTTTATGAGCTTCTTCCATTTGAACTTTCAATTCTTCAATGGTTTTTAGACCTTGATTCTTAATATAATTCTGGAAATCTTCTAATAATGGAGTAACGGTTGAAGGAACTCTTTTTAGCAATGTGTGTATTCTCTTAATATCTGAATATCTACTTTGATCTAATAAAGGTGTTAATTCTGCTCTGATAGTATCAGCATGATTAATAATTAATACTTCGTTTAAAACTTCATTTAGTGGTCTTCTAGTATGATCGTTCAATTCTTCTAATCTTTTCAACTCTTCTTCAATTCTGGCTTCAGCTTTAGCCAAATAATTAACAACACCATGATCTTTAATGAAATCAGTTGACTCTTTTGTATAGAAATTATATGTTTCAGTCAAGAAAGTTTTTTCGAAATCGTTAATATAGACAGATAAATTTTGTTTTTTCAAATCATTAACATCAAAACCCAACAAAACAAACGATTTAATTGCAACGCTTAGGTCAGCAGTAGCTTCAACTTTGTTTAATCTCTGGGCTTCAATTTGGCCCATGATCTCAGTCATTAATTTTTGTAAATTAGCATGAAACTTATAATCTCTCCATGATAACATACAGAGAGACAGAATATCGTAAATTTCTCTACGTCCATCGGCTCTTTCTTTGGTAACCCAGTATCTATTAATATAATCTAGAATATCATTTAATCTAGTAGAACCGATTAAAAATCTCTGCCATGCTCTAGTATAGAACTGCAAGAAAGTTTCACCTTCTTTTGGATTTAATTGATTCAAGTAAGTTTTCAAATAATCTTGTAGTTTGGCATAGAGTTCAGCACCTACCAATCTAACTGCACCATCGCCATCATGAGTAACATTTTGATGTTGAGCCCTTGAACTGGAATTGGAGGTGCAATAATCGTAGACCTTGGTATAAGTTTCAGTGTACATTTTTGGGTCCAGGGAGGAGTTATTCGAATCACCCAAAATAATCAGAATCGAAGGTTCTATTTCACACCATGTTTTCGTCAAGTAAGGACTGTAGCTAGCACCAGGGTCTCCTCTTCTTGAAGGCATTGTCTATTAGTGTATTGTTGGTGCAATTGGGTAGTGTGATAAGTAGTACGTAGAGGAGGAAAAAAAACGGGGATTTAATGTTAGAGACTCGCCACCTATCTTGTGTTCCCTGTGTTGACATGAATAAAGCTTCCACACGATCGATTTCGAGAATCGCTGGTGAGCGAACTACAATTGATTTACTATTGTAACTAAATTAAGAACACAAACCTTGATTAAATCAATAATAAAAGTAGAAGAAGAAAAAAATATAAAGTAATCGCAAAAACATATATATGAAGAGATGCAGAAAGTCTGAAAAAGAAGAAAAAAAAGGTTCCAGCCCTGAAAAAGATAAAGTAAACACAAATCGTTAAAGGGAGAAAATGTAGTTTTTGACATTTTTAAAAGATGTTATTAATTAGTTTAATAAGAAAAAAAAGTATAATAAAAATTGCTAATTATTTTGATTGAGTGACAACCAGAACCACTCTAAAAATACTAATTGTAAATGTAACACACCATGAAACTAAAGCTATGAATAAAAACGCAGATAATGTTTTTTGTTTGTCACACATCGATGAAATCATTTCACCAGATGCATTGATTCTAGAGCCTGCACAAACCCATCTTGAATCATATAAGGTATTAAAACTTAAAGCTAAATTAGCACTAGAAAAAATGATGAAAAATAAATCTAATAGAATTAATCTTATTTTATTTTTGGGATCTCTGAGACCAATTGGCTGACCATTAAATTCATCGTAAGAAACCATTAACAAGTAAACAGCAGCAACGGACTGAACCACAATGGCCATGATTGAACTTGGTTGTTGCGAAATATTGTTTGAAGAATCCAAGCGATTGCTCAAAACAAAGATACGGCAAGATAAACCCAACGCAATGCAAGACAATATTAGGGTGAATAGCCTGAAAAACAACGGAATATAAGTATTTGTCATTAAAGATTCTTTAAAACTTGTCCTCCAATCTTCTTTATTTTCTTGTATCCAATAACGAGCCCTAGTTTTGAAGGCTTCACGTTTCTTCTTATCACCATATTCTTTATATTTGGAAAATTGATTTCCATCCTCTAAGTCCTTTTCATCCATATTTCCGGAAAGTTTGTCCACTTCAGGCTTGAAAACCTTTTGGAGTCTCATATCACCTCTCCAGTTTGTATCTAAATCATAACTTTTCAAAATTAAGTCATTGTTATTTAAACTTTCTCTTGTAGTATTCAGTTGAGAATTCAGCATACTACTATTAACTGAATGTTCATTGATAGGAGTTTTAGAACCACTTGAATGTCTTTTATGTTGCTGCTGTAGCTGGTACTGTTGTTGTAATTTTTCTGCCACATGCTCGTCTGTCTTTCTACCTTTAATTGAATATAGAAATTGATTCCAGTCAATAACACCATTAGCATCTTGTTGTCTAAATGTATTGACAAAAACATCATCATCGCCAGCATGGGCAAATAATATTTTTGGATCTATTTCAGAATTGTTTGGATCCAATGTATTGAGATTAGCTGATGAAGGAGTTGTTGGAGGTTGTTTTCTTTTTGATTTCTCTTTATCTTCTTCTCTAACTTTGGCCAATCTATCTAGAGAAAAGGGAGGAAATGTAGTAGCATTCATTCGGTAAGGAGTCTTTACAACAGGTACATGTCGTTCCGTTACACCAATATTACTGTTGGTAGAAGCACAAGCCACTAGAGGGTTACTGTTAACATTTCCTGCACTTGCACTTGCATCATTGTTTAATAAAGAGAGTATATTTGGAGGGGCCTGTTCAGTGGTTGGAGGGGTGTTGAAAGCGTAGTTATAAGAATTATGCAGACCAGAAATATTTGAAGAAGAGTTATGGCTTCTAATAGCTGAATGTTGCGGAAGTATTGAAGTTTTTAAGTTATTATGGGAGTTCTTTGAAGATGGGTCATCCTTTGTGTTACTGTTCGTATTCGCACTGCTTGAATGAGCTGACTGTTGGCTGGAAATTACCACCATAGTATGAGAGAGGAAGAGGAGTTAATGTATGAGAGTTCCTGTAAGTTATAGTTTCCTGAAAGAAGAGTTTGTGTGTAAGGTAAGGGATGAAAACGAAAGTTTACATTAAGATATATATTGTTTCGTTGTTTGTACATCAGTTATCGATTTTACTCGCTTTACTCGATTTACTTAGTTTTGGCTTTTTACGATTGCCCGTTCAGCTCGAAAGCCATGATTTGTATTTCTATAATTTTACCCGTATCAAATTACTTCTCAAATTTTGATTCACAGGAGTAAATGAAATCATAATAGTGAACTATTTTACTCACCTTTGTCTGCATGAATGGCATTTTATAGGTCCTTGAGAAAGTTGAAACTTCCTAAAACTGAAACTGACCAAGGCTATGCTTCCCAGGAATATGTATGACCCGATGCTGTCATAACTTTAATCAACTTTATAACTATATATTTAACTCTAAGGGGAACTATCTGCGATAATATTTCAGGAGCTCAACAAGTATTGTCTAAACCATTGTGATGAAGCAAAGTAATCAATCAATCAAGCATAGCTTCTCAGTTTCATTTGAGCAGCACCGTGCTCTACTATTGCAATTAAAATTTCTAGCGATCACTGATAACAGTCTAGTAAAGTGAACACTTTTCAATTTAAGATTCACTATAGACTTATTACTTGTTCTTTCTCCTTCTCCTGTATATATACATATCACCTTGTATTTTAACTAGTTGCTTTTTTACCATTTTCTTTGCTGGGTTAATTACTTCTCTTTTCCCCTCAATCTTAGTGTTACAGCCTTCCTTCACTTCAAATCAACTATTTCCGACTTCTCTATTATCATTGTCATATCCATGATTAGACCATTCACTACTACAACTACAAGAATCCAATTAAATCATTTGGCACCATCAATAACGCCAGCTTTTTCCTTGCTCAAAGTTTCATTTAGATTCAGATTCAATTCCACTGCTGTTCCAAAGTCAACCTCTGAATATACTGACCAGATAGATTTCTCGAAAAATCCAATATACCTGGTGTCTATTCCAATAACGACTAGACGTAACTTCTTTTACTGCAAATACTCCTCCGATGCTTTTCCAAAAGGTACAGAATCTTATGAAACTAAGGCTGTTAATTGGGCTTCAAAGGCTTGGGGTAAGTTGGAGAAATCAAATGCTAAGATAAACAAATCGATTGTTAGATGGGTTTCCAAATTACAATCCAAAATCCCTTGGATAGAAACTTGTTTAAGATCAATTCCGTCAAAAGCAAAAATAATGAGATCAGTTGCTTCTTCTACTAAATTTGTTAACGAAAAAGAAATTGAAGAATCAAATTTAAACTCTAAGGATTTAAAATCAATTCCTATTTATTTTCCAAAAACATTAACTTCCCAGACTACAATTTTAAAGCAAATATCTGAAAGTCATGAAAATTTGCAAAAATATCATAAAAAGTGGCTTTATTGGAGTTTGGTTGGTATTCCATTATCTGCCCCAATTGCAATCATACCTTTAGTTCCAAATGTTCCTTGCTTTTATTTATGTTATAGATCATATTGTCACTTCACAGCTTTAAAAGGATTGCATCATTTAGATTATTTGACGGGAAGTCAAGGTAAAGATGACAATCATTTAGAATTCCATGGTTTAACCCTCATTGAAGAATTGTATTTAAACAGCTTAAATTCTGAGATTAAGCAAAATGTGGTGGAGTTCATTAAGAATAAAGATAATTCAGAGGTCAACAATGAAGCAGAAGAAAAATTGTTGATCAGTAAGGATGTTATTGAAGAGTTATGTCATACTTTTGGCGCTGATGATATGAAGCAAGGTTTACAATTTGCCATCGAACAGGAATCTAATAGATTAAATGCTTTAAAAGTTAAGGAAAAGGCTTGATCAGGTGAACTTCTACATATATTTATATTAAATTAAAGAATTTGTCGATACTTTCCTACATATACATATATAAATACCAAATTCCTTAAGATCCAGGAATTTAGCTATTAGCTAACCCTCACATGTTTAAAACAAATTTTTAGTCACGTGTTATTAAGCAGGGTTATTAAGACCTCTAATTTAGTAAGCCCAGTGTACCCGGTGCGCTCATCCTTCTGTCAGTCTGTCGGTACGTATATTTCAACGACGGTCATTCCTTTGATTCTCGCCTTCTCTTTCTTCTGTTCTTCTCAATTTCCAGCACAAAATATATTTCCATAATGAGAGCTAAATGGAGAAAGAAGAGAGTCAGAAGACTAAAGAGAAAGAGACGGAAGGTCAGAGCTAGATCCAAATAAGCAACTAGCTAAATTATAGTTCAATGATAAAGCAATGTTGATCTCTTAATATATTATTATTTATGAATATGAATTAAACACTTACTTATGAAGAATTGTTATGTGAGAATCGGTAATAGACCAATTTGTTTGGGTTATTGTTCACTATTGTTGGTCATGATTGAATATGATGGTTTCTATTTGAATGGTTCATTTTGGTTATGGTTTTTGATATTGTACATTAATTGTAGGAAGTTTGTCTTGTTACTTATTTTTCAATAATGATTATGATTGTTTTGATGTTTTATTCTTGTTTAGTTTGTTTTATCCTTATATATGTTTAGTTTGCTTGGAATTCTAGCTCAGATTTTTTCTAGCATCTTTCTACTTTTTCTTTGATATCTGTCACAAAGCTATTTTTTCACTGAATCAATTCCCTTGTTATGACTTTGAAGACTAAGTTTTTTGATATTTGAATATAATCTACTATATTTTTAATTTTGTTAAAATGGCACTGGTTGTTTGACCAGTGTCATCGCTAGTAGTATGTGGCCAGTAATAGAGAGTACTGGAAGTAATTTTTGGTAATTTGAGATTCGCACTTCTGGCGTTAACTTAGGGAGCATTTGGGATCTGTTGGACTTTTGTTTGTTTAAATCGAAACATCCTCAAGGATCAGAATACTTCTTCGACTTGCCAACATTATTGTTTATTATTTTATGTAACAATAAAATTCCTGTAAAGTATCAAAAAATGCATTTACATACCGACTTTTACGAAAAATAGACACGAATAAAACCAATGTTTACAAATAATAAAGAGGGAAAACTAAAAAAAACTAATAGGGGAGAATTAACAAAAAAAAACCAATAAAAATTTATACGTAGCAAAACAAAATCCTTGTAACTGATCATGAAACATAATCAGAAATGCTATATATTAACAACACCACCATCCAGATCCTTCTACTTCTTGATGCAAACCAGAATTTTGATCATACCCTGGTATTCTGCCATTGTATCCATTCTGTAAATATGCAGTCCTTTTTTTTTCCAAATCCCTTGAAACATTCAAAAGGCTAGCAGCATAATCATTACCTTTTCCATTTTTCTTAGTATTATTAGTTGTGTCAACATTTTCCTTATAGTTTCCTTCTTGTTGTTGATCATCACCGAAACCAGGAATGTTTCTAATTAAAAATGAATTCGAGTTTAAAGTATTCTTGTAATTTAAGTAAAATTTATCTAATTCTCGTAATAGTTTAACAGTGGTATCACCATGAACAAATTCCATTCTGTTTCTCTTGACTCTTTCTTTTTCTAATTTTTCTTTTTCTAATCTTTCTTTTTCTAATCTTTCTTTTTCCAATTGGGCTAATCTTTCAGCTTCCTTTTGTAATTGCAACTCTTCTTCTAACTGCTTTTTAGTCTTGTTTTTTAATTTCTTGTTATCCTTATTAGAAGGATTTTTGTTTTCATTAATTGATGCTGGAACATCGATTTCTTGTTGAAGGTGCGGTGATTGTTGATTAATTAGAGAACTTGGAGGAACGGAGGAATTCATAGCCGAATTTTGATAAGGATGTCTTCCATACATAGCATCTTCAATTAAAGTTGAAGAAACACCAGGTCTCCACCTGACTAATCTATCTTCCATAACTTCAATAAACCAGTTATTTATTGGAAATATTCTGTTTGATTGTCTTTCCAGAACCTTTCTTCTAACATTTTTGGTGACTAACTGCTCTTCAGTTTTAGGATAAGGAGGTTTATGAGTTGGTGACTCTAGGTAGTGACTAGGGTGGGAATAGTTTGAGTCAGACTGAGACATGATTGTAGCACAGTTATTGCTGCTGCAATTATCATAAGATTCCATTGTTGAGGAAGCAGGAAAATGGATGGGACTTCAAAGTTCAGAGAATTAGATGTATAAAAAGGAATGACAAAAGGGATAATACTCTCTTGTAAAGTAAGTAGGAATCTCTATAATTTATGGTGTACGGGTGTGTTTTAAAATTTTGAAATGATGGGCAACACGCTGAACAGTCCAACATGCCAAATCAGTCAGTACCACTGTTACATTACAGGCTTACATCATTTTCACTACCTACATTCCACCCACAGCTATTAGCTACTACCATCTAACACACTTCATAACAACTATTATTCCATATCCCCTTGTTATAGTTCTGTTCCAGCAAGAAAATTCAGTTAAACAGATCTCACTCTCTCCTCCCAGTGTCTCACTTCTGTAATAATAGTGCTAAAAAACTAAAACTTTTTGGCAACTCTCCCTATAATAGCATAATAAGCCAAAAAAAAAAACACAAACAGTACTTACAACTCACTGATTATATTGTTTTCATCTTAAACACTGGTTGTTTGATTCATTCCCCACCCCCCCTATTACTCTTACTTTTCACCCCTCTTGAGCTATATAAAGAAGAGTTCTCTAACAAGAAGTGGCATCATTTTTTTACTGAGTAGCTTCGATTCAAAAAGACATTATATATAATACTATAATTTGAATTTTATTCCTTGCATATCTTTTCTTATTAACTAATTTCAATAATATACTATTACTACTAATACATACACAATGGATTTAGATTCTGATGTTCAAATGGAAGACGCCATCGAGCAACAACCTTCAACAAACAACGAACTTCCTCTGGTTCCAATATCAACCACTTCTCCTTCAACACAGATAGATACTTTAGATGGCTGGATAGAGCAATTAAGTCAATGCAAACCATTAAGTGAAGAATCCGTTAAACAATTATGTGCTATGGCCAGAGAGGTTGTGCAAGATGAACAAAATGTTCAACCTGTCAACGTTCCAGTTACAATATGTGGTGATATTCATGGTCAGTTCCATGATTTAATGGAATTATTTAAAATTGGTGGACCATGTCCTGATACAAATTACTTATTTATGGGTGATTATGTCGATAGAGGTTATTATTCTGTAGAAACCGTTAGTTATCTAGTTGCAATGAAGATTAGATATCCAAAAAGAATTACAATATTGAGAGGTAACCATGAATCAAGACAAATCACTCAGGTTTATGGTTTCTATGACGAATGTTTTAGAAAATATGGTTCTGCTAACGTTTGGAAAATTTTTACAGATTTATTTGATTATTTCCCAATCACTGCTCTAGTGGAAAACTCCATCTTCTGTTTACATGGTGGATTGTCTCCAATGATTGAAACAATTGACCAGGTTCGTGAATTGAATAGAATTCAGGAAGTGCCTCATGAAGGTCCAATGTGTGATTTGTTATGGTCTGATCCAGATGACAGAGGTGGATGGGGTATTTCACCAAGAGGTGCAGGTTTCACATTTGGTCAAGATATAAGTGAACAGTTCAATCATACAAATGGCTTATCATTAACAGCTAGAGCGCATCAACTGGTTATGGAAGGTTATTCTTGGTCTCATCAAGATTTAGTTGTTACTATTTTCTCGGCACCTAACTATTGTTATAGATGTGGTAATCAAGCTGCTATAATGGAAGTTGATGAGAATCATAATAGAGATTTCTTACAGTATGATCCTTCGATTAGACCTGGTGAGCCAACAGTTACTAGAAAGACTCCTGATTATTTCTTGTAATTAATTTTAAATCGTTTTTTTTTTAAAATTATTATATCATGTGTTTTTTATTTTGTTTGTTAGTTTTTCATTTTCAGTTTTGATGCTTGTTTTGTAATTTTTGTTTTATCTCTCTCTCTCTCCATTCATTTCTGTATTTTGTTCTCCAATTAGCACTACTACTTTTGTTTTCTTCTATTTTTCTTAAGCCATTTTTGTTTATTTTCCAATTAGCCCTCGATCTAGTTGTTTGACGTTATGTTATTGTTAATTTTTTACATTTTGTTTAACACTGGTGTTATTATTTTTTGATTTAAGTATTGTTTCCACTATTCTGTTTTGGTATCAATTTGTTACAGATGACTTAACTGAACAAGTCATATATATATATATATATATATATCCATTATTTTTTTTTAAAAAAAGCCCCAATTCCAAATCACTCCTTCTTATTATATTGCTGGTATTACTACATCTTTTTTTATCTCCTTTTGTTTATTGTTATTGTTAATCTTGATTCTCTTAATTATTTTTTTGAGTTCACTTTGCCCTGTGGAGTGTTGATTATTATTCTTTATTTTCTCACTCCTCTTTATTTTGATCTTGCAGTGTCGTTTATCATTATATTTTTGAGTTTGTGTTTTTTTATATGTTTAGTTTTTGTTTTTGCTTATTTTATTCAACATCACCTTTTTGTTTTAGTTAAACTTATTGTTGGCCATATATTGGTTTATACGTACTTGTTACAAAGCAAAGACAGTATTTAATCTTTGATGTACCGCAGTAGGTGTAAACTGGCGAGGAGTCAGGTCAGGAGTCGAGAGGACATATTTAAAATGTTGTCATTATCTACCGATTAATGGTTATGGTAAATAAATGTTAAATTAGATGACAGTAGCAATATAAATAAATAGAAGCATACAGGTATACACGACCATACTCGAAGGTAAAAACACTTGAATCTCGAGAGAGGGTGGGGAGGTTAAATCAACATTGAAAGAATTGGAACAAGACCATAAATAAAAATTAAAGATATAGAATAGAAGCTATACAAAAAAACAAAAACAAAAGGACGATAAGCAGACACAGTAAACAATCAACAGTAAACAATCAACAGTAAACAATCAACAGTAAACGTAAAATATTTTAGTGAGTGGAAGCAAACAAAAACAAATTTCAACTAATTGTAGTGGAGTGTGTATGGCCTGATTATGAATTTGTTGATGATAATAACATGTTACGTAGTAAATTTCAATTTTTTAAAATATAAGTTAGGCTTTGACTCCTATTTAGTAATTTGAAAAGTCCAAGGCAATACCAAATGAACATTTTTATCATCATCAATAAATTTCGAAACAGCGGAGTATGAACCTCTAGCTAACATTCCACCCGGTGCTTCGACAGGATCAAAAGTCTTTTCATAGGTTGGATTATCATCAGTGTTTGGAGCGAATGAACCTAATGGCTCATCCCATTTGTCAACAGTGATACCAGTTTTTTTAACAGCTTGTAAATATTTCAAACCGGTGATTATTTCATGTTGGACTCTAAATTTGATAGTTAATTGGTAGATTGACTTTTCTTTAATTTTGAAATGAATCTTTTTATCTTTCAAATCTTGTTCAGTTTTAACATCTTCTAGTGGAACCAGAATTGGTTGTTCACCATCAATTTCTAAAGTCATCGATATTATAATAACAGATCTCTTATCACCAGGAGTGACAGATAGTAACTGTCCAGTGTTTAAACCTAAAGATTTCTTCCATTTGTTCAACGATTCATCGTTGGCATCTAAATTGGTGTATTCTTCTAAAGTTTTCTTTTCGCCTACTTTGAAACCTGGCACTTCTTCAGGAACTAAATCGTCGTCAATTTTTTGTGGTGCTGCCATCCTGTGATATTTGATAATATGAGTAAAATAGTAATTCCTGAGACGAGATCAATAACAAGAAAAGAAAGGTATCTTTGTAAAGGAACTAAGAATGATAAGAAAAATGCAAAAGCTAACATTAACTGAGCTGTAATTCAAATTTTGAATCTGAATTAGAAAATGGAATCTGGATCAAACCCACGCGTCATATTCTCCATTGTGTTTATTGGCCCGCCTCAATTGACAAGTTTACCTCACATTGGTGGCTACGAGGATTAGATTAGTCAATAAAGAGTAACATTTATATATATATATATTAATTATCATTTCTGGTTAATTTCTGGTTACATAGTCACTTAATTGGGATGTACAAATTTAGTATTTTAGTATAGAAATGTTTCTTAATTGTTATTATATCATCAATTAGACAATACAATACAATAAATGCACAATTGACATCTAGTACCTCTATTTTGGATGGTGCAGTAACTGTATTCTGTGCACGGGTGTATAGTGACGGAGTTAGCCGATTTCAAAGATTCAGATCATGAAAAGACTATCTTCTCAAAAATTTATTTGTCTAATATACTTCATTTCTATTCAAAAAAATCATATAAAGATACAATCAAAGGC
The DNA here is from genome assembly GCA_003705185.2 of Ambrosiozyma ambrosiae. NCBI lineage: Eukaryota > Fungi > Ascomycota > Pichiomycetes > Pichiales > Pichiaceae > Ambrosiozyma > Ambrosiozyma ambrosiae. Next base: position 192,736 of record PPHU02000002.1, read on the forward strand.
AAAATGTCAATTCCATCTCCACAAACTTTATCTATACTATCAGATTCTCAAAAAATTGAAATACTAAACACTTTGTTTGAACCATGCCCAACGCTAACTTCTTATTTAATTCCTCAATTGTTTTCAAACAACCAAGTTTATAATACATATACACAAATAATTGAGAGTTCAAGAGTGTTATTAATACAATTGAAAAATGAGTATGTAGCTAACCCATCAAATGGGTTGAAAGAAACTATAGATGAGATCATCTCAGCTCATCCAAGACTAGGTCCGCCAAAATCAACCCCAATTACTACAACTACCAACACAACCACATTATCATCTCATTCGAAGTCAGAGCAAGCATCATTAAATACAGGTGATCCCAAACTAGCTGCCAAGTTGATTGAATTGAATGGCTTATACGAGTCTACTTTCCCAGGCTTACGATTTGTGGTTTTTGTGAATGGCAGATCAAGAGATGAAATCATGGAAATTATGAAAAGAAGAATCAGCAGTGGCGATTTAATCGGAGAGATTGAAGAGGCTTTTAATGCCATGTGTGATATTGCTGTGGATAGGGCTAGAAAGTTGGGTGCTAAGTTATAATTCTTGATTTTTTTTAGATATGTTTAAGATATATTAATTTAATTAACTGCTTATACATAATTTATAGTGATGACGCTGGATGTCTGTCGAATTGGACAAACTTCCTGATACCTGTATTTGGTTAAATTGTTTCAGGCTCTTTTATAGCACAGGCGACACTTTAATATTTGAAAACTCATCAACTTGATCTGTATTTGAAATAATTTTACTTTTCGTGTATGGGAGCAAAAACATTTTGATTCAATCTCGTTTACTTTTTTCAAGATTTATGTGTACGTATTGTATATCCATGTTACTTTAACCTACAGGAATAGCGATAGTATATAAAAGTTAAATCAAAACTAATCTTTAAAATTCAGAAAAATAACACTAACACTACACTATCACACATATAATCCTAAACAAGAAAAAGAAAAGGCCATTTTTAAACAAACAAATCATTTTATTTATATAAAGAGTATCATATCATAACAAATAATGCAATGCAGTCAATCAATACTAACAAAGACACTTCATTAACTAACAGTTAATCAACATGCAGTATAAAACTAAACAAAAACATACACACAGATCCACACTCATACAACACCCAGACGAATAAACCAATAGATAAAATGATCTAGTAATTAATTATTATCAAAGGTACACACGAAGACGCACGTACACATAGATAATTTATACATATGCTTAACATATAAGGGGGAAGGAGAGGAGGGAGGAAGGAAAATAAAAAGTAAGGCAAGGAAGATCATCATCATATTCGAAGGAAACAACATAACAACAATCAGAGCAACTACTATAAACAAATAGGAAAACAATAAAGTAATAATAAAAATTTTAAGAAAGCCAAGGTGAGAAGGGAACAAAAAACTTTGATTTGTGGAGACTGGGCAGAAAAGAAGACAATCATCATTAAACTCATATAAAAATCAATTCTTTTCCTTCTGTTGTGATCCGCTGTTTGAAATAGCAGTGATGTTTGTAGTGGTGTAGTTAGTTGTAGCAGCAGCAGAAGTACGATTGTGATTATTAGATCCATTATGATGATAATTGCTGTTGCTATTATTGTTGTTGTAATAGCCATTTCCAGTATAATTATTATTATAATTATTACTGTTCATGTTATTATTATTGTTGTGCCATTTCTTGGATCCATTTCTGTTAAATTTACCTCCCATTTGGTTACCAGACTGACTGTGCCTTCTGTTATTATTGTAACGTTGCTGTTGACCTTGATGATTCTGTTGAGAGGCTATATATGGAACAGCAGCAGCATACATTGCACCGACACTTGCTCCACCAATCATGTTAGGAGTTCCTGCAACAATACCAGTACCATTAGCAGCACTGTTTGGGTAGTATAATGGAGGTACAGCAGTGTTAGGGTTAGGTAGTCTTCCTTTGTTTGGTGGACCAGAACCTTGGACTGAAGGGGAAACAGCATCTAAGTAAGCTGGAGGGTAGTAATACTGATATTGAGGTGAAGAAACCATTGGAACTGTTCCTGAGCTAGAAGACTTATTTGAGTCAGACAGCTTTGAATCGTTAGGGGAATTGTTAGTGCTATTCTTTTTAGAAGGTACACCATTTGGAGTTGTACCGTGGGGGACACCCATTGGATAATAATAATATGGTACTTGTTGAGGAGCAGATAATGGGGGTTGGGAGTTCTCCATGGAACCACGACGTCCTCCTTTATGCTGATGACTATTAGCAATCCCAGGAGGTGCAACACCATATGGATAAGTAATTGGAACGAATTGTTGAGATGGGTAGTAACCATAGCCAGCAGGAACAGAAGTACCTTGAACAGGATGACCCATAGGAGGATATGAAGGTATGGCAGCGACACGCTGATAATTATTATAACCTGTATAATAAGAATTCTGTCTGTTGCTGTTATAATTGTTGAATTTTCTGTAGTGAGGTTTACGATTGTTATTCTTGTTATTGTAAGACTTATCAGTTTCTTCGTCATTATAAATTTCATCGTCACCATCAGTTTCAGAATCTTCAGATTCATCATCTTGTTCTTTTTCTAATCTTTCTTTAACTAATTTATATCTTTCTTCTCTAGTTAATTTATCTTCTACTATAGACGATGCACCAACTGAAGATTTTTCCGTAGGAGTAACTGGAGAAGAAATGTCCGCATCAGTGCTTGTTTCAGATAATACATCAGAAGTTAACGGAGTGTCAACACTACTATTTGGGTTTCTCTTCATAATTTTAAAATGAGCACTATTGTTATTGGACAAATTTAACTTGTTGTTTAGAACATGGGACAAATCAGAAAAATCACCACTGGTAGAGAGATCGTTTTCAGAACTAGTGGAAGTTGTTGCGATAGTAGCAGAGGAAGAAGTAGCCAAAATAGTTTTTTCAACGCGTACCTTAATTAATTCTGCATAGTGAGTATGTAATTCCGATAATCTAATTCTATTTAATTTCTCATCAGCATCGAATTTCAAGTTTCTAAAATCTAGAGGTTTGATGTTACCATCTTGATCAAATTTAGCAGTTTTTTTGGTCTCATCATCGGCATTAACTAAACTAGTGTTGATTTTGTACAACACCATTGAATAACCATCATTAGATAATATGTGACCTAAGTTATAATATTCAGCAACTTTATGAGTCAGCAAACGATAGTAAGAATTCAAAGGAGTCAGCTTCCATGAGTCAACATTTGGTTTAATTATAAACTCAATAATTTCAGTCTCCAAGTTTTCAATAAATTCCTTGTCGTTATTTGGCTGCTGTTGTTGTTGCTGTTGTTGCTGTTGTTCATCGTTATTACTGTTATTGTTTGATGGATGATGAGGAATAGGTTGCTGCTGCTGCTGCTGCTGCTGCTGTTGACGAAGCTGTGAAAAGTTCGAACTTCTACCATTCAAGTTGAATAATGATTTAATTAAAATTTCAGGTATTGAGTAGTGCTGAGATAATAATTTAATGATAGCAGTAATACTCAAGTCATCAGGGATATCGACAGGTTCAAACTTGCTATTTGTTGGTTCGTGATGATGCAATAGTTGTTCATCATATTCCAAGTTTTCATCAGCTAAAGAAGAAGATGAAGACTGTTTAGCAGATTCTGTTTCTTTCGGCGTTGTAGACTCTTCAGACGTCATTTTTTGTGTTTGCAAAAACTGGAAAGAGGAAACGTAAAAGAGAGGGTATTCAAGGGGAGTAGAGAGAAAGAGGTTAATGTAAACGATAGAATAGGATTTGCAAATCTAAACAGTTACTTGTATTAATATATTGGGTGAAACTGAAACTGAAACGACTAGGAGAAGTGGAAATAGAAGTAAAAGTAGCAGAATTAAAAGCCAAGGGTTTTCAAAAAGACTCTAGCTACTGAATAAGGGTATATTTCTAATGTCAAACTGTAGAACGGTAATTGGGAAGCGAAAATTAAGCCAACGTACAGGAAAAGAAGAGAAAACAGGTTAAAAAACAACACGTTGAACAAGTGAAATAAATAAAATCAAATGGATTTTGTTGTGCGCGCAGTTCTCGATCGGCCGTTTCTTTTGCTGGGTTTGAGAGAGCTATGCTACGGGTTATTCCAGGCGTATATAGGATGGACAAGGAACGAGATTCGGAAGACACTAGTGATTAGTAGATAAGGAATTTGAAGTGAAAGGAAAAGAAAAATGGAAAGAGTGGAAGAGTGGAAGAGTGGAAGAGAAATGAAGTTAATAAAAGAAGCCTACTTGTTCTTATTAAGGAAGTTTGTAAATAGAAACAAAAGTTAGCTGTAGAGACAATAATTCTGGGAGTTTACTGGCTAGTTTCGTTTCATAATGTTTTTTTTTTGTTGATCTACATCCGTGGTGGGCATAGTTTACTCTTATTTAAGTATTTCCATTGGTATTTGTTAATGCTTATTTATTTATTGGTATTTATTAGTGGTTGATGTCTATGTCAAAGGTTAGAAACAACTGCTACCACCATGTACTTTTCTAGTGTTATGTATGATATTAGCTTTTTTTTGTCTTTGCCCTAACACTTTCTTTGCTCTTTTTTTTTCTGACCTCCTAAATTACTTAATTAATATTAATTTAATCCATCTTCTAAATAGGCTAATCATATACCCACTTACATAACATATGATTATATCTTTCAACATATACTGAGTGGTTTTATGTTGATATTGATTATATTAGGGTGTCTATTATACATATAAAAAACTCCTTATTCTCCTAATTGGATGACGTGTACCGTACCTGAGAATAAAGCCGCACTGAGACATTTTTTTAACCAAATTACGTTATTTTCCTGTTTAAGTTAAGCCACATTCACACATACAAGCCGCAAATCCTATATATATCCGCCTGGCATTTTCCCCAGTTCTCTTAACTAACTGTTACTATATATTATTTATAACTTGAAATTCATAACTAGTATATTGTACTTAGTTTTGATTTTAAAGAAATCTGAATTAACCAATTAAAAGATTTTTTTCTTGATTTTTTTGATTGATTATTAAAAGGAGACGAATGAGCTCCTATATGAATGGTGTTATTCTTCAATTATTCTAGATCGTGGATATATTTTTTTTTGATTTAGCAAGCACTATTTATAGATAGTAATTAGTACTTATGGATATTAATCATATCCTCTCGGTCATCAAATCAAAAAATATCAATTTAAAATCTATGATGAAAAGAACACAAATATAATCACAGAATAAATGTAACAAAAAAATCAAACACTGGTTGTATACTTATTACTGTATATAGTAAAAGGACAAAAAAAACAGACACACACACGCACACAATAAGAGAATGAAACACGCAGTACACCATTTCACTACTAGCTACCATTTTCTCGAAGCAAAGTATTATGTAAAACAAAACGAAAAAAAATGCAACAACAATCAATTCATTAAAATATCTCCATCTCCATCTCCATCATGTTTTTTCAAACTAGCCTTTCTTTCTTTGATAAACTCCTGAATCTTACTCTTCAATTCCAAATCATCACCAACATCCTCCAACTTCAATGGTGTTCTATTAAAGGGATCAGTTGGATCATTCATCAAATGTGCTTTCAAAACCGATCTATCCATGGATATCTTCGAATGTGGTAATTTAACAGGATCTTTCATTAATGTATACATCAATGGGTCTAAGAATTCATCGGGAATATCACCCAATTCCAATTCTTCCTCTTCTTCGTCTAGTTTCACTTGTTCTGCATTATTAGCAAATCCAATTAATTTGGTCTCAAATTCAGGGGTTGGCACTTTTCCTACCTTGTACAAGAATTGAATGGCTCTTTTGAAACATGCTAAGTTGAAAGATCTTTGGTCTCTCGCAACTGCCTCAATAAAGCCTTGTTCATCTGATAGATTAATGAAAATCGAACATAGTTGGAATAACAACTCAGAAGGGTTAAATTGATAATTCTCTGGATTTTTCACTCTTAGTTCGTTATATTTAGGACCCACCAATGCAACCAAATTGTAATTTAACATACCAGCTAATCTATCTACAATTTCCACAATGGTGAATGAGGTTGGTGTTTCTTCAGTAAACAAGTTAAAAAGTAAAATGGTTTTATTAGTCAATTGGACAAACGATTTCGCCACTCTTTCACTTTCTTGTAATTTCTTAACTAGATCCTCATCCGATTCATCACTTGATGGCGCATTTCCTTTACTTCTACTATCTATTTCTCTTTGGCATGACCCAATTGTATGTAAATGATTCAAGGACTCATCCAGTAAATAAGTAGTATCATTCAACATTCTAGCAATCAATCTCACAAAAAACTGTTGCAAGTTCAATGAAATGTTTTTCAAATCTTCTTTATAGGAATCATACTTCCATAACTGTTCAATAATGAAAGAAATATGATATCTTGCATTAAATTTATCATAAAATTGTGACGATGCACCAGTTTTTTCAACCATCACATAGAAATCTAAAAATGATATCATTAAGTTCGCTCTAACCATTTCGTTATTATTGAATATATCAATCATATAACCTTCTCTACCATTTTGGGATGGTAATGAGCCCATGAATAAGACTTCAATCAATCTCGACTTTAAATGAGGGTTACTGACTAACTCAGGACATCTTAAAATAGTGATACTGAACTCAACAAACTTATTTAGCTTGTCTTCATTTTGAAACATTGGATTGTTATTAAATTTAGGAATGTAATGACAGTAGTTAATAATACCTTCAATAAATATCTCTGGGTAATACTTAAAAGGAATCGGAGAGATACTTCTTAAATATTCAACATCATCCAACTTATCAACTTCTCTATCCATATTATGTAATGGGATATGTAAAGGAACATTAGGGTATTGATGACTAGGTTCAATTAATCTCATCATAAAAGTAATGGATCCAATAATAATATCAAAAATCTCTAATTGCATGTTTCTATTACATGACACCATTTCAATTGCTAATTTGGTGGATTTCAATTTATGAAGTTCTTTCTTCAATGGGGTAATTCTGGTATCAATCATCATTTTAAGTAATGGATTCTGAGTTGCCCCTGCAACCTGCTTTTGCAGCATTTCATCAAATTTTTTCAATTTCTCTGTCATTTGCTTAATGTAACTGCTTAACCTGTTTGATGAAATGTAAATACCACCTAAACCATAATGCAAATAAGTTAACAACATATAGAAACATTCACTGATAAAGTTTAAAGGAGTATTGAGTGATTTTTCATCAGTGTAGTATTCATCATACTCCTGAATTGTAGAGTTAATTTTTGTTTCTTCCGTTAAATCTATTAATTTATTACTGTGTGCTAAATAATCACTGGAAATCTTGCTTAATTTATCAAAGTTTCCACTTGCCAAAAATGGTTGAGAAAATTTAACTAGAATCATGGTTAAATTAAACATAAATGAATCAGATGCAATTTTTTTAGGGTCAGCATGTTCACCTCTTCTTAAGTGATTATTGTTAACTATATCAGCAAGATACTGAAGGAATGCTTGACGTGAATTTTCACCTGCTCTAATTAATCTTTCACAAATGGAAAACAATCTATTAACTAGAATACTATGTTCAGTTTGTAATGATTCATGGATCGATCTTATTTGAGATTTAGAGATACCACCCGTGTAATTAGAAGCTGAAATTTCTGGTAGTAAAGGAGAGATTCTTAAAACTGGTCCTAATAATGTTTTAGTTTCGAATTCATTACCTTTCAAACCTTCAGGATTATATTCATTAATTTTGTGGAAAATTGAAGCAACAGCCTTGTTAGATAAGAATAATTGATAAACGTCCAATATTTTTAAATATTCGGTATCTGCAGTGTAATCTAGTGCGATTAAAGTCTTAGCAAGTCTTGGAATAACAATATTACATAATTCCAAAACTGAATCGTTTTCAATAGCTCGAGAAACAACTTCTAAAAGCATACCATCATATTTGTAAATTTGCTTCCAAAAAGTTTGAACAGTTGAATCAATAGTAACTTTATCAATGAACATATCTGGAACTTGGAAAATAATTAATGTATAACTAGAACTTAAACGTAATACTTCATTAATCAGCTTAATTTTTTCAGCATACTGTGAATCATCGTTTCTAATTATTCTTTTGACTTCACTGGATGATTTCCATGTTCTAAATAAATATTCTAAAGGTGAATCAAATTTAGAGGTAACTCCTTGCTCAGTTAATAATTCCACAAACACAGAATCAATGCTGTCATAATGAAGTACTTTGTCATCAATATCATCGGCTAATGAACTTAGATAGAAGTAATTTTTTTCACTAGCCTTATCTTTTGATAAAGAAGCATGTAGTATATATTCAAGTTGATTTGACGACCAATCGTCAAAAGATTCTTGGACCTTCTGAACTTTTGAACTCAAGTCAGAAATAGAAATAGAAGGTGAAGCAGGCTGATTTGGAGAAGTATCTATGGTTGGAAGCTTTGCAACTGCTGGTTTTGGTGAGATTTTAACCACCGGCTGGTTGGAAGTTGATGTAAGTTTAGGTTTAGAGTCTGGATTTGACTGGGATATTGCCGCCATTTTGGCCAACCTTTTGGCTCTAATCTCTTCCGGAGTGCTCATGTATGATATATCACAATAATTTAATTTAAATTGGACGTTCAATGATTCGTAAGAATTGAAATAAATGCAATCATATTTGTGACAGATGGCAACGAGCCAGACAGATTACAGTGAGTTTGGGATCAGTATTATCCAGACGATATCGCTTCGTTCTTTTTCAGGTGCACAGGTTTGCTAAGTCTCCATAGACTCAAACAAACAAAATTACATTCAAGGAGTTTTTAATATAAATTATAAAAAAAAAGTACACTTGAAATACAATTATAGTAATATTACGGATTTATAATGTAATTATAAAATGAGTCATCCAAAACCATACAACGGCTTTTTGATTAACAATTCTTTAAATGTGTTTTAAAAAATGGAATCAATTAAAGAATACATATGACGGAAGAGGGAGCAAAGCTAGATTCCCAAAATTTTTATTAAAGAAGATTTGAAAACAAAACAGAAAATATATTTAAATTAGTTTATATATACCTATATCTAAGCCTTGATAGCAAATTTCTGAGTTGGGTAAGCAATAGCAGCCTTCTTAGCCTTAATAGTCTTAACGTTCTTTTCATGCTTGGACAAAGCTCTTCTTAAAGCTCTGGTCTTCTTAGCTCTTAAGTCCTTTGGAATGTATCTCTTACCTTGGTAGAAAGCTCTGACGGAAGCTCTTTGTTGTAAGTTGATGACAGTTAAAACTCTAGCAATGGATTTTCTGACAGTGTTGATCTTTGGTAAAGAAGGTTTGGTTAACTTTTGAACCTTTAAAGAAGCTAACTCCTTCTTTAAGTCAACCAATTGTTCTTGTAATTGTTCCTTAGATTTGGTCTTTAATTCGAAAGCTTTGACACCAGCCTAAAATAAATCAAAAAAACATTCAAGTCATTATATTGTTAGTAATTAATCCATTTATAGAATTCTCAAATCTCTAGAATCAGCAATTTAAATAAAAAAAACAATTTATGTAATTTCACTTGATACAATATTAAAAAATAAAGACCACATTATCCATTTTAATGAAAACTTTTCTAGACAGAATCTAATACAAGTAACTCATTATTGAGATGAGTACCTTTAAAAAATTTGACTCAAAGCTTCGCATTTTCAGTTGATTTCATTGTCGAAATATTATTTCAGTTTGGCAGACTAATCACTTATTAAATAGTTCCAAATATCATAGATTACAGTTGCTGTATTGTGTAGCTTAAATCATATTGTTCATTTTTCTTGATCTAATAATGGCATTTGTAGTAATATTATCAATAGATAATGTCGTTGATTGCAAATATGTTCTGAAAATGGTCAAATATTATTCATGCTTCCAATTTTTTCAGTCATTTGAATACCTTTAAATGAAGGATATCTGCTGTCTCTGTACCTTTGTTTATAAATAATGCTGATTCTATTTCTGATGGTGGTATTGATGTTAAGTTCCACTTACCATTTTTGTTAAATATATTAAATCCTAGGATGTTTTGCAACAGTTAGGTAACTTAGCTCAAAGGTTAATTTTGTTTGAGCTTTTCATCACACATTTCTTTGCACGCCAACCAGAGACTCACTACCAAGCCCGTCTCGCTGGTGTCTAACTCTGAAAATTTTCTAGACACGTGCTTCTTTATTGACAGATGTTTTGTGACTGCGTGATGACACTAGAGGTGTGTGGGTGATATAATATTGTTAAAATGTGGTACAGGAGGCAAAGTATGGGGCGCGGAAAAAACAAAAGATTTTGATTCTAGTGGGGTGAGTGAATTCAGGATGTCCAATATATTACAAAATAGTGTGACAGAATTTTGATGATTAGGTTTATTTTCTAAATCGATTATTCGATGCAAGATTATTGATAAAAGAGTTATATAGCATATTATAAATTTTGATATTAGAGGGATTTATTAAGTATACTGCTGTTTATCTATTATATTAAGAGTAGTAATTTAATCCTATGACTTTATTTATACAGTCAAGTTACCGTTATTATATACCGACCGAAGTTAAGCTGTCAAATATGATTATTCTACATTAAACATTTGGAAAGTCCTTATCAGTTTATTTTATCCCAAGACAAAATGCTATAATTGACGATTTTAAAGGTGCACCTTACTATACGCGTAATAACTAACAGTATAGTATAGTCAATTTACATAAACAAAACCTTAACTGTATAAAGAAGAAAACATATGTAAGAGAAGAGTGCTAAAACCCAACAACTTGTAGTTCTTTTAAGGAGGGAGAAGCGTTCACTATACAAATGAATGAGAGAATAATAATTGAAAAAAAACATTAAGGGGAGAAATACTGGAAGATAAAAAAGGAGGTAAGACAAACATAATAAATTATACATTTACTCTCCCCAATTACAACAATTTAGCACAATAAAAATCAATTGGATTTCATGTTATAGCAATTTTTAATATATCTATTTGAATTTAATTGAACTTCCGGGGAGGAGCAGTGGAAAGAGGAGGGGAGGGGGAAAGGTGGTTATAGTCAGAATAGAAGAGAATTTAACAAAGAGATAGAACAAAGTACAATTTAAAGTAACAAGAAATTAATGAAAATAATAATAAAACTAGGAGAGAAAAAGCATGCACTAAAAACCAAGAGAAAATGTTAAAGACATTATTATATTATATCATCTTATATTTCAAATCATATTTAAGCACTGTTCTTCAAGTTAACAGATAACCATTCTAAACCATCGTATAAACCATCACCAGAGGTAGCACAACTTGCTTGGATATACCATGGTCTTGGTCTGATGGATTGTAAACCTAACTTTTCGGTAATTTCTGCGGCAGTCATAGCATTTGGTAAATCTTGTTTGTTAGCGAAAACTAATAATAATGCATCTCTTAATTCATCTTCATTCAACATTCTTTGTAATTCTTCTCTAGCTTCAGAGATTCTGTCTCTATCATTGGAATCAACAACGAAAATGATACCTTGAGTATTTTGGAAATAATGTCTCCATAATGGTCTAATCTTATCTTGTCCACCAACATCCCAAACAGTGAAGGAGATGTTCTTGTATTCAACGGTTTCGACATTGAAACCAATGGTTGGAATAGTTGTAACAATTTCACCTAACTTTAATTTATATAAAATAGTAGTCTTACCGGCGGCATCTAAACCAACCATTAAGATTCTCATTTCTTTACGACCGAAAAGGCCTTGCAATAACTTTGAGATAGATAAACCCATCTTTAACACAGTTAGAAGTAAAGAAGAGTTAGTACTAGTGTTGAATAAATGGGGAAGTTCCTCATTAAAGGAACCATTTGATTGAACGATACACGGGAGGCGAAGAGAGGTGTGAATGTATGTTCGCTGTAACATTGAAACTGTTCTTGGTAGTTGCCCGGAAAAGTGATGGCAGACAATTCTGATTGGACGCGTGTCCGAAAGTTCAACTGCTCAGTAAATTTGGATATAAAGAATACTCATTGTAGTTGTTTTGTATATGATAGTTGGATCCAGAAAATGAGTGCTAGACACTTAGCAATTAGCCATCAGCAATCAAACACCAGAAAAAAAAACACAGAAATCCTGCCAATTAAGATCGCGCTGAAACTCATTCGATAGGAAAAGGAAAAAGGAACAACTGGTCTGAAAGAGTCAGATTCACAGGCCCAAAAAAACAGATCGATCACTAGTTACAAATGACAAATGATCGTACATTGATGGAACGTAGACTGAAAGTAATTTATGTGAGAAAAGAGAAACCCATATGGAAATGGGAGTAATTCAATATAAAACTCTTGATCTAATCTGAATGTTTTTCATTGCATTTCATATCATTTCACAACATGATTCCGTGTATCTGTATCAATTCAGAGAATACTGCTCTATCTGGCAGTGGAAAAACAGACACATACCTTAACTAATTTATTCTATTATAGGAAGTAGTTGGACTACAGAGTATTCAAATATAGTAGACCAGAAGAGTAGGAGTGGATATAGTCTCAAGATAAACAAGTGAGTGAGTGAGCACACATTGAGACTGAGGACAACTCACCAGGAGGTTTGTTCCGTGCACGACCTGTTACCCGATCCTCAAAACCAGACACGCTCCACGTAACCGTTCCTGAAGCAGGAGCAAAGAATGAATATAATATTGAATCGGAATATAAAATATGAGACAGAAATAAATATAAAAAGAGAAAACTGATGAAAAAAAGATTAAGGGATATATATGCAACGAATTGGTATTTTTCAGATCTAAGTGACTTTTTCAAAATGAAATAGTGACTCAACATATAACAAGCAACAACAAAAAATAAAAATAAAAAAAAATGAAGAGAAGAAACACAAACACATGCAATTGGTAAAGAAATGATAGCAAAATTTATAATAAACAAGCAGCAAGAGAAATTCAATGAATCGATAAAACAAGACTCAAAAAATTAAATTAATTAGCTAAGGTGATGAATTGAAACAAAATAAAATTATATAAACTGAAAAGTGATTTAACGGCCAACATTAACTTTACAGGTTGAAAACTTCTGTAATGCCCTCAAGTAAACTGCATAATTAACTTCATTGTTATCTGGTTCCCAGTACATCTCACTTAATCTTAAATGCCATGGTGGATACCCTTGTAAATTTAAGAACGGTTGGAATAAAATAATTAAATCTGGCTCTATTCCAACTAACTGTTCTAATTCTTGGTCAATGAAATTCATTGTAATATCTTTTTCGCTTAAATCACCATTTTGATTCATGTCAGCTATGACCTTAGTCAATTCAACAATGGTGGAACGCCCATCAATATTACTTAACAAAGAAACATCAATATCGTATTTAGTAATGCCTTCATCATATTCTCCATCATAAGCGCCATAATAAGTCATGTTCAAATGTGGAATTCTGATCTTGAAAGTTGGTACATTATTAGTGCCAAAATAAACAACTAACTTTCTATAGATAGCACGACGTAACTCAGGGATCGATTTCTTTAAGACACCATGGTATTCATAAATATTCAAATATGGAACATCACTAGATAAAGCCCAAGCAACTATATCAGCACTATTGTTACAAATCCCTTCAACACCACCACCTTCTTCCTGTTCAGATAAATAGTTCAAGATAACCGAAATACGATGTGGAATTTTAGGCAATTTATTGATATCACTGTTAATTAAGCTTGGTGTCTTGGATGGATTGTAAGCAATATTGAAAAATCTTAATTTGATTCTGTTGAATGTAAATTCATAAAGTCTGTAAATGGATAGAAACAAGAAGGCAATTGTTAGAATGGAATGATAGCAGTAAAATGAGATCAATTGTGCTGTGTTAGAGTCTTTCTTTTCATCGGAAGTAGAGTTAATCCCAACAACAACTTTGCTATTTTCATTAGTAACTGGAGAAACAAATGATCTGAATAAATTACCAATAGATGTAAGAACATTGCCATTACTGTATGATGCAACAGGTTCAAGAGCAACTTCAGTATCTTGAATAAAAGGAATTTCAACTTGGGCCTCTTTCTGTTTAGTCAACAGTATTTGATTTGGAGCAATAAGCCCTTTATCTGTGATAGGCTTTCCATTTTCTAGAGGGGTTGCCATTCTACAAATCTTTAGTAATTCAGTTTTATCCTAGCAATTGTGGAGCGAAGGGAAAATGTAGTTAATTGTAATATTGGAGCTTTCAAAGAGGTATTAGTATGGTGATACTAGACAATGGTAGCTCTTTAACAGTAACAAAGCTACTTTGGATATAGGATGTGTCCGTTTGCTGGCCTTATGAATAGGAAAAGGATCGGAGGGAAGACAAATCTCTAAATTCTGAAGCTATACATTTTTTGTGTTTTTTCCTTTCACGCTCGATCCTTCCATCGCCATCTTACCTCACAATTACCGCTAGCTAACCTGGTCTAAACTTCTTCTGCCGACTCTCCCGTGTACATATCATAAATTTCATTAAGTTCGGTAATATACAAAAACCACAAAATCAGAGAATAGAAAAGGAAGAAAAATAAAACTAAAGCTAAAAATTCAATAAAGGAGAAAAAAAAGCGAAAAAAAAGAACAGTAAATTTAATTAGTCATGTAATTTTTAATAATATGAAATTAATGCTGATTCTATAATCCAAAGTACCATTGTATTAAGATTGTGAAGGTTGGCTGTTACAATCTTCAATATTATTGTATTTATCTGTGTTCTCTGACTCGGGATCTCTGGATGCATCATCAGTGGTAGCAGCAGTGACCTTTTCCTCTTTACTTTCTTCAGAGTCGTTCTCATTAGTTTCAACATCCATATCAGCAATATTTCTTTCATGTGTCTCAGAAGATCGGTCAACACCATTGTTATTGATACTATTGTTGTCCTGAGTAGAATTGAGTTGAAAGGCTGTGTCAGCAGTTAAACCTTGTAAAAAATTTAAAAGTTCATGTTCATTGGGGTAATTATACGTCACAGATGGATCATTATCAGTATTATTGTTTTGAATATCGTTAGTAGTATTATCAATATTAGCTGTTGAATCTAGGGATACATTGTTGTTGTCAAAATGTAAATTATATTGTACTGGAACAGCAGGAATCTCCATTTCTGTGGGTGGATTGCCAAATGTACTTGGATAATCAGCACTAGGAACCAAATCATATAATTCAAAATCCTGATCCAAGATAGAACTCAGAGAAGGTGGGTTGTTATTTGGCATATTAATTATATTATTCATTATCATGGCATTGTTAAAAGAAATTGAATTGCCATTTGTAATGCCGGTTGCTAAATCAGTGGTAGGTGAAACCAACCTCTGCCTGATAATAGTGTCTGAATCCAATGATTCCTTAGGATAATCAGAACAAATATTAGCCAATGAATTAGGATCTCTATGATCATTTGCGACAGTTGATTCAGTACCAACAAAATTATCTGATTTTTTAGAATCATAATTCTGACCTACTTTGGAAATATTGGATTTATCTTCGGAGGAAGACGGTGAAACACCTTCTGTTAGCTTAGATTTGAATTTCAGTGATTGTCTAGCATTAGGACAAACTTTATACAGTTCATCAATTTCTTCCAACATCAACCCTTTTGTTTCATAAATGAAGAAATAAGCAAAAACAAGACCAGCAAAATTCAGGGAACCCCAAAGAAAAAATATATCGGTTCCCAAAGCAGCTGTATGCTTTCCCGTATCAATTAAAAAAGGAGTTGAAAATGCAAAAATAAAATTAACGAACCAATTCGTAGCGGTAGTTATTGAAACAGCCTTTTGTCTTACTGATAATCCAAAAATCTCACCAACTAGAACCCAAGCTAAAGGACCCCAAGTAGAAGCAAAAAAGGCAATGAACAAACAAACAAATGCAATCATAATTTTATTAGCAAAAACAGAATCAGCAGCCACACCAACAGCAGCAATAACAAAATTGGAAACAGTCATTCCTGCAGCTCCAATAATGAACAACGGACGTCTACCTAACACTTCAACAAGGATGATTCCAGGAATTGTAAATACTACATTGACGGTATATGTGACAAATGATATTAAATAAGATTGACCAACACCAGTCTTGACAAAGAAATTAACACCGTAGTAAAAAATGAAATTAACACCAGAACACTGCTGAAGTGCTTGTGTCATAATACCTGTAAACATTCTTTTCTTTTGAGAAATTCTACTTGGAGAATTAGTGAAACAATCCCAAATTGAAGCGGGACCAAAACTCATTTCATAATCATGTGCTGCCTTGATTTCAATCAATTCCTCAATTAACTGTTCATTATCTGGAGGCAATCTTCTGAATCTTGATAGAGAAATAATAGCATCATCCAAATTGTCATTTTTAACATAAAAACGTGGAGATTCTGGTAACATATACATTCCAACAGAAAGAAAAGTTCCCCATATCAATTGAACTCCAATAGGAACTCTATAACATCTAGAATCTGGTAAAAGGTGGGTACCTTGAGTAACCGCACTAGAAACCAAAAGACCCCAAGTAATAGCCCATTGATAAAGAGATATAACAGAACCTCTGATCCACTTCGGAGATGCTTCAGCTTGATATAATGGAATAACAGCGGAAATCACACCAACACCAATACCACTCACGAAACGACCAATTATTAAAAGCGTCAAGCCATCTGACACGAGTTGCAATATTGTTCCTAGAGTAAATATAATTGAAGTACAAAGAACAATTGATAATCTTCTACCTATGCTATCGGAAGTAAGTGGTGCCAACAACGACCCAAAAAACGTCCCCACCGACAACATACCTGTGGTGACTGATTGCTGGCTGGCCGTAAAAGTCTTCTCTGTTCTTGAGGAAAAGTGTTCTTTAACATACCCCATTTCTAGTAAACCATTAATGATGCCTGTATCATAACCATACAAAAATCCACCTACAGCAGTTAGAAGACCGACATACAGAGCCATAACTGTTGCCGCACGATTAGATTGAGGTACATATATATTATGCTGTGTGTTGTACGTCGTATCATTTGAGGTGTCCATAGGCTTTGAAGCTATTAGTGTATCTCCGGGTGACAAATCGTAAATATTATAGGGAGAAAGCTGGTTATCAGGATTGATTTCCTGAGTACTCATTGGAACATTATTAGGTTCATTTGAATATCTTCGTAGTTGTCGATGTTCTTCAGATTCTATTTGGAAATTTGAATTAGCAAGTTCTAAATCGTAATTATTTCTTTGTTGTTGAACTATCGTTTCCGAACCAAAACTTGTATTTTCGGTATATTCACTATTTCGTATTACTTCTTCTAAGTTAAACTGCGAAGAAGTTCCTTGTGACGTCACTTGTAGTGACTCTTGTCTATGGCTAGTTATATGACTAGCTGTATAAGCATTACCAGGTTTCTCTATACTAACGGTTGATTGTGAGCTCATATAATAAAGTTAAGAATAAATAGTAGTAGTTGTAGGCACAATCATAAACTATCTTGTAGGCAAGCTAAAAATATGGAAAAAGTCTACTGTAAAAGAAGAGACTTTAAGTTCTGTAAAGCAAAGAAATATTTTGAAGTAAGTTATTAAAGTTCCAGGAAAGATCTTGAGTAGTGTCTGCTATTAAGGGGTATAGAGTATAACAGATTAGGGACTCTAGAGAGGTAAATTATTTTAATAATCAATTAAGAAGAAATTTGGAATTTGTAAGGTCAGTGTGCGGCTCGTAGTTCTAAAGTATTTGAATTTTGTCTCTAGCTACAGAGTAAGTATAAGGAAGAGTACTATATGAACTATGCCTGGGAGCCGCTATAGAAACGGTTACCTGCAGTAAACAATTATAGTTCAATTTAAACATTAAAAAACATTATGTAATCAAAACTGATAACTAGTGTTGAAAATAGGATGGTAAAAAGATAGTTAACTGTATTAACTTTGTCGATCCTTACTAGTGAAACATGATTTTGAGAAATCATAAAGAGCAATAACCTGCGCTCATCCTCAACGTTACTACGTTACTAGTTTCATAATCCTTTAGTAACCATGACTGTCTAGCTGTTTACGAAAAAGTAGTTAAGATATCCAAGGTATATTTTTATAATAATGTAGAAGCAAAAAAAAAGGAGAATAAATAAATGGAAATGTGATAAGCAGTAATTGAGCTAAGGAAAAAAATAATAAAAACATTCTAAGTAGAGATAGATAAATAATGTAAATAAAAGATAAACAGAGCACAAAAGCACAAAAGCAAAAAGCAAAACCCAAATGACTAACAGCTATAAGATAGCATTATAAATTACAAAAAAACGAAAGCTAAGTAAATAGAAAGAAGAAAAAAGGGAAGTATGAAACATGAAACCAGTAATCAAATTAAACCAAACCACCCATTCTCAATAATGGCTTATTAGAATTATGATGATTATTGGATCTACCAAATAATCTTTTACCAAAACTCATAGTTGGATTACCTTTAGACTTAACTGTACCTGGGATAGGAGAAGGTGGATTGGCAATTGGCACCTTTGGAACTGGTGCTGCTGGAGCTTGAGTTTGAATCTTTGCTAAATTTTCATTACTTGACCAATCACTACTAACAACAGTGTTTGCAGTAGAATTAGAATGGATGGAGCTAGTATCTGTAGAATCGACAGTTAAAGTGGTTCTTCTATGAGCAACATTACCAAGGTTCTTAGACTCTCTGTGAGCTAAAGTCTTTTGTAGTTGTTGTGGTTGATGGAGCTGCTGCTGTTGAGCAGCAGCAGCAGCAGCAGCAATTTCCTTGTGTTCGGTATCTTCATCATAGAAAGTAACTTGATTTGCAACTGAAACTAAATGTTCATTAAGAATTTTAACATCTCCAGCAACCATCATTGAATTAGCCAAGAAACAAAATAATCTCATCCATAAATCAATAACTTTCAAGTTTGTGAGTCTCTCAACTAAAACATCATGCAGAGAGTTACCCATATGTTGAAAATAAGCTGGTTCAACAC
Source organism: Ambrosiozyma ambrosiae (assembly GCA_003705185.2). Lineage (NCBI taxonomy): Eukaryota > Fungi > Ascomycota > Pichiomycetes > Pichiales > Pichiaceae > Ambrosiozyma > Ambrosiozyma ambrosiae. The sequence continues at coordinate 211,814 of PPHU02000002.1, forward strand.
AAAACATTCTAACATGCATACAACCCAATTTTTGCAAAAACATGGACATGCTGCTTAAATCTTCCAAATTTTCGACAGCCATCAACATAATAGAAGCGAATTGAACAGTTTGATGTTTAATCGATGGTAAAAACTCCAAAATTAAAGGATGTTTGGCAATCAAATCTTCGTAAACCCTGATCCAAAAGTGAGTAGAACCAAACATAGTAGAAGTGGATTCACTAGGAACTGAACGACTAGAGGGTAAAGCTTTACCTCTCTGTTTGCTAGCACTTGCAGCTGACCATGACTGTCTTAGTAATATGATTTCATCTTCTGTCAACTTTAATTGGACCTTTGACTTAGTTTCCAATGGAACTATATGATCAGACATTTGTTGAGATTAAGAAGAGATGTATGAAATGAGAAGCAACGACTTGTGCGGCGTTTGTAAATATATATTTTTCAGCTGTTGTAAAAGAGATTAATTAAAGTATCTGACTAGCAAGTAGAGTTCGACAGGTACTTCTTCTAAGCATAAAATAATATTAAAGGAGATATACCAACAATTATATAGGAATGCCTTGAATATAGAAAAATAATGAAGTTGAAATGCAATACAAGACGGAGAAGAAGTTTGAAGGAGGAGCTGAAGGGTAGGTCTTTATATACTTGGAGGAGAGACATATATAACAAAAAAAATCAGTTGTACTCAACCAGCGGCAGTATACATATGCCTTTCTATGAGTATTTTATTATTTTTGCAGACAATCAGAAGTCTTCAATGAAAATCTCATTAATACTAAAATTTAATCGTTATTAATTATAGTGCGATTATAAATTTCAGATCAACAATTTTAAAATGGCCAATGACATAGCGAGATGTCTCTCCCATAATCTAAGATAGGGAATAATTTCAGGATTAATTTACTGCTTACATATTTTGCTTTCTTACTATGCATCTCCAAAGCAAAAAATAAAATTCCCAAGCATCTCGATGAGTTGAACAAATGATAACTAAAGCCATGAATGTTATTATCCATACGTCCGTATTTAGTACAATAGCAAAGGCATGTTAACACTCTCATACACTAGAAGAGACTTGTTTATATAGAATTAGATGATATATATTTAAAACCTATTAAAATTTCACATTCTCATTATGTATTTTTAATCGATGAAACTTGAAAAATTATAACTTGACTGACGCCTTGTTTCTAATTAAAAATTCTTAAAGAATGGTACGTACTCCAATTGACAAAAAATAAAAAATAAAAAAAATGTCAGTTAGGGAGATGCAAGAGGCGGATCATTAATTGTGCAATTTACCGTTTTCAGGTAATAACTAACAACTGTAAGCTGATTAAGCCGCTGATTGCAATTGGTAGTCGCTAATGTCAAGTTCGTTTAAAGCGGTAGAAGGTACCTCTATGTGCAACGTACGTACCTACGTACGTTAAATAGCCATATTGACAACGAAAGTTAATGTTTATCACGGAGGGACCATCCTTTATTATGTTATGTTAATCATTCCATAAAACAATTACTCTCACTATTATAAAATGTAACTATTAAAGAAGCCTTTATATATATATATTCGACGATTCGCTAATAATGTGAAACTAACTTATCTTACTATATTCAAAGAACTTCTAGAACAAAGTTATATTAATTATGTGAGTACTTTATATTCTAATAATACAAAAGAATATAAAGGATGTTTTTTCAAAAGTTTCTTCATTGAACTTTGTTTTACATATTTTAAATTCCCTGATTGATTTAGTAAACTATAAACAATTTATTATGTACGCGAATTATGCTGTAAGAAATTATGCGCCAACCATATATATATATATATGTGAAAAGAAACTGGTTCGATGAGTATCAGGGAACACTTTATATATATGGAATGATCATTAGTCTTTTCTATAGATGAATTTTGTGTATTAACCCATATACATATAAAAGTACAATTTTTTTTCAATTGTATTAAATTTCTATAGATATATATACCAAGTTACTATCTCAAATTCATATATTATAATTGAAAATAACATTAATTCAGATTAAGTATTTCATGAATTTTGTATATACACATACGTATTACAAGGTTAAATAACTACACGTAATTTGTATTCATTCCCTTATTCTTATATTAATTAAAGAGTATTTAAACTCAACAATGAAAATGAATTGACCCATATACAATTTAGAGGCGAACGAAATTAGTAAACAAATAATTTGAACTTTGAGTATTAACTGTTTTAGGTTAAATTTGTATAAATTTGTAGCCACACTCTTAACAATAAGGAGTACTTCAGCGAAGCTTTTGAATACTTTTTTTTCTCGCTAATTCTGCTTAGGAACACAAGCATTTACGAAATTTACATAGAACAGAAAACGTTCCATTTATTGTCAGTCTATATTTACTATAAACTTACTTAAAAGAGAACCAACTTGAATTCTACTACCAATGCAATATATCTAAGATCTTTCCAAATTATACATTTAGCCACTTTAACACTTTCCAAATTTGACAGAATGATTCTTAAATTTATTGCTCAGAAATATGTATGTCTGTCTAATCGCGTGTTAGGCTATAAATTTTAAAGTTAATTCTGAAATTCGACCTCTATCTATGTTCATGTGCATAATTATGATTAATTTAGGATGACATTGATATTAACAGCAATAACAATGATTGAAAAAATTACCTGATTTTAGATTTCATGTTCTAGAAATGGACATTATTTATGTATAGTTGAATGAGAATTCTTGATAAACACATTTCCGAGCCTTTGAAATTCCTAAATTAATTGACCAATACTTCATCTCAGACCTAGGATTATGCAAGTAATTTTTTTGAAAAATTACTTCATTTCAAGATGACTTTAAATCTAACATAATTCAGCAAAAACTGGGCACGATTACAATTATACTGTCTAAGCTAGCTCTATTAACCGTTTGATCGTCGATCGTATGATATATGGGGAATTTTCTTTGAATTTATATGCATCGAAAAAAAAAAGAATTCAAATCATTCCAGAAATTAGGCCTTCCTCTAATAAACTTAATACTAAAATAATATGTTCATTGTCTGCTAACTAGACTATAACCATAATCCTACCAGGAAAATAAATACAAAAAAATAAATATAAAAAAATAAATAAAATCGTTTTTTATAATTGATCCTCATTAATATGAAAGTTGTTTATAAATGTTCACAAGATGTAATGTAGGCAATAATTTTTGCCGATTCGTACACCATCAGAGTTCTAGTTTAGATTAGTTCATTACAACGGAAAAATGAAAATTTCCGAATCTTTTTAAAATTTATTTATTATACAATTCTAAACTCTTTGATTTAATTTACCCCTGTATTGACGATCCAAAACAACTTATAAATAACTATTGATCATACGTTAAATGAATACATATAATAGGCAGTTGTTTTAGAAATTAATTAAATACAGGATAATCATTGATCTAGATTAGGTGTTATATAAACAAACAAATTTCCATAGAGATGGTTTGCATAAAGGAAGTTTATAGAAGAACTCAATTGAAAATAAAACTCGAAGTCGAAGTTGAAGTCGAAGTCGAACTCGTATCGACTATCGACTATCGACTATCGACTCTGAAAAGTAAGTGGGTGTTGGGCGGGGAAGGAGAGACAAGAAATGTAGTATAACAGGGTAAAAAGTGTAAATATTAATCAATATAACTATAGTATATATATCCAAATAAAAAACACGATCTTATGCCACAAGGAAAAAAAAGTGGGAAGATATATAGCACAATCTTTAATAAAAGTAAGAGAGTAGATATGATTTGAATTAGAGAAAAGAAAGAACAAAAAACTTCTACAAGTAAATAAATACAAGTCAACAACAAAAAAATATACAGTAAACCATATAAAACGCAATAGCAGGGGATATGAGAAGAGAAAGGGGATATCATCGAGTAAAAGTAGACATGGTGATTTGTAGATATATATAATTCAAAGTAATAAAATAAACACACCACATTAGACATAACAAAAAGAAAACATTTAGAAACCATTAAAAATATTTAATTCACCAAAAAGAAGCAATAAAAAAGCAAGGAAGAGGAAGAGGAAGAGGAAGAGGAAAACGAATAGAGTAAACACAAGTTAGTAAATAATTAAGAAAGAGAAAAAAACACTTGAGAACCAGTCACAATTTCACTAAAAACACAATAAAACACATATTAAGAAAAGAAAAAAAATGAGTTCAGCAAGCAGAACAATGAGGTGACAAAAATAAGGTGAAATTAATGTTGAGAATAAGTAAATGGATATCTAGGGACCTGTTTTTTTTCTTTAATTTTTTAACAAAAGAAAAAAAACTAATTAGTAATTTGTACAAATTCTCCTGTAACATTAGTCTTTGCAGTAGTTGCAGTAGCTGCAGTAGATGATGAACCACCTAACTTGGAAAACAGTCTGGATAATCTATTACTCTTCTTTATTGACTTATCGTTGAATGCTTTAGGAACTGTACTTAAAGAGGATCGATTAACCACGGTTGGGAATTTCTTTATACCAGCTTCTGAAATTGTGGATTCACAAATAGTTGCCGTTCTAGTAACATAATTTCTGTGTTGTTCATCGTGCTCCATAGATGCTATAGATTCACCACTTATATTACCATGTCTAAAGGAAAAACTCTTTTTATGAGTAACAGTAGATTTTTGATGTAGATCGTCTAATGACATACTGAAAGGTCTTTGAACTTGGAAATTGTTCCGCGAGCGAGTTGGTGTATCTATCTGTTGCTGCTGTTGCTTAGAAGAACTCTTTTTGGAGAATGATAATGCTGAAGAATTCTTTTCAGATAAAAACAGCGATGGTGCACTCACATTAGAATTATTAAACCATCCAAACGACTTGCGTTTCGTACTCTTAGTAACTGTGGGGAACATATTTTCTAGAGTTTCATTATCCGAAGGTATTGAAACCGGAGAACTGTAAGGATCGGAACTTGGAAGAGATGGAGGTGGTATTTCTGAGGTCATAGACAGTGAAGTACGTGAAGAATTTGCATGACGAGGTGTTGCGCAAGATTCTGAAGCAATTCTTCTTTCTGAAACTTGAGCAGCCAGGCTACGAGTAGAAGAAGAAAAAGCACTTGAAAGAGAACGATAACCAAATATTGATTTTCTCTTCTTCTGAAGATCATCAGTGGTACCTCTTGTTTTTGGCAGTCTTAACGTTATTTCTTCTTCCATTGGACTATTCAATAAATTTTGTATATCAGCATGTTTGGAATCAATTGTATTTTTCAAATTCTTAACTAAATAAGGGTATGAATCTATCCAGAATTTCAATAAGTCTTCATTTATTCTATAATTTTCCAATAGATCATCTGTGGAACCTGCTTTGGTAACGTTAAATAGAGGGTTAGAAAAGATAAGATCATCATTCTTAAAAAAGCTTAATTGGAATATTTTCGCTAAATTAGAGGAAGTCATTTTTGTAGTTTTAACGACTTCAGGTTGTGAAATTTGATACAAAAATCCCAGTAAATATATAAACAAGTGTAAATTTTGAATTGGCAGATTAGCTAAAGTGGAGCAAGTGATTAGTTTCTCAGAGTCATAACTCAAGCTTGTTGAATCGGTTACAGAGCTAGAAACACTAAAATCACCTTCCATTAAAGAATGAACACTATCCACTTCAGAAGTTAACGATTTTGATGAAGAAGGGGTAGGAAGTTGTTCATGATCTTGGTGATGCTTTCTTTGCAATGATTCCCTTGTATTTAAGTAACGAGATAAATAAACATCTAATTTTTCATTTGGTTGCTGATCTAAAGACAAATACTCATCTTTTAATAATTTACTAATTTCCGCAGTTAACAACCCATTTTCTAAATTAGATAACCATCTCTTTAATATCATGGCAACATCATAAGAGTTAGCATCAACTACTTCAAGACCTTCGAAACCCTCGACTGTAACCATACAATTTTTGAATTCGAAAGAATCGACATTATTTTTAATTTCTGATTCAATCATTTTAACTTTCTTAACAGAACCATTGATTCTAAAGATACCTTCGCAAGGTGCTGACTCCAAGATGTACTCACAACATTTATGAACTATGCTTGGCACTCTTAACGAGATTTCCTCATTGATTGAAACACCAACAGCAACAGAAGTCTTTCTTAATTCATTAGCTAATTTATGGACACCAATGGAAGGATATGAAAATGCTGGTGATGCATGAGAATACTGAGATTTCGGAGTATTACAAATGGATCCGGTCATAGTGGCAGAGCGTCTATGAGTTGAAGAAGTAGAAACTGTATTTATAGGTGTAGCTGCAGTTGTAGCAATGTTAGTAGTGTTCGTATCGAGCTTTAGTGAAGGGGTAGAAATCTGCAGCTGTTGGGAACTAGTAGTCTGATTCATTTTCTTGGAATAAGTTGAAGAGTTTAAAGGTTTAAAAGTTGTTTTTGAGCTTAACTTTAAGCTTGGAGAGTCTGTATGTGTATCCATAGTCGCTGCAGTTGGCTATTATTATTGTTGTTGTTTGAGAAAAAAGAAAAGGAGCAGGTAGATTGTAGAGATAGTCACACCAACAAACACTAGAATGGAAAAGGAATTCTTAATAACAATAAAAAGGAAAAACAAGTTGTTGAAATACACACTTGTTAAAATTGGAGAAATTGAATTTAAAGGTTATATATATATAATATATATATATAGCACAAAACTGGGTTATGTGTTTGTTTTATTTTTTTTTCTTAAAAGAATGTGTGAAAAATTGATGAAGATAAAAGAATATAGAAATCAATAAGTGAGTGGAAGAAAATAAAGATTGACTGTGTATAAAATGTAAAAAGTTCAAGAAGAAGTAGTTAGAGTTAGAAGAGAGAGTTTACCCCAATTACAATGTGACGAATTAAATTTTGATTAGTGTGTGTATTAAGTGGATCTTAATGTCGAACTAAAACACAAAAAAACAAGAAAACAAACCACACCGCCGCGGGCCAGTAACGTTTTTAAAAACATAGGCCCTGCGCGCATTTATAACTAACCGTATTCTGCCTTGTTATTAGGGCGTGCCCCACAGTTAAAAATCTAAGCCATCAGGAAAGATCACCAGGCAAAGGAGGTTCTTTTTTTTTTCTCGACGCGCTCAGTTTCCTTAATCTTACACTGTCAATTAAGATTATCTCCTATTTACCAAAAGAAATCAAGGATTTTTTTTTAGAATATATAACTAAAGTTATTCTTTTTATTGTTTCCTTTCTTCGTACTACTTATATTTCATATTTTTAACTAATATAAGAAAATATGACTTAGTCACCAGATATGTTGGTGAAACACGGATGCACATATACTTAAAATATAACCTTTTGTATCCACTGCAATCCACAATTTGCAACCAATTTTATATGAATTAAACTGAAATGAATCATATATATATACTATATATATGCCAGTCTTAATAATCAAAAGTGTTAACACCGAAGAAATAATCAAAAAAAATATTAGTCCTAGAGGCTTTTTTTTATTTTTACACCTAATTGCCCTTTTCGGAAGAAATCGTAGCTATTCTTAGAGTGCTATATATAGTACGTGGTTCATTTATGGGACTGGATTATTGTGTTAGGAGTCTCCTAACACAATTAATTGAATTGATCATGTTCATGGTTTAGAGGTTTATCACAATTGAAAAGATCATCCTGATGAATTGTTATTATAATACATATTATAGTTGCATTCATGAGTGTAATTGTAAAACTACGGGTAATACTAATGAAAGGGGTAAATATGTCAACTAATCTCAATCCTCCAAATTCCGTAATGAATTAATGTAATGTAATGTTGATGCTTTTACTCTATGTCAGGTATTTTCTTTGTTTGGCATAACTTTATCTTACGATTCAACTTTATTAGATAGTGCACATATATGTACTCATACATGCAATTTTTGTATTAAGTTTTACAGGTAGGTTTGCATATTTACCTCACTACGTCCCTTTCAAGTTCTGGATTTGTTAAAGTTGACTTATGCTATATATGATAATCGAAGCACCAAGTAATAATTTTGTAACGACTTTTTAATGATCTTATTCTTCATTGAACTCAATGACTAATATATCTCCGGTTATCTTTATGGGTCAATCTTGAGATCCAGTTTTACAGATTTCTTTCTTTCTCTGCTTCTAAATTTTAAAGAATGTTTTTTTCAGAAATCTATAATCGATATAGTTCTTATAAAATACCTGTGAGTTAAACTATAATAGCTAAGTAGATACTAAAGAATACTCCACCTAACTAGTAATTTTTTATTTAAATAGCCATCGATCGTATACATAAGTTCGACGTACCTTTATGAACAACCTAAGATCTACTAGTTCTATCATTACTCATATGACACAATCAAAATAGATCTGATGTGAATATTAGACTGACTTATTAATCTGTCGCATATAAGAGAGCATCAAATGTCTAAATTTCAAGTTGTCATAGAGAGCAGCTTATCAGCGCCTTTGGAATTCACAGGGGTAATAAACCGTCCCGCCACACTCCTGCCTAATCCACAAGAGGTTCACACAAGCCTTGGAGCTTGAAAACATTTCTTCTGTCGCAGCCGTTTTCTTAGTCTGGGGTTGATACAAAATGGCCTATTAAGCTACCATATATATACGAAGTTATTCTTTTTAGCAATACAAAGGTATACATGCGATTTTTGCGAATTGTCATAATAGAGTAAGTTAAGGGTATGTGCAACTTCTCGTTTGAAGAAGATGTGTCTATATACGGCAATTTAACTTTGTGTGTGTAGATTTAATATGTATGAAATCAGAAATCAGAAATCAGAAATCAATGATCGATCCTAAAGGATAAATTTGAAAGTTTCAAGATAACGTGCACTTCCTCTAATTCAATAGGTTTTCTTCTTTCGGTTGACCTAACCTAGTATGACTAATAAATTTATTTATTTTACCTATATGGTATCCGAATAATCGTATCTATAATGCGCTTTCATATGAGCATCTAATAGATAACGATGATTGATCTCGATCAGAAGTGTAAATGTATTGAGGAAGAATACATCAGGAAAAAGAAATCAAAATATATTGGTGGGACATACTTAAACAATACAATTACTTTAAAAAAAACCCTTCAAGTGGATTCATACATTAAGCAGGAAATTTCTTTTGTCTGTGGTTCATGTGAATGAAAATAAAAAAGTATTTGAATTCATCAAAAGGATCAATTAAATTAGCAAAGGTTATAGCGGGGTTTCTATATATATATATAAAGGGGGAGAAAATAACAATTAGTTAAACAAATAAGTTGAAATTTTAGGATGCACTAACTCAAAAAATGAGTTAAAATAAATTAAAAGTTAAAATAGAAGAAGTAAATGCATTATTAAAGTTTGCTTTAACAGAGTGAAGAATATTTTGAAATGAAAGAAGAGTAATAACAGGATCACATTTTAAATTGAGCCCATTCAGGTAAGTACCATGAGAATTTAAGAATTTTATAGTAAGCACCTATGTCTTTCAGGATCAATTATAATTCACAAAAAGTCGTAATGGATCAAAATTAGAACATGCACTACCGGATTTAAAATCAGAAATACCCTGCATGGTATTTTGTTTGGAAAAATAACAGATCTGATTAACTAATTTAGGGTTAATGATTTTGTTTTGTTCTGCAGGATTTTTAATAGTAAGGTATGAGTTGCAACCTTTAGGTGCAACAATCGTATTACCTTTCAAAGTACTAGTAAATAACATCAAGTGATTTGACTCCGAGGTGTTGATTCTGACCCAATCAAATAAACTAATTTTACAGTCCATTGGTAAGTTCATATTAACACAGATTTGATTAGTCAGTTGACTGGTCAAGATGTTGATTTCACAATTGCGTAAATTGGGATGTTTCAAGCTTATTCCAAACCTTTTGGTGTTTCTATTTCTGTTAAGCCAAAGTTTAGTTGAGCGATCGTTAATTAAAAGAGTGTTTAAACCTTGTGGAATATGGTTCCAAACATCGTCAGTTTCCAGATGATATATATTGTTTATCTGTAACTTGCATAAATGTGGAGAGGTGTTAAAGTTGAAGAAGGGAAGAGAAGCAACATTACAATTCAAATATTTTAAAAAGGTAGGTAGTTTCAATTTTTTAAAATTTTTCATGTTTTGATTTGCTGAAATATCTAAATCAAATTCAAGAGTAATAGAAACAACAGATTGGGAAATATTTTGTAATGAAAAAGCATCAATTAATCCACCTAGTTCTTTATTCAAAAATGAAATACTCTTTAAGTTTGTCAGCTCAGTAAAATCACAAAGTCTAATTTGACTAGAAGTTAAAATAAGTCTATATACATCAGAATTTTTAAAATCTAAATCAACTAAAGCAAAACTATCAATTAGAATCATCTTAGTGTTTTTTAAAAGTGGTATTATTTCAACTTGTTCTCTTGCATCCTTATCAGGCATTAAATACAATGGAAATAATGATAATTGTGATGATGATTTTGAATATAGAACTGAACTGAAGGCTACTGTGCTTTCAGATAATGGGAAACTTTTAAGATTATTACCAAATGAACATTCCACTTTTTGTTTGTTTTGTCTTATAAATTTGAAGAATGTTTCGGATATGACAGAGTAATCAAATTGAATCTTCATTTTTTCAGTAAGCAGTAAAAGTTGATTTAGTTTCGTTGAGGTTGTTAAGCCCACTTTTAAATGAATTTTAATTTCTTTTAACGGCAAATCTAACTTACGCTTATTTTGCAAAATTAAATCTAGATCGAATTGAGTGCAATGAACAGAACTAACTCGAAGGCCTATTCTCTTGCAATACTCTAAAGCTAGTAATCCATGGCATCTATTATTTGATGAAAAATTAGTTAATGTAATATTGTTTATGTGTGATTCCGTTTCTCTTAAACCAGAACATAATGAACTTAAATGAAGCATGGCAGGACTTGGATAGGTAATTTCATCAATATTTGGAGACTCAAAAAACAATCCAAATTGACAATCAATTGTGATGCCTTTTATTGTACAGTTCAATAACGTTTTTACCATTACTTTTGATAATCGAGGATCGTGGAGCTTGAACTCAGTATTCAAAGTAATTGTATCAAACAAGACCATTTTAAGTACAATAAACTGATCTTTTGTATACTTAACCCAAACTGGTGGAGGCTCAAATTCTTTGAAACGACAAATCATAGGAAAGAACATAATCCAGGTAGTTGAGTAATGGTAAAGATAAAGTTCATGAATGGAATGGGCAATCAATAGATATTGAAGCTGAATAGGGAGTGTTCTGATGAAAGACACATATCTGATAAGTTGTAAACAAATTACCATAACTGAAAAATGCTCAATTATGATATAGTTATTCACTTTTCTTAATTGGGGGTGCCTCTGGACCATGAGTCAGGAACAGAAAAAGGGAAAAAAAAACATGTAAAGTTGATAAGCGAGGGTCTTGAAACTGATGCGCGTAAAAGATTGAACTTACCAAACCTACTACTACATCAGCTTTCATCAAATTCAGGACATTTACCTACAACATTACCTTGTTCAGTGACTTCTAAATGAAACAAATAAATTGCAGCACACAGAAAACACTGAGAAACAGTTTGATCATGTTTGGAATTATACAATTTAGACAGCAGGATATTCCCGATTTTCTATAATGCTGAAACAATTTAAATTCTCCACCAAGAAGTCATCGTTAAATACTTGCCACCTAAACTTAAGTTAGTTCCATATAATAACATATCTAGAATCTGCAAAACCCTAGCTGAAATGCCACTTTTAGATTTAAAACATGGAGAGCACCACGAAAGTGATCATGGCCATTGATTATGCTACCATTAAAGCTTGTCCATTGTTACACCCGTGCACCATCATTAATACGCGACGTCGACTCACCTTAATCCAAAGGAATTTATTTATCATATCTCCTGTTCTGGTCGGGTCCGTCAAAACACTCATTTCTCTGTTTATCCAGAACTCCATCCATTGCTTTTTTTTCTGGGTTTCCTTTAGAGGACATCATCTGGATCTTATAACAAGTGTTACGCATACTTATCCTTCAGTCAAATTCAATCGCAGTACTACACCTTGCGATTGGCTTTTATCAAACTTCCACTTGAAATTGCACTCTTAAATTAAACTTGTTTAAGGAACAAACACAAAAATAGCCAGAAACAACTCATTTAGAAACCAAGCGATTATAATATATTATGGCTGCTGATAACCTATATTCAGCTGTTTATTCAGGTGTTCCCGTCTATGAGCTTATACATCCAAAATCTTCTGTGATGCGACGTAAACAAGATGGCTGGATTAATGCTACACATATTTTGAAAGTTGCTGACTTTCCAAAGGCTCGAAGAACAAGAATATTAGAGAAAGATGTTCAAACTGGTGTCCATGAAAAAGTTCAAGGTGGTTACGGAAAGTATCAAGGTACTTGGGTCCCAATTTCCCGAGCTATTGAAATAGCTAAAGAATTTGGGGTTTATGAGGAGCTTGCAACTTTATTTGATTATAGGCCCAGTGGTGGGGCATCATCACCTCCTCCTGCTCCAAAACATCACCATGCAACTTCAAGTAGGAGAGGTAGAGGAAGTGCCAGAGCGGCAGGCCGTTCGGCAAATGCTACTTCCAAAGCGACAGTTCTTAAAAGATCAGCCAGTACAGCCAGTGAAAATAATTCAAAAAAGAGAGTATTAAAGGCACCAAAGCCTCTACCAGTTTCTACTACAAATCTTACCTCTTCGGTAAAATTACAAATGTCTTCATCTGAATCCGACTTTGATACTGAATCCACACCAGATGATCACAAAAGACAAAGGTCAAGAGATAACGAGTCAATAGATAAAAAATTTGCTACCGAGGTTCCACCATCCAATAATGAATCATCAGCTAGTGAATTTTTAAGTGATGAAGATTTAGATAATGCTCTAAGACCACATTCCAATGGTAATTCCTCTTCTGTGCTACAAAGAGGTAGTCATAATTCTAGTAATGGTGACGAAGCGGTAATAGCTAATCACCAAGAATGGGTTGATCCAAAGAAAACATTCACACAGAAATTACTAGAGTACTTTTTATCAAATGAAGATGGAGTTAGTAATGGATTGCCGATGCCATCATTTATAAAAGAATCAAATACAGATTTCAACATCGATGAACCAATTGATAAAGATGGAAATACAACCTTTCATTGGGCATGTGCAATGGGTGATTTGAAAATGTGTGATGCTCTACTGGCGAGAGGTGCCAATTACAGAATCCTTAATAATGCTGGTCAAGTTCCAATAATGAGATCTGTTTTATATAACAATTCTTATGTCAGAAGAACATTTGCCAAATTGTTAGATTTACTTCGAGATACGTTACTTGACTCCGATAGTCAAGGACGAACTATTTTACATCATATTGCAATTTCAACTAATGCACACAACAATTTACCATCAGCTAGATACTATTCAGAAATATTAGTTACAAAAGTTGCTGAGACAGTTCAACCAGTTGAAAGAATTATCAATTTCATAAACCAACAAGACCATGATGGAAACACAGCACTGCACACTTTAAGTTATAACGGGGCACTGAAATGTATACGAGTGCTGCTAAGTTATAACGCTAGAGTCGATATTCCAAACAATAGAAATGAATTTGTTAGTGATTATTTATACAGTAATGGCTTTGAACCTATACAGCAAGTTTCTTTGGGGCTTTCAAGTAATGCAGGAAATTCGTTAAATTCTATGTCTCAACTAAAACCATTTAACCCAGTTGTTGATACATCAATTGCAAGTCAGCATATTTCAATACTTAATGCATCGAATTATTTGGCCATACCTCATTACTCTGAAGCTGCTATGCAAGTAACCCAAAAGTCTGGAGAGATTATGGATAAACTTGGTGAATTATCAAATGCATTTGATATTGAGTTACAACAAAAGGATACAGATATTAAAGAGTTAAGTGCAATTTTATCTGAAATGGATAGTGATATTAATAAAACCAACGAGGATATTAAAGAGATTCTAACAACTATTTTAAATGAAGACAACCCCGATTCGCAAAAATTGATCAAACTCGAAGATTTTGAAGGTAGTTCGAAGTTACTGGAAGAAGAATTAAGGAATGCTGATTCCGAATATTTATTAAAAACTGCTCAATTGAAAAAATTGATTGAAAGATCGCAAGCTAAAGATTTAGCCATGATTGTTCAAAAATATGAAAATGATAGATTAAAAGAAGAATTGAGTAGTAGTGATAAGAACAATAGGACAAATGAAGAGGATGCGATTAATCAACTAAAGGCATCTGAAATGAATTCCAAGAATATCGATTTGATTTTGGACCTCATTAAGTTACAAATCATAAGGAAAAGAACTGTTCATGGATTAATTGAATTGTATGCTGATGCTTCTGAAAATATTGAAACAATAAGTAACTACAGAAGATTGGTTTCGAAATTATCGAATGTTCCATTGGATGAAGTTGATGAAAGTTTGAATGATATTGAAGATTGTTTAAAAGATGAAGATTTATAAAATTGATGGTTTTATTTCTTCTTTATCTTTCAAATTACATACAGGGAAATTTTATAAATGTTAATGATATCTGAATTTTGTACTTATTAATTGTTATTGATTTTAGCTTCTGTATTTTTAAATATGTTGTGGTTATTTTATTTTATTTTATTTTATTTTATTTTGTTATGTTTTGTTTTGCTTTTTACCTTATTTTGTCTTTCTTTAGGTTAACTTTTTTTTTTACCATAATTATTGTTTTCCCGTTTCGATGTCTTTCTTACGCTCCCAGTTAATTTCTTTCTATTCTTGTTTTTTTTGTATATTTATTATTGTATACTATCTGCCTTCAATTTATTTTACAACTTGATACATTAAACTCACCATTAAAATCAGAGTTAGATTGAAACTATCGATCTAACGCTGTAGTTGACCAGCGTGAAATCTGGAATCTGATCTCCCTTCATGCGCCACTTGATGCATTAAAGATATTGTTGCATTTTTGAGAGCTTCTTCATATAACAAACGCATGGACAGGACACTCATTATCCTCAAAATATAATATCTACAAATATCCATTACAACACCATTGAACATGTTAAAACTACGTGATTTCGAAGAAGAAATCACCATCCCGGTTCTGGGGACATCCATTTTACTATCGGCCATCATTGCACAACCGAAAGGTATATCAACTGATCACTATGTTCACAATTTCTCCCCGCCAACCCATAGAATTGCGATTATCCTACACGGTCAAGGAGGACACAAGAATTATATATACTTGGACAAGTTAGCTGAAGATTTATCTGAAAAACTAGGAATGTACTCAATCAGGTTTGATTTTAGAAATTGTGGTGATTCAAGCTTAACTTCTGATGAAGAAGGTCGAACTCTACAGACCGATTTAGATGATTTAAGTGCTGTATATAAGTATTTGACCACTAGACAGTACAATGGCAATCATTTCTTTGTTGATTCAATAATTGGCCATTCTAGAGGTGCGTTATGTATGTTCAATTGGTGTTTAGAAAATCCGAATATCTATGTTCCGAATTTAATTAATTGTGGTGGTAGATTTGATGGTACAAATTTAGATTCTAGAACTACTAAAAATTTTCCAAACTGGAAAGAAAATGGTGGATTAAGAAGGATTAGTCATCAATCTGGTACGTATAAACAAGTGTGGATTCCTGCTATCGAAACTAAAAGTTTAACTGAGCAAGAATTAAGCAAAGTTCATAATTTAGGAATGTACATTAATGTCTTAAGTATTTATGGATTGAGAGATGCTGTTGTTCCATTACATGATGCTGCCAAGTTTTCTAATGCATTAGGTGATAGACATACTTTGGAATTTATTGAAGATGCAGATCATAATTATCATGGTGTTGAATCAGTTAAACATGAAAGTGAAGACGATTTACTACATCCGGTCCACAGAAAGAAACAAGTTTATGATTTCAATTACATTGTAGTTGATAAAATTATTAATTATTTAAACTCCAAGGCTGCATTGATTAGGTTTCACGATAGAAATTTAAGAATCACACCCAATTTACCAAGATGGAAAGATGTTGAAGGCATTTCTAACTTCAGAGATATTGGTGGATGGTTCACAGAAGATAAGAATCATTACTTTAAACATGGGCTTGCGTTTAGATGCGCTAATCCATATAAGGTTACTGATAAAGGTATTAAAGAAGTCCAAAGATTAAACATTAAAGCTATATTTGATTTAAGATCGCTAGGTGAACGACAAGAGCATCCATTTCCTCCAATTAAAGGCGTTAAAAATATTCATGTTCCTTTATTTGGAAGTAAGAGTTTAGATCCAGCGGATGCTTTGTTAATGTACAGCAGACTAATTACATCTTGGTCCACTTATATATCAGTTTATGAAGATATTCTAGATCAAGGAACAAAAGGATTGAGAACCATATTTGAGTTCATTAGAGACCATCCAGGTAAAGGGTTTATTTTCCATTGTACAGCGGGTAAAGATAGAACAGGAGTGTTAGCTATGTTGATATTATTGCTATGTAGAGTTTCGCCACAGATTATATGCAGAGAATACGAATTAACTGCTATTGGTTTAAAACCAGATCATAACGATATTAGAGATAAGTTTATGGGATCACTGGGAAAATTAGAACATACCTCTAGTGGTCAACATTTTCTACAAATGGTTATCAAGAATAGAAATAATTGGTCAATTTACAAAGACGGGTTTGAGAATTTGATTTCCAGTAAATACGAAACGATGTTGGAGACTATTGAGCTCATTGAGACTAAGTATGGAGGAGTGGAAAAACTTTTTGTTGACCAAATTGGGTTATCATTAGATGACATGGAGAAAATCAGAAATAATCTGTTGGAATTAAACGGTATAAAATAGAATATAGGGCCAAAAAAAAATTAGGTAGTTAGTATATGTGTTTCTGTGTACTATATATCAATCTGATCCTGAATATGAATATATATATATGAGTAATATCAAATTTTCCATTTTACGAGAAAGGATTTGACTCATTCCTTTGTTTTTTTGACTGTTGAAGTTCTCCTAATATGGAGTAGATGCCAGTGAACCGAGTGAAGAAGAGTCGAGACGCCGTCAGCCGGGCCTGCGCCGGTCAGTAATGGGCATGAGCGTTTGTAATGAGGAGCTAGATCTCCAGGATTTGAATTTTGAATTTTCGTCAAATTTTTTCATTAGTATTAAGACCTTCACCTCTCCTATATTCCTTTTCCGAACATACAACACCTCGTCTCTGTATACTTTCAAGAAATGTTTAAGAGATCTCTTATATTACTACAGAAGTCCACAAAGGGTGCATGGAGCAATATGCTCAAGGATCCTTCTGTGAAATACACAAGATTCAAGGGGGTCGACTTACCAGACAGACAATGGCCTAATAAAGTTATAGAAAAGGCCCCAAGATGGTTATCCACAGATTTAAGAGATGGTAATCAATCCTTACCTGATCCAATGACTGTTGAGGAGAAAAAGGAATACTTCCACAAATTACTTGAAATTGGTTTCAAGGAAATTGAAGTCTCGTTCCCCTCTGCTTCTCAAACCGATTTCGATTTCACTAGATACGCCGTTGAAAATGCTCCTGACGATGTTTCCATTCAAGCTTTAGTTCAGTCTAGAGAACATTTGATTAAAAGAACTGTCGAATCTTTGAAAGGTGCGAAAAAGGCTACGGTTCATACCTATTTAGCTACTTCAGATTTATTCAGAGAAGTTGTCTTTGGCATGTCTCAAGAAGAAGCCATTGAAAAGGCTGTTTGGGCTGCTAAATTAGTTAAATCTTTAACTAAAGATGATCCATCTATGCAAGATACCGAATGGACTTACCAATTTTCTCCTGAATGTTTTTCTGATACTCCTGTTGAATTCGCTTTAAAAATTTGTGAAGCTGTTAAAGCTGCTTGGGAACCTACTGCCGAAAACCCAATTATTTTTAATTTACCTGCCACTGTTGAAGTTTCTGGTCCTCATATTTACGCTGATCAAGTTGAATATTTCTCTAGAAATATTTCAGAAAGAGAAAAGGTTATTATTTCTTTACACTGCCACAATGATAGAGGTTGTGGTGTAGCTGCGACTGAATTAGGTTTGTTAGCCGGTGCGGATAGAGTTGAAGGTTGTCTTTTTGGTAATGGTGAAAGAACTGGTAATGTCGATATAGTTACTGTGGCTTTGAACTTATATACAGATGGTGTCTCTCCAGAATTAGACTTCTCAGACATAGAATCAGTTATTGATGTCGTTGAAAAAGGTAATAAGATTCCAATTGCTGCAAGAGCGCCATATGGTGGTTCTTTAGTTGTTTCTGCTTTCTCCGGTTCTCATCAAGATGCTATTAAGAAGGGTTTTGCTCTTCAAGCCAAGAGAGAAGCTAAAGGTGACAAGAGATGGATGATTCCTTACTTGCCTTTAGATCCACAAGATATTGGTAGAAATTACGAGGCCGTTATCAGAGTTAATTCTCAATCTGGTAAAGGTGGTGCTGCTTGGGTTGTCCAAAGAACTTTAGGTTTAGATTTACCAAGACAAATGCAAGTTGATTTCTCTAGAGTTGTTCAAAATACGGCTGATGGTTTAGGACGTGAATTAAAATCAGAAGAAATCATTGCTTTACTTCAATCTCATTATAATATTGATAACTGTTCGTGTCAAATTTTAACTGTTAAAGATTACAAATATGAAAAGAAATCAGATACCGTCACTGATGTTACCGCTTACTTATATGTTAACAATATAGGAGTTACTGTTACTGGTACTGGTAATGGACCAATATCCTCATTCTTAGATGCTATTTCTAACTTTTCTGGAACTAACTTTGAAGTTCAATCCTACAGTGAACACTCTGTTGGTAAAGGTTCTAGCACTAAGGCCGCTACTTACGTTCAGTTAAGTGACGGTAATACAACGAAATGGGGTATCGGTATGAATGAATCGATTACCAGAGCTTCGGTGAATTCATTAGTTTCTTGTATCAACACTTTCTTAAAGGATGATCTTTCCTTTGTTACTATTGAACCTGAATCTAAAAAGGTGAAAGCCTAGTTTCTTGGGTCTTCTTGATTGTTAATATTATTTACTTTTTCCTATATTCATTATCTTTTTTAAAGATATCGTATATCAACTTTCCCGTATACAATTATTTATTTATTCTCTCTTCTCTTATGTTTTTTAGGTTTACATAAAAATAAAATACCATTGGATCCTTTTAATGTCTTCTTTTCTCAATAAATAATAGAACATATAAATAGAAGATTTTTTTAAAAAGTATATGCATAGTGAAATTAGTACACAGAAGAAAAAACAAAACTCACAAACTTCCAGGATACTTCAAACCATCTTCACAAATTGATGGTGCTTCTTGTTCCAATAAGTTTGAATCGGGTTTAAATGTACCAACTTTCCAATACTTTGGATTTTCGTCAAAATATTTAACCCATGATCCAAGTCTCTTTTCTATTTCAATTTCATCTAAACCTCTTAAATCAGAAGTATATTGATCACGGCGATGGAAACATCCATTCACAAACACACGGCTGTAGTCATGTCCAGCTAAGATATGGTATCTTGTACCCGGTTCATATAAATCTCTGCTGGTAGAAACATCATAGACTGTTCCATTGATGCCTAAATAAACAGGAAGTTTAGGATCGGTACCATCATATTGAGATAATGTGTCTACGGTGAACTCATCTAATTCAAAGGCATGTGTGATTAAAAAATTGTAATATCTTGGATCCAAAAGCCGGCCCTCATAGCCCCATGTCGTAGATGATGTAAACCAGTATGAAAGAACAGAATTTAGAAGTAGAATACCTCCAAAAATTCTAGTGATATCAAGTAATGTGAAGTAATTTTGGGATTGCATTAGTTAATCCATGGCACTCAAACAATGAGTTATTCAAGTTGAAAATCAAGAAAGAGACGAAAGATGAAAAATGATGCTGTCTTTGATCCATATTTAGCTGAATAAACTTGAATAACCCTTGTTTATTGATCAACTTCATGACACGCGCAGAGTTTTGGCAGCTCGAAAATTTTTATATAAAAACTTCAAGAGAAGTACCTTTTGATAACAAACCCTTTCTTTTGAACTTACTGGTTTCTTTGTACCAAAACCACCTTTCAAGACAGTACGATTAAGTCTCTATATCTGGGTTTGGATTCTAGTAATTAGAATTCTTTGTCTGGTTTCCATAGACTCTATACGTGATTTATTGGTGGAGAGATTAGCTTTTGTGTTATTAAGAACTCGTCTGGATCCTTTTGGGAACGGAAAGAGGGGTGTCAGATAGCATATACATTTTTATTTATAATGTTTGAATTTGTTTTCATTTGTAATGTAGACCTCAGTGTCTTTGTAGATGTTTTGAAGTTTTGTTTATTTTAATGAGTCAACATAATTTGACTTCTATAAGCTCTGTTTGTCAAGAGTATTCTTTGAGTATAGTGATAATCTACTTACTTTAAATTATATTCATCAATATGAGGCACATCCTCAAATAATTTTCTTATCACTATGCATGAAAAATGGACTCTACATAGCAGGATTCTTGCGTTGCTGATTTAAGGATATCTTGATTTACAAAGAGACCATCTCTCGTTTGCTTTTGATACCAATGAATCAAACTCTAGTAATACAACAAATATTAAAATTACACCTTAACAGTATCGGAAAATTCAAAACAAACGAACAAATTAAATGCCAGAAATCCTTTATTTATTCAAATCCAACGGAATATATATATAATACAAAAATAGGGACCAATAGACCAATCTGCTAAACTAAAATGATTTTTAAATGATTCTTAAATGTTTAATTAACGATCTTTTAAAAGTTTGTTTCTCTTTTCCCTTCTTTTTAATCTATCCAATCTCTTAGAGTGCATAACAGCGGCAAGTCTTTCATATCTTTCTTTTTCCTCCTTCTTTTCTCTTCTTTCTTTAATTTTTTGTATTCTTGCTTTCTTTTCAGCATTCTTCTCATCCTTCAATTCTTTGAGTTTAGCTTTAGTCTGGTTCTCTTTCTCTCTTTGTAGTTGTCTGTCGTGATAGGATGACTTAACACCTAAAGATTTAACTCTGAATGCTTTCTTCCGAACTTTCCATTCCTTACCTAAAATAAAAGTTAAGATCATAAATAGTTAGTATTTTGCATGTTTGAATTGAGTTAAACGAAGAAGTCTAAATTGTTTCTTGATCGAAACTAAAAGTTGGTACGTACCACTCAATCTAGCACCTTGTGTTGGATCTTTCTTAACCAGCATTTCTTTAATTTCATCGTTCAAAGGAGTTTCCTTCTTATGGACATTAGAAGACATTTGTATTTATGCTTGTATTTATGTGGTTAGATAATCGCTCACAGATAACAGATAACAGTAAGCATAATTCTATATGAATAAATTTAATTTTCAAAAAAACACAAAAATTTGCTGGAAATTATACGCAGAGCCGTGCGGTAGTTCTAACTTTGGAATCAGCGATTGTGCGGAAAGCTGTTTTTTTTTATATTTAAATAGATGTAAGAGATAGATAAAGTAGAAGTAAAAGTCCCAGGAACGAAAACACTAACATTGTTATAGCTGGGATGTATGATATTAATAATATTTATTGAGAGTGTGATAGGTTTATGTTATTTCTCTGAAATTATTGTATTATATTTGGTTTACTACATTTTAGGCATATAAAGTTAAAGTATAAGAAAGGGGATGAATGAATATCAAATAGTTTTAATCTGCAGTAATAACTTCACATATGTTTTGATCTGCCTTAACAAGTTCTTCATCAAATCATTATCTACCGGTTAGAGAAATGACATTGGGGAAATGTAAAACATTCTATAAATTGTTGTAACCTTCAATAGTAAACTGTTTCTGGTTCAGTGGTAGCCAAGACAGACATAATCTGAAGGTAAATTAAATTAAAGTTTTTCCTTGATTCCTTCTTTTTATCCTTATAATTGTTATGCAATTCATCTCTGATAGCATATAAGACTTAAAACCTATTTTACGGTCTTGTTGGTACATACTTCCAGAGGTAGCTGATTTTTAGCATACCAAAAACCTTCCATTAAAGGCACCTGACAACAGAAAGTTATATCTATGTCTTCGGAAAGGTTACTAATTACATTAAAGAAATTACCAAAATATGTGTAAAATATGTGTCTATTAGTTAATTGCAAAGTTCATTTACTGGCCCATTTAAAAAATCCACAACTGAATTCATCAATGTTCTCTGATTCTTGTAGTTTTTTTTCAATATTATTTTGTGAAACTTCCCAGGTATCTCTTTTTGAGTTTCTTGGACAACTCCAAAACTTTCTTCCCTTATGAAGGCTATCATCTCTTTTAACAACTCTTAACACACATTCTTCATTATGCTTACAGTATGGAGCTCCTGAACTGAATTTGCTGTGAAGGATGGTTTTAAATTCTTTACATGATATAGTCTTCTTAGAAGCTACTTGATTTTCTTCCTCTTCACTGCTATAATCGTCTGGAACAAAAAGAGAATTTGAATTTCTGATTTTTTCAATCAGACCAATAGACTGTGATGAAGTCGAAGTGAAAAACTTGGATATTGTTTTCTGATCAACAGCTTGCTTTTTTCTACTCATATACACTAGTTTTTCAGAAGGTCTTTTCTTAATTTCACTGGACTCCACCACTTGAGGTCTAGCTGTTATAGGTTTTTTTGATTTCTTGCCAAAAAAAAAATCTATTCCCTTCCCTACATGAAGGTTATAAAACTTGGATGCATCAAAATGACTAGTTTTGTTCCTAAATTTTTCATATAGATCTGTTGAGCTTGATGAAGTAACGTTCCGAATATCAATGTCAGAAAATACAGGGCAATGGTCTGATCCATAAAGAAATGGCCAACTATCGGCTACTTTGATTGACCGGGCCAATGTATCTGTTGTAAGTATTAAATCAATTCTAGAGCCAATATTTAAAGGTCGACTATTCAGTAAAGTATTCCAAACAGTGTACATCTTCAGTTTTCTTCCAATAAATTCTCTTATAACATCGTGGAGTAGCTTATCCTCATTTGATTTAAATCCGGTGGTATCAAACACATAATCATTTAATAACGTTCTAGCTTCGGAGGAGCTCTTAAAATTTATCACTTGTTCTTTATTAAGTTCTTCAAATTTAATAGGGTCTTTATCCCAAATGAGTTCCTTATCATGCAGTGCTTCTCGTATTGTTTCATCATTATCGATAAGATCTGGGGACACATTAATGTCACCCATTACAACAACGTGTTTTCCTAGCTTAGTTAAATTATCCGCTCTTTCAAAAAGGCATTTGAGAAAGGTAATTCTAAATTCTTCACCTTCTTCAGTTCTCATAGAATTGGCAGGACAGTAAACGGATATGACGACTAATCCAAAATTGAGTTCTACCATAATGCACCTTCCTTCACTGTCTATTTTTCTGCACATTTCTGGATCTGAAAGCAATGGATAGCCACCAATACACATTTCTTTGTACATTGTATCTTTAAACGAATCTCTATAGCTTTTCTTTGCGGGTTTTAAATTTAAAATACCAGTTATTCCTTCTTCAACTTTTATTACGGTCAACATTTTCTTTACTGATTCTTGATCATTTTCATTTGCTTTTCTTATAAATACACCAACACCACTATAACCTTTTCTTGACACTGGTACAGTTATAAAACATCTATATCCATCTAAATCTGCTATGCTGCGATCTATATCCATTCTCTGTAATTTGAGCTCTTGAAATGAGATGATATCACCTTTCATGAAGGAAAGACTTTCAGAGTAACTAAAATGCTCATTAAAAGGGGAATAATTTTTTAAAGTCTTAATTCCATTAACATTGAAACTTATAAGTCGTATGGAATTTGGGTCAACATTGGGTATTTCAGCTGTATTCATATTTGTCATCTTAGAAATTTGAAGCTTTCTTTAACTTTAAGGTTTTGCATTAAGTAGATGGTAATTAATATTGTAGGATATCGTTATTTTCAAATCAAGAGTATTTATTCAATTTACATTAAAATACAGTTCTGTAATTGAGTGGAAATGGCACTATCCAGAACCAGAATCTGTATAGTATACTTTTGGTAGAGAGAAGTAGCTTGTTGAGAATTGACCAAGCAAATTGAGTCCAAATCAAATCTGTTAAGCACGCGAAAAATTGCCTTGAACCTAGTTGTATGTATGATCTCACAGAGATTCCTATATACAACTTCTGTCAGACTATGACTCTCAAGATAACTTTGAAAAAAGTAACAGTTACTATTATATGGAGTGAAGAATCGAAATTTTTAAAAGATGAAAAATTAATCATTAAATGATCATTGGGACGCAAGAATTCAAATCTAGCAAGTAATAATTGGTGTACAGGTGTTACATCAAAACCAAGATCATTTAATTTAAAATTGGTCTCAAACGCGTTGGTTAAACACACACCACACATTAATATATTAGATCAATAAATGATCACGTAAGCTCTCCAAATATCAAGTTTCCACCTCTACTGATTCTTTTCTTACACATAATATATACCTTCAGAAATATCAGACATGCCTTCAATACAACTAAATTATCATAAGGCTCACGAATCTTTGACTGCCCCAACCAATTTCACCACTACATGCTCAACAACGATTTCCACAGCTTTAGGATCAATTCTACTAGAGATTCAAGGTGAACTAAACCTCCCGACTAATAAGCCAGAAGGTCTCACGCCAGATGAAGAAGCCTTATTTATTGAAACCAAAATTCCCGATACCATTTCAGATGCTCAAGAAATTGTTAAAAATGCAGTCAAATTTGGAAAACTAGAACTGGCAGACGATGGTAAAAGAGCTACTCTGTTAATTAGCAAATCTCAAAGATTAGTTGGTAGTGTTGAAAAGATTGATCCCCCACTTGGTGTCTTGAAAGTAGCTCGACAATCACCTAATGATGAAGCAAATGCTGATGTTGATGGGGTGTCTGGCCAAGAATGCCAGATTATTGATATTATCAAACAGAAAGTTGTTTTTAAATTTAGGCCTTTGCCAATTATGTAATCTTTCTTTTCATTAATGCTCACCGCTTGTTTATATTTGGATTCCAGAATTGTACCACTCCACTGAATATATTTCCTTAACCGCTCTAACTGTTCTTTTAATAATAACATGAAATGTAGTATTTTGCTGTGTTCATGCAGCTCTATTTGTGTATTATTTGAATATTGTTCATTTCTTTTCTATATGTATACATTAATGGAGGATCCTTAAATAGGTATCTTTTTCAATATAGCCTTTAAATTATAGTGATTACCAATATAGAAATTTAGCAGTTTCCAAGTCTAGCATGGATTTTGTGAACAATCCAAGGATTCATGCCATTCAAAGTTATTATCTTTTAGGTTTTGGTAGCTTAATCGTTTGTTTTTGATATAGCAGCCCAAATCTCCTTTATGTTTCTTTTTTTTTTGAATATTGCAAAATTCGGATCTTTGAGGTTATCAAGTTTCACATACTGTATCATTAATTCTAAAATAACATATGGTCTTACATGAAATTATGAAATGCGTGTAAACTGTTGCGGTGTAATATATGAGTGCTTTGTTTTAACATTATAATTATAAAGGAGACCAATCACAGCATGCGTGCACTTTGGATTTTAAGTATTTATTTGTTACACTGTTGACATGCATGTTAGAAAATGGACAAGTTGGAATAAAAAATCAGATTAATAATTAAAGTTACGCTAGGTATTCACTAAAAATTCTTTATGTATATGATCTCCTTTGATTGATTAATAGAAAGAATGTTATGGTAAATGGTCTGATTTCGCTCAACCTTACAGATCAAAAGTGCTTGAGTATATTTTTCTAAATGTAGGATAGTGTAAAGCATAATCAATACTAATATATATATATGTGATGTAATGTTAATGGAATTAAAACAAACTGAAAATGTGTGGTATATTTATTCCAGTTAACGATATCACCGGTTACAGCGATTCAATTTAATATCCCCTTATACCCATCATCAATGCCATGATATAGCCCCATATATAATTAAACCAATATTATGAAACTGAGAGCATAAATTCATACGGGGATGCTGTTTACAGATCCATACATGGATCAACATATTAACATATTAACATAATAACGTGTTAACATGTTATTAAAACGTCATTTAAAATGTAATACCGGACTGCATCCAGAAACTAAGAAATGGATCAACACCGATAAGCTCAAGATCGGACAAGTTACTTCAGAAACTCCGAAAAGTAAACAACAATATTCAGAAACTAGCCAATTAAATAAAATATCACGGTTGAGACGCGTTGTGTCAGTAACGCTTTAACGCGTACACACAAAACACACCAGCAGATCTGCTGGTGTGTTTTATACGATATACGACTATGACCTGTGTAAGCAAATTACTTTTCCTATACGATTCTTTATTAAACCATAAATACATATCGTATATTGTCATTGATTTATAGGCTGACTCGCTAAGGTTTTAATTTTTGATTGATTTCAAGTGGAATTGTTGGGATGTAATTGCATTGTCTGCAGAAATAAACGAGAACTTAAACTGCAATACAGTGATCGCTGACTATACACATCTGTTAGAAATTGGTAAACTCCAAGGAAACAACTGGCTGACATTACATTACCATATACTTTACAACAATAATTCAGTCATATAATCAAGCCAAATCCCTAAAAATATGATTTCTATTACCGCCATTAGATATGGGCTTGTCCTTTTAAAGGAGCTTGATGAGAGGGTACTAAGAATTAGTAGATTAAAGAAGAAATTAGCGCCTAATCCTTAAATTGTTAAATCTACTTAACAAAGCTTCTTTCATGATTAAATATTAGAGCCTCACATGACACTGTAATGTAGTACTGTATATAGAATTTTGGAAATTGAAATATTTTAGGAATTGACCCATTTATGGTGTAAGTCAATTTTCAAGTTTCAAGTTCTATTACTATGGCGTAAACCAGTGTAGCATAATTTCAATATGTTAAGTGATTTGCATTGCCACAGCGGATTGTTTCCTAAATATTGAGCTTCGGGCCAGACCCTTGGTTCGGAATTACTCGGTGGGCTCTGCTCGTATATGTTTAAACTTAGTAACTACCATGCACCCCCACCGCACAACCAACGTAACGCAACACAGCCAGCACAGCCAGCAGAGAAGATCGAACCACTTTATTGAATGAACTGGCAACAAACAAGAAATCCAATTAGTAATATAAATACACACCATTTTTCCTCTTTTTAAATCAAATAAACTAATGATATAAATTTTTCTCTTTTTCATATCATATATTCTTATCATAAGACTTTCAAAACTCATAAATCGATATATATATCTAATAGTTACTTTTATATTATGTTCAGTCGTCAATTCTTTAGATTGCATCACACTTTTGGCTCACCAGTGGCTACCTCCCAAAAATTATTGGCTTTAGCTTACATCTCCGTTGGTGTAACGGTACCATTTTTATTGCCTTTGAAGTATTCTATTGATTACAATAAAGCAACTGAGTACATTACATATGGCCATTTTAACACAAGAAACGCTTTCAAGATATAATGGAAGAGGTCATCCATTTTTACTTGTGCACAGTTTACAAAATATGTTTCTGCTAACAAAAGAAAAATATCTGTTTTTATTTTCATGATTAATTATTATATTCTTGGATGTCTCGACCCCTTTTAATTCATTGTTGGTTTAATTCTGGTGCTTTTTTTTGTTTTTTTTAATAGTTGATTGGTAGTTTATCATTTGTTACTATCAATTTGGAGTTCTCTTTGTGGTCTGTCTTGTGTTTGTCTTCTTTATGTTTTATTGTTCTATCAATATATCGCGTATTGTCCTTGTTCTTGGTTTGATTTAATTTGTTTAGAGTTAGCGGTTTGTCTATGATCTCATTATACTCACTATTTTTTATTATTTGTAGGCATCAAGCTTATTTGGACTTCTTTTTACTTCGTTATGGAAGCTAGTTTTCTGTATCTCACTCTGACGTCAAAAGTCACTATTTTTACTTTTCATACATGTTCGTTATATTACACATTTTTATATTTTAATTCATTATTCATCTGTTTTTTTCTTAATTAGTTTTGGTAGGATACTAATTGAAATTAGTGGGAATTATATAAATCGTAAAGTTTAAGAGGGAAAGCTATGTAATTAAAATGAAGAATTAATGGTTAATGGTTAAAACTTAATAGTAGGAAGAGTCACATTAAAAGAAAAGCAAAATTAAAGTAAAAAATAACAGTAAAGTAAATTAGCAAAATTAAAATATAACTAAAGTGTGGATTGGTATTAAAATAGTAGATTCAACGAGACAAAAACTTATGCCACAACGCGGCTTTCATAAGTTCTATTCCGAATTCTAGTCTAAAAAAATGGGACTTGGAAACATGTGATGCTGCTATCAGGAACATGATTCATGTAGGTATGAATATAACTCACTATAATTAAGACTCACCATATCGAAGGTACAATGCATTTTTGAAATGTTCATGTTTAATTCCAGGTGGTTTCCCCTTGGAAAAGGCATCCAACGACTCTTTGACAGACCATCCCAATTTCTCTACCAAGTAACAGCAAATCAAAAATCCCGTTCTGTTCTGTCCATAATGACAATGAACCACCACGTATTGGTCTTCACTTGTTCTGGACTGTACCAACTTATCAACAAATGAGATGAATTTGATTATGCTGATATTATCGGGTATCACTTTTGATTCTGTTTTATATTTCAAGTATTTTATTCTAGAGAGATCAATTGGTTCATATGAAGGTGTATTTGATCCAATGTCTACTATTGCATACACTTCTGGATGCTGGTGTTCGAATTGTATTGGGTTGTGCGTTTGGTCTGTTTGTGTTAACGTTTTCATGCCTAGTAATGGAGATTTAGGTTTGTTTGGGTTAATGGAATTAATCAGTGGTTTGGATAATGTTACCACTTTATCCCATTTTTCTTTGTTTTTTAGACCCCATTTATCTCCACTTAGTGTGGCTTTAACTTGTAAGACCCAAGTACAATCAATATTTAAATGTAATTCTTCAATGAATTGATAGATCACTGCTGATAGATAATGCGGTTTGTCCAAAAACAATGAATGATTTGCATTGACAATCTCCTCTAATTTGCATTGAAATCCATTTCTATTTAAAATGCTGTAGATGTTTTCAGAGTTTTTAAATGGTGTTATTTTATCATCGTCACCACTGCATATTAAGATTTTACAGCGCTCTTTTGAATTCTTAATTTTCGATGCTGCTTGAAGTAACTCCGCCTCTGTTATTGGACTGAAACCATAAATATATCTCAAAAAAATGTTGGAATCAGTATCTAAATTCCATCTGAACTGAGTTAATCTCTTAAAAATATCTTCTTCTTCGGTGTTTATATAACTATTAACTGAATGAGAGTATAATCCACCTGATCTATCATTCATTCTGTAAAAATCAAAAAGTCTTGGAAAGTAATTAAAAGTGCTTAGAAATAACTTAGTTGAGAATGGTAACTGGCTGCTTTGCAATTTTGCAGGAGCCAACAAACAAACAGATTCAATTCTATGTTTGGGGAGCTTATTAACTAATTTCAGAGTAATATGAGTACCCATTGAATGGGAGATGATTATCAATCTTCTGTTTGGAAATTTATAATTTATCACTTGATAAATAATATCAACAATTGAATCTGTTTTAAAATCATCCCAAGTCATTTTACTTAAGCAATCTTCTAGTTTCTCGATGTTTTCAATTTTGAAATCCGATAATCTATTGAATTTATCTTTATTTCTTAATTGGGGCTTTGAATTACCAAATCCAGGCAAATCGATACCAAAAATATCTGCACAGTTTCTGAATTCTTGTATTATTGTCTCTAGTTGAGATAATTGGCCACCTAACCCATGCAAGAAAAGCAGTAAAGGTAATTCTTCAATTTTATCAAGTTGCTGTTGAGCTTTCTGTAACCCTTCTGAATCAACATTGGATAATTTTTTAACGGATCTTTTATGAAATTCACGTAATGGATGGTCACTATAGATAGTGCTCAAGGTAATTGTATCTAACCTCGGGTGATTTTCAAGTGGAAAAGTCTCCAAATTAGAAAATTTTTGAATCACTGGACAATCATTTGGTTTTAATTTTAATATATGTTTTTCAAATTTTGTGTATAAATCATTCGATAAAAACTTTGAAATATTTTGCAATTTAGATAAATGTCGGCTATCGTCTTCTTCTTGTAAACGTTTTAAACTTTCTTCGTTCAATATAAAAGTTTGCAAGTTAGTGGTAGTACTGGACACACCAGCCTTTGTTGTTATCGATGATATCGAAGGAGTGTGAATTTCTTTAGAAGGGTTTTGGGAAGATTTTGTGTTTTTGATGGTAGAATCTGAACTGGTGGGCAAGACCGACTCGGAGTTGGAAAGTGGCTGAGATGGGGGGATGTTTGATAAATCCGTATCTTGAGTTGCAAGCGATAATGGTGATTCGATCTCTTCTTCTATCATAATAATAATAGTGTGTGCAGGTAAAGTATGTAAATGACAGCAGGGAGAAGAAGAAGAAGAAGGTGATGCAGTTAATGCTAGAAAACAGTTCTGGCTCGAAAATAATTATGAGAAATGAAAATGGCTAACGATCAGAATAATCAGATTTGAAGAAGTATCAATTAATTTAACAGCCCACGAGGTCACCACTCTTCAGTAGTTGAGGGAAACAAGTTTATATATAGATGTCGTGTTCAAAACCAAAATATAAAGCTACTTGTATGTTATTGATAATGCTACTTAACTAGGAGATGTTTTCCAAGTTAACCAAAGGTGTTACTCAACACTTAATAGTGGAAAACAATGGCAATTAACGCATTACTACTCCTACAACATTGGTAAGTACATATTCTTCCTGTTTTTTTTTTTTGACGAATGGAACTAAAATTATTGCTATTACTATAATATTTATATATATACTGGAAATTTCTGCATATAAGGTAGGGTGAGAAATTGAGTTTGTAAGACTCCAATGATGAAAAAAGTGCAAAATCATAGATTTTTAATATAAGCGATGAGCCATATAACTATAATTTGTCTTCTCTTCAGTTATCAGTGATTAGGATTAATATATCTGATTTGTCTCTAATTAAATTGATAATAATTAAGCCAACTATTTGAAATCATTACTTATTATCATTCATCAGCATTGCTATAACATCGGTTTAATAAGCACCACTTAAAATGTTAAGTAGCAGACCACAACAAACTTAAAATCGGTTTAGATTCTTATCATTGGAGTCGATCGTCTTAATTATACTTCCTTGTCCTAGTATGAACATCCGTGCACCTGTAATTTGATAAATGGGCTCGATTCTGAGTTGTTGATGATCATTAGATGCAATCTTTCAGAAACAAAAGGGAACATGCTCAACCTGGGTCTTCTCCACATGAAAAGCTCAGCAAATTAGGTAAAATTTCGATTTCACATTTAGTGGTATGTAAATAGAGTCAAAGTAATTGATTATTGGAAAACTTCAGTTTACTGAAAAGCTAGTTGACTTGTCCATTTCTCCTAAGTTAAGAGGATACAGTGCCGGGGGTTATGCCGGCAGTAAAATTTCCCAGAAAATCTTGCTCGGCTCATTCCATTTACAGAACTCACAAGAGAATATACTCGAAAAGTATTTCCTTATAAAGATATTGTAAACGGAATGTTCCGCACTCTTGTGCCAGCCGATAGACAGAGAAAGGGTATGTTTAGAAATGAGTTCGTTAAACAGACCCGAGTTTGAGGGAGGCCTTTTGTATTTTGTTTTTTGTAAGTACATCCAGCTGTTTCCCCTTTTTTGCCCTCACAACCACTCTAAACTCTTTATCTGATATTGTTGTCTTCTTGTTTATCTTTCTGGCCTTTGATTCAATCCTTTGGGCTGCTTGGTATTTTCTTTTTCCAAAATGAGTTCCAACATAGAGCTACTTCCCACTAAACTTTCACTCCAAGATGACTATTCTTTCACTGGCTCAGACACAAATAGTAACCTCCTTCCAGTTTCTGAAAATATTAATCGGTTGCCTAGGCTAAATGTTTTAAGTTCAAAACCCCAATCTTCAATCCCTGTTAAATCCCTTTCTGCAAGATATCAAGTTTTAGGTAATTTAGGTAGTGGGAGCTTTGGTACTGTGACTTTAGCCAAGATTAGAACTGGTGCTTTACCTAATATCTTTGATGATATGAGAAAATGTAAAGGAACTCTATTAGAACCGATTAAAAATTATTCCCGTTCAAAATATGATGTCGTTGCAATTAAAACCATGACTAAAAAATTACCTCGTGTTGAAGATTATACAAGAGTTAAAGAAGTTAAATTTATTTTAGCATTAAAGTCTCATCCTTGCTTAGTTCAAATTTATGACCTGTTTGTTGATGGAACTTCCTTTAAATTACATATTGTCATGGAATCTATGGACCAAAATTTATATCAATTAATGAAGTACAGAAAGAATTGTGTGTTTTCTCCGAAAACCTTAAAATCAATTTTGGCACAAATTCTAGCAGGTATTCGCCATATTCACAAAAACTTCTATTACCATAGAGATGTTAAGCCTGAGAATATCTTGATAATGCAAGCTTCAAACTTTTATGGCTCAAGAAGTAACATTCCAAATGATAAAATTCATTGTCCTTATATTGTCAAATTAGCTGATTATGGTTTAGCTAGACGGATTGATAACCACAAGCCTTACACTGCCTATGTTTCAACTAGATGGTATAGATCGCCAGAAATCTTGTTGAGACAGAAAACTTATTCTTACCCAATAGATATTTGGGCTTTTGGATGTGTTGCCGTAGAAGCTGCTACCTTTTGTCCTTTATTTCCAGGTTCAACCGAATTAGATCAAACTTGGAGAATTCTTGAAATCTTAGGTTGTCCAGATGCATATGGTTATAGTGAACCACCTCTCGGTGGCTATTGGGATGATGCCCAAAAACTAGCCTCTGGACTAGGATTCAGTTTACCAAAAGTTCCAGGTACTTATATTGAAAAATTAGTTCCAAGATTGGATATGAATGATAAAGAAAAGGCAAACTTTTGCAAATTCGTGAAACAGTGCTTAACTTGGAATCCAAATACTCGTATTGATGTTTATAAATTATGCGAGATGGAATACTTTGACGGCACTATTATTAGAGAAGAAGACAAACAAGTTTTAAAAGAGCAAAAGAGCTCAATTTTTTTAAACAAATCCCAAGAATTTGCAGGATTGACCGCTATATCTAACACTTTGAAAGCTTCCTCAAATATCAAAAACAAGTCATTTTATTCATCTTCATCGCAGCAACCACAACATCAACAACAAGAACATTTCAAATCAGTTTCTCTTTCAGTTAATAATGAAAATGAAGATCCTTCATCAACTAATGATACTGGTTCTAACCGTAAGATAAGGAAAGCTCCTCACATTAATATGAATGTTTTCAATTTAATAAAGAAAAGGAACAGTAATTTGGTTGAGAAGAAGTCTGAAGAAGTTAATAGCTCTTTAATTGTCAACGGTGATATGTCTCAGCTACATGAGAATACCTTTAATCCTCCACTGCATAACAACACTCATATTAATGCTGATGATCAATATCCTGAACCGTTGGAATTTGATAATTGTAGAGGAGACGAATACCCGCATGATGATAATAATAATAATGATGATGATGATGATGATGATGATGAATTTGAGGAAGAGCCTTTGGAGCCTTATGAAGTAGATTATAACAATAACAATAGCAATAGCAATAACCCTCAAATTTTAACCGAACCATATGAGATGTTTCCATTTGATAAATTCCATAACAACTTTAAGAATGTTGATAATGGCATTTGTATAGATGACTCTAAACATCATAATGCCAATAATTTTGCTAATAACTCCAATAGTTGTGATATAACTGACGCAATTAATTATGCTTTGGAAGAAGACTATTGTGACTACAACAATAACAGCAATTTATATGACTGGACCCCGGTCAGTAATTTGTAGATTTTAATTCTTGCTTATATAATGTTTTTTTAACACTTTTTGTTATTTTATGTTTCTTTGTTTATTTTGATCTGCCTTTTTTTTCTAGTTTTCAACTTGCATTCACCCCTGTTTTTCCTTTGTTTATCCGGTATTTTTTGTGACTTGCTTATATTTAATTTTACTTAATGTCATGGTAAAAATTAATTTTTTTATGCAAATCCAAAATAAACAAACAACAATAAATAAATAATATGTAAAATAGTGACTGCAGACTACAAAATTATACATATGAGCTACAACTAGAAAAATAAAAAGATTTTAAAATTGAACGTAATCTGCATTAGACTTTAAAGCTACATCACTTCCATTCTGCTCTATATAAACACCAGTATTGATTTCAATATCCAAATCTGAATCCGAATCATAGTTTTCTTCGCCATTTTCGGTACCAACTTGTAGACTGGACAGAAGCTCTTTCTCTAAAACTGAATAATCTGGCGTATCATTATCAAAATCGTTAATTTCATCAAGAATAGTAGGAGTGGTACTAACATCATCATTATCAGCATTTCTAATAACACCAGAAAACTGACTTTCATGGGCATAAGAGGGTTCATTATCGTCCTTCAAAACAGGATCGTAAAAATAACCGGATGGAGGATCACAACCTAATTTAAAATCATGATTCAACTTACAACCTCCACCACCCGACTTCAAACAGTATCCAAATTCTTGATAGTCTGGACATTGAAAGTAATGTAACAATTGGCATGTCCTGCCATTATCACAGTATCCGTTGATTGCAAATTGTCGGCATACTAAGGCATTTCTAGTTTCTAGTTTGTGTGAGTAGATACAATTAACATTTGAACAGTGGCCTTGTTGAAAATATTTACATGAAGGAGTATTATATTGAGTTGGTTTATGTGATAGTAGACATTCCTTTTTGAGATTTTCTTTTGGACAGCTTTTTAATTTCGGATTTAAAATACCTGGACATAATGCAATATGATTTATTGGGTGTGCATGACGGCACCTTGGATTTCTACAAACACCTGAATAAATTCAAAATTCAAAAGAGTTTAAAGTTATGAGGTTAGTATTAGGAGTGACAAGCAAAAACACAAGTAAGTACAAAAAATAGATATTTGAAAAGAATCCAAATTTGGAAAAGTTACATTCAAAAAATAGAGGTTTGATTATAGAAAAAAGTAAGGACGTACCTGATCTTGAATAGTAAATGCATGGTTCTTTCAAATTTAGTAAGGGGCTATATCATAACCACAATTTGACAGGGTAGGTTAGTGAATATTTTTATATGGTGTCAAGTTATGTAAAAATACGTACGAATGATTCACTGTTTGTATCTGATAGTCACCATTATAATCCTTGACATATTTCCTGTTGTTATAAACTAATAAAACTTTCAAATCGTCGACAGAGGATAGTTCTTTCTTTGTATCTTCGAATTCAGTAGAAATCAATGAAAGTGTATTACCCGAGTTAGTTAATACAAATTTTAAATTATCCAACATGAAATGATTCTTGTAGTTGAATTTGATTCTGTTTTTATAAATATGTTTAAACAATATTTTCTTGGCCCTATTCAATCTTTTCATTTCTATCATTTTTTTCTTGAAATCAACATCATATACATTACTGTTGACTAGGCATCTTCCATGCTGAGTCTTGATGAATTTGCTGTTTTTTTTCTCTGATTGATTTTCTTCTTTTGTGAGTTTATTTGACGCTTGATTATGACTTATAAGAGTACTATTCTCAATAGAAGGAGTTGAGGTTAATGGAGAAGCAGGAGAAACCCTGGACTGGTGTCTACTTCTAACAAAACCCCTGTATCCTCTCCTATAACTTGCTCTAGTACGTATTCTTGTATTTGATGTTGGATATGGTGATTGTGATTGTCCCAAATTGTGATTTATCAGTCTTGATTTCAGATTTTGTTGCTGTTGCTGGATTTGTTTTTGTTTTTCTTCTAGTTGTGAAGTCAGCTGTTCTCGTTGTTGCTTGAGAGTGTTTTCTAAATCTGCCAGGCGACGTTTCATGTGATTTGTATCTGACATGATATGATGATCTTTACTTGTCCTGATTGGTAATAAAAGGACGTATGAGTGTAATCTTAGAAAGTATACAGTATAATTAAGAACAAGATCATTTACTCATGCATCTTTTTAAAAAAATCTTATATGAAGGTGAGCCGCGGGCTTAGACCTAGCTCAATCAAATAGTCTCACAGAATTTATTTATTCAGGATTTAATAAGGTTTAAATTTACCAACTTGCAGAAAGAACCAGTACTAGCAGAAAATGAGTAATTATACAAGAAATCAAATCAAGGATTATGGTATTGATGGAATAAGAGCCATTCTTCCGTTGGATGACGAAACTCTATCCCAAATGGTGGACTATGCAATCAATGAACTTCATTCTAGAGACGCTGTGAGTCAACATTTTATGAATTTAATTGGTCAGTCGCCTGATGCTTTATACTTTATAACCAGATTCTCTAATATGATATTTGGAGATCCAAATTCTGAATCAAGATCATCCTCTCAATTTGATAGTTCTTTAAGAGTTCCTCTTAAACCAGCATCTCCATCTCCAGATCCAACAAGTAAGTCTAGTGTTCCAAAAGTGCTGAAAATTGTTTCAGGAAGACCGGGACAGACAAAAAAGGTTTTGACAACAAAGATTATTAAGAAGAAAGATGGTTCGGCTGCAAGTGGAAACGGAAATCCATGGGATAATAAAAATGATGAGAAAGAAGAACATAGGAAGGCAGTTTCTGGCAAAGCTAGACTATCTAATAATTCATCTTCTGGATCCACAACATCAGAATTATTGGACAAGAAACCATCGACCCAAGCTACTATCAAAGAACATAATGATTTCAATAAGAAAAATGCACAAAAGAAATTAAATAATTTAAAGGATTTGGATGCTGCTTTGACTGAATTAGAAACAATTCATGCTGCCGGAGAAACTGAAACAGTCAGAAGAGTTTGTAACTGTAATGCGACCAGACACCCGTTGTTTGAAATGTTTCCGAACTGTCTCAATTGTGGTAAGATCATTTGTATCAAAGAAGGACTCCAGCCTTGTTCATTTTGTGGAAAAGGTTTATTATCGAATGAAGAAAGATTACAAATACTACAAGTTTTAAAGGAAGAAAAAGAGGAATTAGAAGGAAAGAAAGTCGTAAAAGTAGAGGAAAATAATAATACAAAAGCTAAGAAGAAAAACAAGATCAAAATTTCTATTAGTTCTGCAGGTCAAGATAATTTTAAAATTCAAGACCAAGTTTTCAAAAGAATCGAAAGAAAAAGGGAACTAGAGAGAGAAAAACTGGCTAAGAAGCAAAAAGCTGAGGAAGAAATTGTTCAAGTTCAGCAAGAATTGGACTATTACAGTTCAATTAAAGGTAAAGATGATGAATTGATTAAAGCGCAAGAAAGATTGGATACATTATTAAATTTCCAAGACAATGGTTCACAGAGAACCAAGATTATAGACCAAGCTTCCGATTTTGATGCATCTACATCTTCAATTAATTTGTGGGCGTCACCTTTAGAAAGAGCTCTCCAATTGAAAAGACAACAGAGACAGCTTAGGAGACAAGAAGATTTTGAAAAGGAGAGAGCAGGACGTGGTAAAAGAATTATGGACCTTTCTATCAGAGATGGTAAGGCTTACATCAGAGAAGCATCTATCGATTCTGGAGAACCCCATAGATTATCGGATGACGAAGAAATCAAAGATTTAGAAGGTCAATTGAATACTGAAAAGATGCAACAATTTTACGAAAATACTCGAAAAACCTGGGATCATATAAACGACACTAAGAGATATGTTAAACCTCTTTATATCAGTAGGTCTAATGATGAAGATGCCATTACTGACAATGAAGAGAATAAGGAAAATGATCTACCTGCCATTGGTAAAGTTGTTCAGCTAGGTGACGAAGAGGAACAAGAAAATGAAATATTTACACTTGTAGGTATATGATTTATAATTTGTTTAAATCAGGTTGCAATGTATAATTATTGATACTTTGACACATAGTAAGATCATATTAACAAATATAATTTGACATAGAAAATGGATCTGATTTACTAAGCCCTAACTATTTTTGCGCGAGACTTTACAGTATGAAAAATTTACCCGGCCTGAAAATTTTCTGACAGGCTCGCACTATTTAAAGAGAGTTATTCGTCTTTTTTAGAATTCAAATTTATTTATCTATTCCTTTTAAAGAAGCTATCATCGGTAGTGGTTATACTAATAAGTATAATTATTATTTTTATAGGACCATTTGAAAGTCGATTACTCAGTCATTATGACTGTTTTAAGCAAAAATGATTGACTTCAAGTTTCAGCTAAATGTCAGTTTCCGACTTGCCTAACAAACAAGCCACGGATGACGTTTCGTTTCAGGTTCTTAGATTAAATTTTTCAATGCGTTAGTGGTAGCAATATTTGTTTCAAATATAATGATGATTTCAGGATTTCCCACCAGAGATTCGTTATTGTTGAATTCATCCGACTAATAGTGTTTGTACATTTTGTTTTATTTTTCTATTATTTTTATCTATCGATGATTTGGAAATTGTAGAAACAGAATATTACGTAGTAAACGTTGATTCACTAGTTGAGCCAATGGTTATCATAAATCTTTATTAAAATGAAAGAAAGACTATATACAAAATTGAAATGAAATTATAATTAACGAGCAAAGCTGCCAACAAGATCTTTCTATATATACGTAGCCAGAAACATAATTAAACGTTAATTCGACATCAAACAATACTTTTCTTTAAGACTATTGAATATGATTGTTTCATATAAGCTCAACAAACTGATGCATGTATGAAATTTTGAAAATAAAACGTATAATGTAAATTTAAATTCACCCCTTTCCACTTCCTGGATTACCACCTTTTTGTTGTTCAGCTTCTCGTGCTTTTTGAAATTCCTCTATGTAATCTAACTCAGTTTTAATTCTCTCCATTGCTCTATAAACCTTTGATTGAACGTAAAAAGAACCGCCGTTTTCTTTCGAATTTATATCAAATAAATAATCATACTTCTTTTGAGCAGTTTCCATTGATAATCCAGTAGCATCCACATTTAATATTTTACAAGCTTCATCTAAAGCAAGACTACCATCTCTTGATTGGGCAGAAGTTGCAGATTGTTTAGCATTGTTACCAGTAGATTGTTGAGCAGTTGTAGCAGCAGCAGCTTGTTTGTAAGCCTCGGAAAAAGCTCTTCCAAAGACTTTTGCACCAGTGAACACGACTTGGACTATTAGTCTGTGAGCCATGATAATTGTGATACTATTAGTGGGAAATTGTGATATTCTCCAGAGTACGCATCGATAAAGTCAAAGATTTGATTATATTTGGAAAAGTGGTTTTTCTGTCTTTGAGATCAGCATAAGTGAAATGATTGGTAATTTATATGTTTAAGAGTACATGTGAGTTATGCTATATTGAGTCGATTTAATAACACTAATCGACGCGACTGCTTAAGCAATCTGCAATTATAGCAACAACAAAGGCACTCGTTTAACCGAAGTGAAACCCTGATGCTTGATCGGATTCGTTTAATATTATAAGAGAACTATACGATAGTACGAAGATTTTTGTGCAGTAAATCATATCAAGTAAATCACAAAACGAACCCAAAAAGCACCCCAGACTTAAGTATCTTAATCCCATATTTCAAAAAACAACTACTCCTTTCTTAGCTCTTCAATACTTGATTTTGTCCTAGCGCTAGCCCATAAATTTCTCTTCGTGTTTATCCTCTGTTTATATATTGGCTACGGTAACTGCCTTCGACTCGTCTCATCCTTTTCTTTACTTGTTCAGAATCATTCCTGTTCTCTAACTTACTAGACTCATCCAGCGCATCGCATATTGCATATCACATAGTTGGTTCTTCAATATTTCCAGTTCATCCCTTTCAACTTTTAGCTTCTGACTCATCTGGCCCTTTTTGTTCATCCTCTTCCGCCTATTCACAAGCACTGAACAATGTCCAACCAACCAACTCCAGAATTACAGGATAACGAAGCTGCTGGACTATTGATGCTCTTCTCTCATCAGCCTCCGGCTTCTAATACTCAGAATCAAACACAGACACAGACTTTACAACATCAAACGACGTTCACAAATACAATTGGTGCCTCTGTTTCTAACTTAGTAACTTCAGATACTCAAACACAACAACCTCAGTCTATAAAACAACATTCCAGAACGTCTTCGTCTTCGAAATATGATAGTGATAAACCTATGGAAAGAGAGTCTTCGAACAGTTCGTCTTCGTCTTCAAATCAAACAAATACTTCTTCTTCTCATCAGATTCTAAACACAAATTCCACAAATGTTAGATTAAGCCCGCCGTTAAAACAAGTTGAGCAGACTTCAAATCATCTCACAACTTCTCCTGGTCCTGCCGCTGCTGCTCTGGCTAGTGATAGAGGTTCAAATAAAGCTATGGTCGCTGCCGCTGCTTTAGCTGCTGCTGCGGCAAC
The DNA here is from genome assembly GCA_003705185.2 of Ambrosiozyma ambrosiae. NCBI lineage: Eukaryota > Fungi > Ascomycota > Pichiomycetes > Pichiales > Pichiaceae > Ambrosiozyma > Ambrosiozyma ambrosiae. The sequence continues at coordinate 252,490 of PPHU02000002.1, forward strand.
TCCTTTACCTCTGCAACAACGCCGTTTACCTGTTCCTGCTATCTATTCAAACCCATCTCGTCCAACTTCTGCTTCTGCATCCCCAGTTTTACCAACGACGCCAGAAGAGTTTTCAATGACAAATACAAAAGAAGAACAATCCAAAGAAGAGCAATCCAAAGAAGAACAATTTAAAGAAGAACAATCGAAGGAAGAACAATTGAAGGAAGAACAATCGAAGGAAGAACAATCTAAGGAAGAACTTTCACCAAACTTGGACTTGGAGAAAGATGATAAATCTGAAGTTTCAAAAAACTTCAAGGAAATAATCAAAAAAAATGAAAAACTCAAATCTCCAATAATTGAGTCACAACAAGAATCACCGCAAGAGTCACAAGAAAACATAATAACGCCAGATGTAAAGGATGAAAAAGACAAAGATGTAGATACAGAGACTGAAGAAGAACCATCTAAAAAACATCCAGCATCTTCTCCATCTAAACACCCTTCCTCAAAATCGAATTCCCAAAATTCAGATTCTTCACCTCCTCCACCGTATGCAGTTGATCCAGATGCCGGTACAATTGGTTGTATATGTGGCTATACTCATGATGATGGTTTTACAATTCAATGCGATCGTTGCTTCAGATGGCAGCATGCTGTTTGCATGAATATATCGGATATGGATGATGTTCCAGAAAATTACCTTTGTTTCTTATGTGATACTGGATCTAAAATTGATGCCAGAAAGGCGCAAAGGTTACAAGAGTCTTTGATGCAACCTCGTAAAAGAAAATCTACTAATGTAACTTCTGAAAAGAAAGAAAACAATAGAAACAGTACTCCTACAGGTTCAGCTCAAAAACCCAAAAGAAGAAAAACGGCCGATGATGTTGATGGCTCTCAAGCCATTGAAAGATATCAAACTCTTTATTTTAATATTGATCAATTGGAGTTTAAAACAAGTGGTATTAAATCATTAGTCAATAAGTTACTCAAGTTAATTAAGAAAAGACCTGAAGTTTTGAAATTTTCTTCAATTGATGAATTTAAAAGTGAGTTTGTTAATCCAAAGACTCACCTTCAAGTTAAATCAGCTCCTGAAAACCATAAAGCTAAATTTAATGGTATTTCAAAATTAGGTTTATATGCTTCAAAACCCCTAAAAAATAATCATTTAATAATAGAAATTGTTGGTGAACTAGAGTTAAAACAAGATTATATAGAGGAAAAATGGAATCAATACTGGCTTCTAGGTTGTTGTAAACCCAATGTTTTCTTCCATCCTAATTTACCAATAGCTATAGATGAAAGAGGTTTGGGTAATTTGACTAGATTTGTGCGGAAATCTTGCAGACCAAATTGTGAAGTTAAAACCATAATTGTTAACAATCATAACGATCATAATAATTATGAGGTTAAATTTGCTTTGAATCCACTCTATGATATTAAGCAAGACCAAGAGTTAACTTTACCTTGGGAGTGGGATGTTTCTCATCCAATTAGAGAAATAATCAATAATGAGGTTAACTTTGAAGATTTAGAACATGGTAAAAAAGAGAAACTGATTAATTCGATTCAATCAATTTTGAACCTTTGTGATTGTGCATGTTCTAATTCATCTGGCGATTGCCAAATTAACAAGATTAAGAAGATCACATCATATTTACAAAGAAATACCAGAAAACCAACAGCTACTCAAACTTCAATCCATATGACCCCCACACCGAACCAACAGTATATTTCGTTACAATCTAGATATCTTTATAGAGATGAAGTAATCAATAAAAATGTTGAAAATGCACGCTTACTTGGAAACGCTAATAGTGGTGATTCATCCTCTATTACAAATGTCACATCTCCAGAAACAATTGACAATACTAGTATGAATAACTATGATGGATCGACTGACAATATTGATGATGAAAGCACTATTGATGATTCCAAATTTAAGCAATTTAAATCCAAATCAATACTGGAATCTACAGTCATCCCACCAAAATATCAGATTATGAAGAATTATTTCTCGGGTAATACTCAATCGACAGATGTTTTGATATTTGATGAAAATGAAAATTCAACTGATCTTTTTGTTCCATTTCGAGTTAACCCCGATAAATTAATTTCAATTACTTCTGGTAGTTCAACTGGATTACTAGAAGAGTTTCGTGGTGGAATTTCAAGCGGCACTGGCATTAGTGGTCCATCCAACTTGAAATATGATGGTTTGGCCGGGGCTGCTAATGGTCTATCTGGCTCAAGCAATAGCAATGGTAGTTCCGGTGATGGCGTCAAGAAGGTTGATGAACATAAACCTAAAGTTGTCAAGAAATTTAGTTTAGCTGATTATAAAAAGAAGAGTAAAAGTATTTCCTCTTCTAAATAGTTTTGATTGATATTTTAAGTTATTTTACTTTCAGTCTTTTCAGTCTTTCTATAACATAATTCTTCACTAAATATTGATTGTTTTGTTTTTTAAATTACCCTGCTTTTCTCTTTTCCTTCAATTTTATACGTTTCGAACTTGTTTGAGATATTTTATTTATCTTTTACATCGAAATTTTGATAGTTTTTTTGTCCTTCCTTTTATTTTAATTTTAACTCTTTCGATTTACTCTTTTTTTCTTTTCTTTTAGTTACAATGATTAATTTGTCTTTCTCTTTCTTTTCGATTCGCATTTTTCTTGTCAGTGTATATTACTCTTTGTTTTCTAGTATAATTCACTTCATATTTTTAAACTTAACTCAATCTGCATGTTTGAGTTTGATGTAGGTATTGATTGATTGTGAGAGCTAACGGAAGAGACCCCGAACAAATGAGCCGCAGGATGATCTCCATGAAAAAAAATTTTTTTCGGAAGTTTTCAGAGTCCAGTGAGGCGTGCCAGTCAATATTGCTAGTGCCACAGATACACGTTACAACCGTAAACAGGTATACGTTACGTTACAAGTTTGATAAAAACAATTGAGGGATTCGAAAAGATTTAAATTAACTGAACGGAAATGCAAAAAAATGTAAAAAGTAAAATATGACAAAACAAAGTGGCATATAGAATCTAGAAATCTCTATCGTTTGAATTGACGAAAGATCACAATTAGACAAGACAGTAATTAATGAAGTAAAAGACCCAAAGCAAAAAATAGAGTAAACCTCTTTAAGAAAGCAAAGTTAAAAGAGCACCTAATGAAATATTGAGAGTTAAAAGTACAATCAAATTGGATGATATAAATAGAAGAAAACGGAAGAGAAATTGAACGTTTGATATGAAGGGGTAATAAAAATGTAAATTCGTTCTCATAACCATCATTAAATCATAAATAAAAAAGTAAGCAAATATTGTATTTAAAGAATGTCTTTTTTGATAATATATTGGAAGAGAACAAAGAGAAAGTTTTCGAGTGGTAATTTAATTCAATAAACTCTTGATAGATATAGCTTTAGGATATTTGGGGACCCTTAAGTTTGAATAGTTAGAAGCAAATAATCCTTCTGTCAATCTTGGGACATCTGAATCCTCTGATGGTTTTGAGATAGTATTATTATAAGAAAATGGTTGTAAGTTAGGGGATGACAATGGAGAAACATAATGACTACCATTTCCTAAACAAACAAATTGAGGAGAGGATGGGGATGAATAGTTAAGAGTTGAAACAGCTGATTCAAAACTATTATGCCTTTGATCAACTTCTTCATGCCCTTTATTTTTGAGTTCTAGCACTTTGGCTAAAGCCCTCTTCTTTTTGGAAGAAGTAGGTTTTCTCTCCAATTTCTTTATCTCATCTGCAGATGGATAAACACAGCTTAGCATATTTCTAACACAACCCGAACAAGCTGGTTTCATCTCATCGCATTTCTTCTTCCTTTTACGGCAACAGAAGCAACCAGTTTTGGTCCTTGTAATTTTTTTTTTAGGAGCAATATTATTGGAACTTGAATTTAAGGGGATAACATTCTGAACCAGAGTAGCATTTATGGACTTTGGAGAGGACTCTGAAGATGAAGATGGGGGAGTAACTAATTGTTGTTTTAGTGGAGCTGAGAGTTTAATAACTCTTTGGTATTCACGGTAATTTGTCATTATCTAAGAAATACGATGATGAGATTATCACTGCAATATTATGTAGTTACTTGATGTTGGTATGAGTTTGAAAGTATACTTTCAATAGAAAGAAGAGCAACAACTTAAGCAAAAAAAATTTTTTTCTTGTTAGCCCTTTTACTTTACCTTTCCGTACTAGAAAGGTATGAATCATCTATTTTGCTTGATTTGGAATAGTTAGTTATTTAACATAGAAGTACAAACTTTTCCTGTCCAAGATCTACTACAGCCGACACCGAGCATTAAGATGGTTTCGGAAACAGCACGCTGGCTGGAAAAGTTTAAAACTAAAATGGAAGTTTACAGCGCCATTTTGTTTGATTTTAGCGACTTACCTGATTTGGATATAACTCGGACAACTCGTCCGATTAATACACTCATATAATTGCGAAATTAAATAAATAACCACATTTTTAGTAGGTCTGTAAGTATAACAAAATCTAAAAGGTAAATAAAACCAAAAAAAAAACAAGTAAACAAAATAAAAACAAAGAGAAATAGGTGTATTAATAAAAAAATAAGTGAATAAAAATAAAAATAAATAAAGATGAAACAATAGAATATAATGTAAAATGAAATAGCAAATAAATGATGTAAAAAATGTCATAAAATTAGACCGATACTGACTCTGAGAAATATTGTCTTAATATTAAACATAACATCTCTGGTAACTCATTGATATTATGAACAACGACGTAAAATTCGAACGGGAACGTATCTAAATATCTATTGAATTCCATCTTACCATCAACAAATTCAACTTGAGTCATATCTAAGATGGATTGGTTATTATTAACACCGTCAATGATAACAAACACCAACATAATTTTTTCTTCTCTGGCTCTTCTAACTAATTTCTGAATATCTTCATGTTTCTCACAAACACCATCAGATAAAATGATCTGTAATTGCCATAAATCTGAATCACCCATTGATCTAGCATCATTGAAAATCCTGATTGATTTATTGACTAATCTATGTATATCAGTTTTAACTTGATCAAAGTTGAAACTTTGGAAGACACGAACGCCAGATTCAGATGAAAATTGCTTTTCAAATGGATGAACAACTGAGGTATTTTCACCGAACTTAACGATAGACAATTGTCCTGACTCCAATTGAGTCAAAGCTTTAGAAACTAATGTAATACTTTGGAAAGCAATCTCAACGGATTTAGATTCAGCCATTGATTTAGAATCATCAACAGCAACCATAATTTGGTATTGTCTCTTACTTGGTTTAGTTCTTCTCATCCAGATCTTATCTTTTCTAAATGAAGATGCAATATAAGGAATAATTCTTTTCATGTTTAATCTTTTACCTGTCTTGTAATCACCTTTTAATTTGGTAGCTAAAGTGGGTTCTAAAATTAATCTTAATTGTTCACATAACCCAGCAGTTAATTCTCTGGTTGATTCATCAGCTTTTTTCCACAATTCTTGTGACTCTTCATATGGACGCAATTCATTAACTTCAGCTTCACCATCATGGTTGATATCTTCATTGTTCAAGTATTCAGATTCAGAATCATCTTCGTCGTCAATTTCCATCTTAATATCAAAATCTTCGCCATCGATATCTTTCTTTCTTTCCCCAACCATGGCAGATTTGGATTGACCATTGAAATCATCTTCAGCCTCTTGAGCTTCCTGTAATTCATTTTCATCCTTATCAACAGAATTTTCATTATCTATATTTGTAGAAGGTCGTTCATTCTTCTCTTCTTCAATTTCATTCTCATCTTGGTCATCATCAATCGCCATTTCATCATTGATTGATTGAATCTGATCTTGATTAGCTGCACCAAGAGCTTGAGTATCATTATTAGTGTTCTCACCCTCTAAATGTTGGAACTCATCAGGACGTTCCCCAGATTTTTGTTCAACCATGTCATCATCAGTGGCTTCTTTAATTTCTTGTCTTCTTCTGTAGAACTCTTTCATAGAATCACCCAATTTTTTTAATGATTCTGAGGCCAAATCTCTAGAGCTATCAGTTTGCTCCTTTTCTTCATCTTCTTGATTCATTTCAGCATCATTTTGGAAATCAGCTGAACCACCACTTGCACCAATGTTTTCTTGTTCTACTTGAATTTCTGCATCAGCTCCTTCAGATTCCATACCTGTTTTCTGCTGGGCAGCTGTATCAGCATCGATGTCTTCGTCATTGTTACCATCTTCAGCACCATCTAAACCTTCAATATTATCATTATTTTCTTCATCCACATTTGAGTGTTCAGCTTGTTGTTCTTCATCAAGATCCATTAGATCTTCTTCTTTATCAATACCACCTTCTTCGTTGAGTTCAGTATCATCACTACCAAAATTATCATCACCTTCTTCCTTTTTATCATCACCTTCTTCCTTCTTATCATCACCTTCCTTATCATTTGATTCACCTTCAACCTCTTCTTCATTCTCATTTTCATCTTCCATTAGCTCATCAGTCATATCGACATCCATCTTGTCGCTATCTGCAGGATCTATTTGTTCGTCTTCATCATCAAGTTTATCTTCAAAACCATCATCATCACCCTCCTTTTCTTCAGCTTCTGAACCATCATTGTCCTCATCTAAGTTGATATCTTCAGGTAAATCCAAAACTTCAGCTTCAGGAACTGCAGCATCTAATTTTTGATCTTCTTCATTTCTAACTTCGTCATCTTGTTGACCAACATTATCTTCTTCACCTTCATTGTCTTCTTTATCTTCACCTTCATTGTCTTCTTCTGGATCTTGATTCTGGTCTCCCTGAATATTCTCTTTATTATCTTGAGGCTTTTTATCATCTTCATCATCCATTCCTTGCATTTCATCATTGGCATTTGAATCTTCAGGCATATTTTCAGAATCTTTTTCTTTGGAATTATCGGTAGCCTCTTCATCCCACATTTTTTCATCAATGGCATTAGGATCCATATCATCTAGATCATCGATTTCATCATCTAACTCTTCTTCGTCTCCATCCTTTTCAGTTTCTTTTCCTTCTTCATCATCTTCAGGAGGAGCATTTTCTAAATCACCAGCCATATCACCTTCAATATCAACTGCATCATCATTTTCTTCCTCACCTTCATCTTTCTCTTTATTCTCTTCATTAGGTTGTTGTGCTTGCTCTGAGAGATCTTCATCGTCTTCAACCTCATTGGAGTTATTCGTAGCAGCTTCGCCATCACCTAATCCAGTCCCTTCATGCAAATTATCATCTTCCTTCGACTCTTGTGGAGGTTGTGGGGAACAAAAACCATCTTTAGACACTTTATATAATATATATGATAGGTTATAAGCACCATGTGATACATTAATGTAATTATCTCTTAACTTTGACAAGACAGTATTTACCAAGTTTTGATAATGTTTGATGATTGGAATAGAATAAGAGACTAAAGCCTGAACTTGCTTAGATGTAGTTTCATTATACTCAACACTGTTCAACATTTTAACACATAATTCAAACTTCGATGATAATGCGCGTGGATACAACAACTTGGAATATTTGGTTAATTTAGATTGAGAGTCAACCAACCAATTCTTATCATCATTTGTAATGACACCAGTTTCTTTTTGAGAACCAGAGATTTTTTGAACAGAAAGGATAATGTAAGTTATTAGTTGACGGAATGCCAATTCAACATCTTCAATATTGTTAATTTTAGTTAACGAAGTCGAGGATTCAATTCTAAGTTTGAAATTTTGTGATGCTATCCAATCTAAAACAAAATCAGCAACAAAAGCAACAGGTGTATTGGAAGACTTCCAAGTATTTAACTCATCAAGGAATTTCAACATAAAGACACTAACACTATCAACAAGTTTAATATCAGATTCAAGTAAAACCACTCTATCAGTTGGGATAATTAGACATTTGGCAAATAATATCGCTTCATCAAAAATGGTGGTTGAATAATCATTTTTAGTAAATTCAGAAGAAGCCTTTAAAGAATTTAAAGCAACATTAATAACTTCTGGAAGCCAAGATTGAACCTTCTTCACTTGTTTCAAAACTGAGTGAATAGAATCAGATTCAGTAATTTTAACAGGGGCGTTTTGGTTTTCAAGAGAAGAATTGGAAAATTCAGAAACATATTTGGAAACTGATCGAGATAAATTAGAAATATCAGATAATGTTTCACGGCCAGCAATTAGAGAAACCATTAAATTTTCAGCAGCAGCTAGACCCTTTTGGACATTGGCAGGTGGGACTTCATCATTACCTTCAATCACAGCCGCTCTTAATCTTGGCAGTAAATCTAACAGTTTGAAGTAATAACCATCAATATTGGCAACATTCAAACCAGAAAGTGTTTTAGAAGTTGCAATAATCGCAGTAACAGAACTTAATGCCTTTTGGACATCAGAAGTAGAATGTAATCTTAAGCCCATTTCTTTCAAGTCACGCAAAATATCACTGAATAACTTGTGCTTTTGGGATTTTAAACTAGCACACAGTTTCTTGTTTGCCTCTTTCAATTGATTTGGGGTTTCTTTTCTTAAACTTTCAGTTTGTTCAACAACTTCAGAACTATATGCAAGGAAGTTTGGTAATTCTTCGTTGTCAACACGTTCAATATAGACAGTCATATTTTTTCCAACAATTTGATAATTCGGTAATTTTTCAGATCTTTCTTTCCAAGATGAAATTTGAGAGCAAACACTTGCGATGGTTTCCATAGAGTTATCAAATGAAATATTATGAATTGGTAGATCTTGTTTCAAAACTAATGTCTTTTTTGCAGGATCTAAACCAGATTCAATGATTTGAGTAATGGATCGGTTCAAGGTATCACGGTACTTCCGAATAACTTTGTAAAGGTTGTGATGAGAACGACGAGAGCTTTGTTTCAATGCGTCAACATTCACATCTTTCCAACTTGCAAGTAAAATAACCTCATTAACATCTTTTTCCAATTTTTTCTTAACAGCACTGATAACATCATCAATGATATCTTGAAATTGTTCATAGAAACAAATAACATTACAAAGAGAGTCATAAATATTAGATTCAGGAACTAGAATATGAACATGATTGACGAATGCCTTTAATAATACCAATCTGTAGCCAAATTCACCGTATGTAGTTTGTGATAAGAAAACATTAACGGCTGCAATAACTTTAATCTCATTTTTGTCACTTTCTAACTCACCTTGAGTTGCTGGAATAATAATAGATTCAAAAAGGTGGAACCACCATTTACCCATATTCTTTTGAACTGTTAGTTCTTCATTTTTAAATATTTGCTTCCAAGAAGCTAACTCTAATTTTCTCCAAGAAACGATCAATTTAGCCAAAGAATCACCATGTACCTTAAGAGAAACACCCGAGTGAGCATATTTCTCCCATTCACTAACAAAAGTGTAGACCTGTTCAATTTTGGCTAATAAACGGAAGATTGGAGTTTTTGAGGAGAAATCTAAAAACTCTTGACAAATTCTAAATAGTTGAGCAAGTGTAGCATGCTCAGGCCATTGCTTTAAAAGCTCATGGACAGAACCTTGTAGTTTTCTAATAGCATCACCTGCTATATTAGTTTCATAGGAGCTGTAACCGTTATAAAAATCAATATCCTTGGAATCGGTGTTCGCGGTGAACTGATTAATAGAATTTGAAACTGATGTAACTATTGTAACCAGTTTAGAGGCAGAGTTCTTACCAAAACCAGAAGTAACTGATAACTTGTTTAAAAATTGGATTATATTCGAACCTTCAGAAAGAAGGTTAGGAAAAGAAGAATCTGATGATGCATTCTTACCATAACAAAGAATATAGGTTTTAGCAATTTCATAATAAACATCATCATGTAAAGTAAGAGCTTTTACCTCATCAATAGTAGTAACGTCAATGAAATCTTCAGAATCAGGAAACATATTTTGGAAATCTTTCTCGGCATCCAGTGTTGGATCCGCAAATTTGAAAACACCTTGTTGAATTGATTCAGCTTCTTCTTGCTTTAGTCTTCTTAATGACCATCTATAGTACAAAGATAAGAGAATCTGACTTGATAAATCGTTGATTTCTTGAGACAGGTCTACGTGATTGTATGCTAAGTTAATAAACCTGACAATAAATGAATATACCTTTTCAACCTCAAAAGAAGTAACCGGAACAGACCGAAAAGCATGTTTTAGCTCTAAACATATATTAGTAAGTTCATTGAAATTTGTCAAAATAGTTATATCAATAGGCCACAATGACGAATATTTGGATGAACAAGATTCCTTAGAACTTGCAAACATTAATTCAAATCCTAATTTAACACAATAAATGTAACCGATAAGAATTTCGTTGAGATCTGCATATCTTGAAAATCCATCTTTCAATCTTAAAACAAACTGAGATGAATTTCTTTCAAAATTTTCAATTTGAGATGAAGCCTTCTCGCTAAATGTAGAAGCAGCATTTAAAAGGGATTCAATATGCTCATTGCTAATAGAAGAATCCATAAAAGAGGACCATTCATCAAACAAAGAATCAGTAGGCTCACCACTACGGAAAACACGTGGTTTATCTGGGACCTTACTTTCCTCAATTTCAGGGAGTAATCTTTCTGAATAAAGTTCTTCATCACCGAAAATAACAGTACGAATAGTAAACCATGACTTTCTAGTATTCTCAATCAACTGTTGTAAGCCCAAAAAGATTTCATACATCACATGATCTGTGATTGCTGGATCATAAGCAGAACTAGGAACAAATAATTGCATAAAACCACATCCAATAATAGTCCAGGCCCTACCAATTGATAATTTAGAAATAGGCTCTTTCAAAGATAATAATCCTGGACAAAAATATTTCAAAAATACCTCATTCAATGAGACTAATGATGAACTTTGTAGTAATTGTGAGAATGCAGCTAACGAATTTTCGTCATAAGATTCTATCTCCAAGGAAGAAACAAATAATTTTAGCTTTTTTAAATGATCTACACTAACTGAATTTTCATACAAACTGAGAATGTAAGAAACCCATTTCAAAATCAGAGACTTGAAAAGAGATAATTGATCAACTAAAAGTGAAGTTGAATGAGAGACTAAAGAGTTCATAAACAATTTCACGTCTGAAAGTAATTCTTCAATTTTTCCACCAGAAACATTAGTCATCTCCGAAGAAATAGTATTAATTCTTTTAAGCAAATCATCGTTAAACAATTGAAAAGTATTGGTAACATATTCATTTTCATTACTAGCCCATAAAGCATCCAAAACTCTTGGGTATGGTTTAAATGGGTGTGATTGCTCAGCTTTGAGTAAAGAAAAGGTAGAACGTCCTGCCAGTAATGATAAAGAAAGAGTCTCATCACTGATAGGAAATTTACCATTTCTAGAAGCTGATGAATCAATAAAATTCAAAAGTAATTTGAATTCATTCATAATTAAATGAGAACGTGGGTTTAAAAACTTGCTTGAAATTTCTTCAAGCTTCATAATTTGTACCTTAAGGTTTTTCACTAAGTCATCAAACTCTTCCGGTTGTGCAGCATCTAAGCAACCTTTAAACAAACTTAGAAATGCTCTTTTTAAAGAATTTATCATTTGAGCACTTTCGGGAAATTGATGAAGTGCAAGTTTATCAAACTCTTCAGCAACAGTAAACAATTGTTCAAAATTAGACCAAGCTTTATCTGAGGATGGATATATAGCCCTGGAATTTTCCCAGATTAACGCCATAGCTGAACCTTTGGATAATTTTAAGCCCTTTGAAAAGGAATCGACAGAGGAAATCAAAGTATTAAAATGGGGAGAAGAACTTCTACAATGGAAGGAATCAATCCACTGAAGTAGCTGATCATGGTAAACACGTAATTTTGATTCATTTTGAGAAGATGAATTATCAAATAGATGGTTCCACAGTAATAACAAATCAAATAAAGATTTAAAATAAGCATCATGAGTCAACAGAGAGTTTTCTTTAACAATAGAAGTAATATCATCTTTTACAAAATTAAAAATAGAACATACTAAATCAAATACCTTCAATCTTGGGATTTTTTTAATGTCTCTTCCAAAACTTGCAGCAGCAGATCTTTCGATGTAATTTAAATCAGTAGGTTTAGCAATTTGTGATCTCTTGATTAGTAGATTCAACTTTTCTGAAGCATCGGATAACTCCCCTATCACCTGTATGAAGTAATGAGATTCTTCAGAGTCTAAGTATCGTCTATCTTGAGATAAAGAATCAATAATATAAGCATTTAAAAGAGGCATTAACGATTGATTCATCAAATAAGTGTTATGAATACCAGCAACTAGAGAATTATTTTTAAGTGGGGAATATAATGAACTGATAGAATTAACAATACCATTATCTTCAAAAAATTGTAGTTTTGAGGATAATTTAATAAACAATTCAGATAAGGAATCAGAGAATTCAGATGAAGTAGAAACAGTTTCCGTAAGTTTCTTAAAGCTTAAAGTAGACTTTATTGGAGAACAGACAGAAATCAAAGTAGTTAACTCCTTATAGTAATCACCGGAAATTAAATCAAAAGAATCCAAAATCAACGATGGGTAACTAACAGAAGAATCGTAACAACTAATAAACGAAGAAACATTTCTTTCTAATAAGGAAGCAGATAAATCTAATTTACTTAGTTCTTCATCAATATTCGTTTTTTTCCCACCTTCTAAAGGATAACCCAAACTCATTTTGTCGAAAGCGGTAGAACGGTCTTTTAAGTCATCTAAGTAAATTTCGACGCCTCTATTTCTCATGGCTCTTGATAATTCACCATACTTTGGGTCTGAGGTCAAAAACAATCTAAAATTAGGATGAGGTTTAATTAATCTTGGTGACCCATCTTCATTTGTGCACTCATTAACAACTAATGTACCACCAATCTCAAGTAATGAATTCAATCTATCTAACACTGAAGGGCTGCATAAATTGGCATTATCTAGAATTAACCAGTGACCTTTTTCCACGGCTTGGACGAGTGAGCCATCGAACCATTGAAACTTCACAGATGTTTTTTCAGAAACTTTGAAAAGCAATGAATTTAACTCATTATGCAACGATGACAACCCTTCACTGTCACATAAATTCATTAAGGTTTCAAAATATTGCTTCAATTCAGAAATATTAGATGTTCTTAATTGAACGGAATTTAAGAAACTAACGATTGCTAAACAATTTCTCAAGATATCTGAATTAGCGTGACTAATATTATGTAAGTTGATTGCAGTTAGTTGTAAAAAGAACTCCAATGATTTGTTTGAAAATTCAGCTACTTCTCGTGAGATATCAGCTTGTTCATATCCACCAAGAATATCCATACTATCAATATCACTATTCATGGAAAATTCATAAACTTTAGATCCTATAACAGAAGCCGCAAATCTAATAAGCTCTGTCTTACCTGAGTTTGATGGACCAACTAAAATCATTGGCCAAGAATGATTAACACAACGTAATAATGTTTCAAGAGGTTCAGTATTACATTCCAAAGAGACAAGAGAATGGTTAGCCAAGTATTGAATATTTGTATTTCTCATGGAGATTTCACCGTTTGCTTGAACATAATTATAACCAATTCGATATAATTGGTCTTTAGAATCTATTTTTCCAAATGTAAATTCAAATAATTCTTTAGATTTAGCTCTATCTTCCGCAGTTCTGAATCTTTGTTTCACCACTAAATCGAAAAAATCACTTGGGGTGATTTTATTCGATAGAGATCCAGCATCCATTAAGGAAAGCCAACGTAAGGTATCTCTTAAATTGAATTCCCATGGACCACCAGACGAACCCCATTGTCTCTTAACAACAACTTCAGATTCCAATTCTGACACAAAACTAATCAATTTATTAGAAATTGAACTATCAAGATTAGGATATAAATGATGTGCTATCATTCTTAAATCCTCTTCAGATAACATATCAACATAAACAACACTAAATCTATTAACGAAAGACTTAGGTAAACCTTTTCTTCCACCACCTTGGTATTGAGGGTTTTGTGCAGCAAAAACTTTGAAGTTAGGATGGCTAGTAAATGATCTATCTAATTCGGGAATATAGGTTTCACCTCTGTGATCCAAACAAGCATTTAAACCTTCTAAGACGGATTGAGAAGCTAAATTCATTTCATCCAGCAATACCCATTCACCTCTCTGCATAGCCCTCAAAAATGGAGCATCTCTCCAAACAAATTGACCTGCTTCTCCGTACTCAGCTGGCGAATCAGAACCAAATAAATCAATTAAATCTGTTTGTTCGGACAGGTTAATTCTTGTTAATGTATTACCAGAAGCTTTTGAAAGAGCTGAAATTAAACTAGTTTTACCAACACCAGGACTACCCTCTAAAAGGATTGGTTTAGAGACCTGCATAGCTCTTATCACTCTCATTGTGTTAGATGCTGTTGTAGGAGCACGTAGATTGAAGGACTCATCTAAGCCAGTCTCTATTCTTTGGATTTTGAATGGACCACAAGATAAGTGATAATCAGAAATTGAAACAACATACTTCATTAGATAAAGTGGAGCAAGATCAAATCCTGAAAATTGGGATAAATTCGAAACAAATTCTAATTTCATGTCTCTTAACTTAGTCTCATTTTCGGCTAGATGGGCGGTACTGTTTGTACCTAACGCATCAATAAACACCATACATGCACCATGAAGCAAAGCAGCCTCTTTTGGAACACCATTACTAAAAGCAGAATTTATGAATAAAACCCAAGCTAAGATATCTCTTAAAGAAATAACTCCATTAGAAGTTGAGCCATAGCCTAATCTTAAAGCATACCATTCAGAAAACTTGACAACAGAATCTGTGAGATCTCTAACATTGAGATCTAGACGAGAACTAACAATTTGTCGGACATCTTCAAAATCCTCCATAGAGGGAACCCAAATTTCTGTGAAACGATTTCTCAAAGCAGGGGATAGTTCCTTTTTACCATAATCACCACCTGGATTCATAGTAGCCAAAAACTGGAAACCCTCGCTTGCAGTTATAAAACTGTTATCTATGCCTTTTTCGGCTAACAAAAGACTTCTTTCAGGTTCTAAAACAGAATTCAATCTTTCTAAAACAGAATCATCGGCTAATGAAATTTCATCTAATAAGAAATAGCTGCCAGATTTCATGGAATTAATTAGAGGGCCATCACACCATTCAAATAAAGCAGTGGATTCAGCAAGTAGATATTCAATATGAGATTTATCTTCATCAAGAAGTTGTTTATTTTCTCTAAGGGATTTCCATTGAAGTACCAACTCCTCTAAAGTAACTTGAACAGAAACCTCAACACCAATACTACCCAATGCCTTTAGAATACTTTCTCTTAGTTTGGATTGCAATTCTGATCTATTACGGATGGGTCTTTGGGCACCTAGCAGATCACCTGTCTCTGTATTTTGATGAGCATTAACAATAATCAATTCTTTCTTGAAAAATTTAGCAATCAATTGACAAACAGTAGTTTTACCACAACCAGTTTCACCAACTAGAAGCAAAGGCTCATTATGTTTCATAGATGCAGTCACTAAAACTGCCAATCTTCTCATTGCTCTGGTCCAGACGATATTACCAGGCATTTCAAGTAGTTCAGGAATTTCAAGACTTTTGTAATAAACATCCATATCAAGTTGAACTCTCATAATTTTCTCAATCACCTGTTTAACAATAACTCTTTCTTCAGATCTTCTTACTCTCTCCGCCAAAAGCATGTAACCGTTGGCAGCCAATTGTTCGTAACCAATTGCATCTCTTTGGGCCCATCTAAAAAGATCTCTTAAAGTAGCAAACGAATTCTTTTGTTCGAACAATCTAGTAGATTGACGTTGACTGGATAATTCTTTATAAACTTCAATAATTCTCTTTGCATATGTGGGAGCAATTTTACACCGTCTAGAAAGAATTTCTTCTAATTCGTTGGGAGGGATATCATCAAAATGTAACTCCAAGAATCTGTTTCTGAAAGCCTTTGATAAAACTTTTCTACCACCATATAAACCAGGTGGATTCTGCGTAGCAAATAACATAAATTCTGGATGTGGCTTAACAACTTCCTGAGTTTCGGGGATGAACAATTCTCTATTATCATCTAGTAAACGATTTAAAGCTTCAAGCACATCTGTTGGAGCTAAGTTCAATTCATCTAAAACAATCCAATGACCTTTTCTTAATGCCTCCACTAAAATACCTTCCTTAAAAGCAAGTTTACCTGTGTCGTCTGAGACATATGTACCCAAATATTCTTGTAAATCAGTATGTTCGTGATTGTTAATACGAACAAACTCATGCCCAGTCAACTTAGCAAGATAATTAATCATAGAAGTTTTCCCTGCAGAGGTTGGACCTTGAATCAAAACAGGAAAACGTCTACCACTTGTAGCTCTAACTAAATTAAGTAAATTCTTTTTAACTGACGCTGTTATAATATAGTTGATATCTTCTTGTCTTTTGCAGGGACCAGATTTCAACCAGTAATGTTCAAAACGTGTATATTCCTCTGGATATGAAGAATCAGCTGGATTAGGAGGAATTTGTTTAACAATAGATTTAGCATTCTTCAACCTACCAATAGTATATTTATGAATTTCAGGTTTCAACAGGCCTTCAGATTTGGCATCTAATAAAGTAAGGAATGCCATACAAAATGCTTCATATAATGATCTTCTTAACCCATAAATGGACACGATGTCTCTAACATATAGCAAAGTTCTAGTTAAGGTACGAATACTAAAATGAGGCTTTTGATTAGCACCATCAACAATTGTGTTAGTATCAGATAATTCTTTAGCCTTCAAATACAATTCAGCAATATCATTACCAACCCATTCATCAGTAATTGAATATCTGCCAATATACTTATCAATAATCATTAACAAATCAGTTATGTCTTGATCTGGTGAATGAACATAAATTTCAGAAAATCTTGATCTAATCCCAATAGGAAGATCTTTTTTACCAATATCAGTCGATGGGTTCATACAGCCAAATATTCTAAAATTGGAATGAGCTTTAATGCTCTCGGCATCACCTTTTTCAGATAGTAATATATTTCTGCCAGACGGATGATCGGATAATAGATCAGAAATACTGTCAAGAGTTTCAGGTGTAGCCAAATTTATTTCATCTAATAACAACCAATCACCATTTCTAACTGCTTTCACCAATGAACCCTCAATAAATTTGAATAAAAATGAATTTTCAATAGAAATAGATTGCTTCTCAAATTCCGTAACTCTATTAAATATAATTGACCATTCCTTCATAAGTTGAGATTTCTCAGTATCATTTAGTTTACGCTTTTTCTTTGTTGAATCTTCTTTTACAGAAGGGAGCATTTTGGATTCGGATTTACCATAAGTAGTTTGGGCCATCTTATAAGCTTCCCTCCATAATCTAGAGACATTCTTCCATTGAGATTTATTAAAGCATCTAGCTAGTAACTTCAAAAATTGAGCATTTTTTTTAACTGAAAACGACCTATTGAATAAATCTTCAAAATCTTCTTGAATTGGTAAAGCAATACTTTTAGCATTAACTGGTTTGAACCCACCCAAAAGATCACCAACTTCTGTCTGTTGAGAAACATTAATAACAGTTAATTTCTTATTTAATAATTTGGCCATCTCTTGAACAACAGTAGTTTTACCAGTACCTGTTTCACCGACAAGCAAAAGGGGCTCGTTCATAGAAACCGCAACACCAACTTTTTCCATTAATTTCAAAGAATGATTTGTTCTAGCGAAAGAAGTGCTATTACCAGAGGAAATCTTTTTATTATGCTTCATACCAATAGCAAAGTATTTATTTATGTGTGTTCTACCGATCAAGATAGAATTATCAGTTTCTTCAAAAAGAGGAACATTTCTTGTTAACTGTAAATTGATTCTCGAAGTAGGAATTTCCAAAGTTTCGCCAATTTCCCTCACTAAAGTTTGAATAGGTCCAGTCTCAACGATGGAACTTGTAAAACAATCAACAGCTTCTTGGAATACAAAATCAAAAACTTCATCCTGAATCAAGTCATCAGGAGATTTAATACCAGCATTAGTTAATATTTGAACACATCTGTTACAAAATTTCAACAAATCCCTAATTGAAATTGGTCTGACTTGAGCACCTTTATTCATTGAAATAAACCGTCTAGAGTTATAAATATCTTTTACTTTCAAAAAGTAGTTAATAAATAGTTTGTTGAAATGGGAAAGTAACATAAATTTACTATCTAAAATGTTTTTCAATTCATTAGAATTTAATTCTTCAAGCTCTATTATATCCCAAAGTCTTAAACCAATCATATCAGGAATTTGATGCCTTTGGGTGTCATCTGAAGTTCTAATGGTAGAAATTAATTGGAACCCATTAGCAGCTTTAATCACTTCACCCCTAGATGGAAGTGCTAATTCCTTATTCTCTAATAAACTCAATAAAATGGAAAGAACTTCATTAGGGGCTTTATCAATATCTTCAACTAAAACCCATCTACCCTCTTTAACAGCAGTAGTAAGAACACCATTTTTCCACTCAAAACTACCTGGTGTGGTACCAGAAGTATAAGTACCTAATAATAATTTGGAATCTGTTTGCTGGTTCAAGTGAATCTTGACAATACTGCTGGAATCCATATGTAAAAAATTTGCCAGTTCATTGATAATAAATGTTTTACCTGTACCCGCTTTACCCACTAGCATTATGGGAGAAGACTTTTGAACAGATGATGCAACTGATTGTAATGTAGTTAATGATTTCTTAATTGGGACAAAATCAGAGATTGGTGATGCCTGAATATCTGTGCTAATTAATGCTGTTAAATTCGGAACTAAAATTCCAGCTATAACGCTGACTCCCTTTGATAAATCCAATTGAGTTAGCGTAACAACGTATTTCAATGTAGAATCAACTGATCTCTCAAATGAAGGTAATTTGGTTAAGTTGGATAATCTCTTGGCCTCTAAAATTGGTAAATGTAAATAGTTGATATTGAAGTCACTTTCGTAATATCCATAAAGAGAGTCTGTGTTGACATTTTTGGAAATCATATCATTTCTAACTTCTTCAGACACAAATAAATATGATGATAAAATTTGAATTGAAAGGTATTTGTTGATATCTGTAGTTTGAGAAGATAAAATAGTATATAAAAGGTCGGGATTAATGAATCTTTGGAATCTTTGTCTATTTGTAGTTATAAGTCTATAAAATGCAAGTAATAAAAATTGAAGTTCATCCTGTTTAATGCTATTAATACAATTGTCCAGGGAATTAAAAAACTGTTTTTGATCTAAAAAGTATTCGACAAGTATGGAAATTTCATCAGAAATAGTGCTAATCTTAGCTAAAGCATTTAAAATAGTTGTACCCGGAATCAAGGTCTTCAAGCCATTTATGGATAAATAGTGCCTTTCTAATTCTTCATTATTAATAAGTCTTGTAGATAGTTCTATAATGAGTTGTCTATAAGCGTAAAAAACAGCAGACGTAGCTTTGTCGTCCAATATTTGAACGGCTAGGTTTGATAAGTTTTGCACATTTGACAGCGATTGATCAAATTGATAAACGTTGGAAACATCTTTCTTGGAATAAAATGATTTATAAGCTCTAAACATTTTTGATACTTGACGTAAGTCAAGTTGTATTGAGTTGTAGTTTGAAGTCATCTGTAATAGTGAAATATGGAAAGGGTGTTAGTATGGGTTTAAGATTCTTAAAGAAACAACATAAAATCATAGTGAGCAACATACTTTCGCTCCTTCAAAAACTCCAGTGAATAATCAAAATCAGTTACAAAGTGAATCAAATTGAATCAAATTAACTGATGTGAACTGTGTAAATTGAGTTTGTGTGGTTAATTCTTTTAGTACTATCTACTTCTTATCAGAACTCAAAAAAATTCTTTTAGAAAAATTTTCGATTACGTAAAATATAGCATAACCATGTGATTGCGCGGCATATACATGTATACAACTTAAACTGTACACTTCGATTTACCTTCCATTTTCACCTCTTGTTTTGATCCATTCAGCAGAACCACTCTGTCTTGGAAGTATATCATTGGATAATATGACTGTGCTTGGAGGTTTTTTGGAATTTCCATTTCTTTCGTTGTAGTCGTTCACAAATTCTGAGGAAATTTCTAAAAAGTCGTTATCATCTTTCATCTTAACTAACTTACTAGAATTTGCAAATGCGAGATATTTAATTAAATCATTTTCACTAATTTTGTTTCTTGGTAACTTATTATCAGATTTTGGATCCACATATCTATCACTAACATCTTGGATATAATTCTCAGAAATAGCAAATACATAGGACATTTTCTTTCCCCAACCATGATTATAAAGTAAGGGATTATCGAATGCATTTTCACAAGAATCTAAATGAACCCATCTCTTAAGATTGGCAGAATAGTATTCACACCATACATGATCCTCTAAGTTCCAAACATACCTTACTTTCAACCCCAATGACTTCAAGATCAACGTAAAACAGTTGGCCCATTCACCACATCTTCCTTTTCTTGTCTTTAACAAAGTTATAGGATTATTGTATCTTGGAAAGTAGTTAACATTACTACAATTATCACATCTGTAGCCCTCAACCGTATTAGCACCACCTGCAATGTGTTCTTGAGTATAACTCTTAAAGCTGCCAATTGATGTTATTTTATTTTGATCCTTATTTCCACAAACATCGCAATCTAACTTATTGACCCATTGAAAAAAATCTTCTTTAAACCATTTAAGAAGTTGTTGAACCAAATGATCAGTGTAATCAAAGCCATCATTTTCGCCTTCCTTACTGTTTTCAATTTTATCAAGCCTATCGTAAACCGGAGAATCTAAGATAACATTTAGAGCTGTACTTTGCGCAATGGAATCTTGATACTTCTCCATAATATGTGATAATTGAGTCAACTGAAGAATAAAAGGATTGGTTCTAATAGTTCTCATGAATTGGTAACTAGAAGAAATACGTTTCACAATTTCAGTTAGTGCTTTTTTCCTTTCGACTGCAAAAGCAGATTTAACCTCTGTAGCTAGTTTAGAAACATCCAACTTTGGTTCCTGCATATTTAATTAGGTCTGATGTCTAGTTCGTTTTTTAATTGTGCTTGCAGCATAAACATGAAAGAACGAAGATGTCTCCTGAACAATTCGGAGTCGGAAGTGTGTTTGGTCACTACGCCACCTCTGCCAACTGATTACCTATATTGTTTTTTCTGCTCGCGATTTACGCGTTCAAAGAAACAGTTGCACCTACTTTGTTCATGTTTGAAGTATTAACCCTAACCACAGCGTCTTATACCTTCTTGGGAAATGAATAGAGAATGGGAATCTGATAGAGAAAAAATTAGAAACCTGAAACATAGAAATACACATTCAGCTCATTATGAACATAATCAGATAAAACTGAATAGAAGACGATCTCAAATTTCACCAGAAGAAATCATTCAAATGGAACATTATCAAAAAGAGTTGAAGCGGTATGGTATTCTAGTTTTAATTGTCACTTGGCTAGTGTTTCTTGTTGGTATGGGTTCCATTTTTCATTTATGGAATTGGTGTTTCAGTTTTGAATTACTAGGCTCATCTCAAAACGCATTTATTAAATGTATAACTAAAATAAGTGTAGCATTGGACTCACAAAATGATATAGTTCGTAACTACTATGTTTATTGCTTTTTCTTAAGTTTTGCGATTTTGTGGATTTGGTGTGTTATATCTTGGATAAGTATGAAATTGTTCAGGCACAGTAAAGGTATTGGTCGTTGAACTACCAGATGGATGTAACCAATAACTTCCAGATTTTATTTATTTATTTTATAATATTTGCTATATACAAATTCTAGTAATATATACAAACTATATAGCATGTTGTCACCTTAAACAACTTCTACGACGTAGTACTTTTTAGCAACTCTTAGTAATAACAGCCTATCTTCGATTAAATGTTTGTCAAGATCGATATGGTCTTCGAATGTTTTGAATTTTGTGCTTTTATCATTTCCAATGTAAACTGAACCACCTTTAATCATTCTTCTAAATTCAGATTTAGATTTTTCACCGTTTGAAACTTGATACAAAATATTGCCAACATTAGTCTCTTTCAACTGATTTCTTGATATAGGAATGACCATATTTTGTAATTTGAAAGCATGTAAAATTTCATCTGCTTTAAAAGTGACAAAACTATCTTTACTAAATAAAACTTCACTAATAATAAAATTGTTAAATCCTTCACCATCACCATGAATTAAATCACATATTTCAATAGCAAGAACTTTTTGACCAATTCTCTGCTTTTTATCTGAATCATGTTTTTCAATTATTCGGTCAATTAAAGAAGTTGGTAGTAGTGAAAATTTATATAAGAACTGTTGAACATCAACATCAGTTGTGTTGAACATAACTTGATAAATATCATAAGATGAAGTTAACTCTTTATCAATGAAAATAGCATTGCCTGCACTCTTACCAAACTTAACACCATTTGAAGTAGTTAATAAGGGAACAGTTAAACCAAAACACTCTCTATCTTGATTGAAATTTTCTTGCTTTTTCATTCTTGTGATTAAATCAACACCAGCAACGATATTACCATATTGATCATTACCTCCAACTTGAATATCCACACACAAATTTTTATTCAAATAATAAAAGTCAAAGGCTTGCAAGATTTGGTAAGTAAACTCATTGAAACCTAAACCTCGCTCAGATGTTAATCTACTCTTTACTGAATCTCTAGCTAGCATTTGATTTACTCTAATAAATCTACCATACTTAGCTAAAAATTCCAACATCCTAACATCTTTCCACCAAGCATAATTATTTCTCAGAGTTTGTGTGCCTATATTACACTCCCGTATTAATGGATTTCTAGTACTACCATATTGAACCCCTTTTTTAAAAAAATTTATGAGTTGATGTGAAATTCTTTCGATGTTCGCTAATCTCGTTTCTTGAGTTATGACATCTCTCTCTGTAGTTCTTCCAGACGGGTCACCAACAGAGCCTGTGGCACCTCCAATTAAAGGATTAACATTGTGGCCTCTAATATTGAAATGTAGTAAGACCATTAAGGGTAGTAAGTTACCTAAATGTAATGATTTGGCTGTTGGATCGGCACCACAATATAAACCTAGTTTTTTGGTTTCTAATTCCTTAATCAACTGTTCTTCATTAACACAGTTGTCAATTAATCCTCTTTTGTATAAATGACTCACTAATGGTTCTTTCAAATCATTTTCCAAATCTTCTTGAAATATTTCAATATTATAGTTATTTAACAATTTTTTCACAGATTTCGATATGAATTTTTTCTCTTGAAACCTTGAGATAACTGAAGAGCCAAATAATCTTCTCTTAGAACAACCCGCAAGTATTATTCTGTTACTTACCAACATTTTATATGTAATAAATTTCAAAATAGTGGTTTAGTGTAGTTGTATTGTTGTTACTTAAGAAGCATTAGAGTTCTTTCGGTTAATAATATAAGCAAGTTGTTGATTATTTCCCCTCAAGCGGCTCAACTTTGAACTTTCCGCAAACTTGGCTTCTATCCTCACAAAGCACCTTCCGACCCTTAAATTGGAATAATTTACTAAAAATACATTACAATATCTATCTATATATATTAATCGAAATGTTATTATGTGACAAAAACACGAAATCTAAAATTAATTAGATTGTCTCTTAATACCAGTCTTATTATCTTCAGAATCAACGCATATAACTTTTCTTTTTGATCCAATTTCTTCTTGTTCTTTATTATTTTCATTAATTTTTTTCAAAGACTCTTTAATAACATCTTTACCTTCTACACCATCAACCTTTCTGAAATGGGGTTGAAGTCTCCAGTATGGAACTTCCCTATATCTGCCACCCCATTCTTCAATTTCACCAATTTTAATTTTATCTAATTGATCAATATCCATTTTCTTGAATATCTCAGCCACTGTTTTTTCAATTGGCTTTATGACTTCATCTTCTATTTCATCCCAGGTGCTGTTTTTATGTAACTTGGCTAATGATGTTCTAATATCAGTGTGAACAGGTAAGAAATTCTTCAGGCATTTGAATAAATGAGTTTTAAAGCATCTTTTAGATTCACTACCTTCACAGCTCTTTGCAATTTCAAAATATTCCCTGACGAATCTATCAATTCTCGGGAACTGTTTATCTTTGTCATCAGTCCTAGTCCAAAACACACCAGGGTTGCATAAGTTGCCTTCAGCTGACATAACAGCATCACACCCAATTTCATTAATACATCTATCAACATCATCTGGATATAAAATATTACCATTTGAAATGAAAACCGTTCCTTCGGGGAGATTATCTCTTAAATATTTAACTAATTTCCAGTTAGCCATTCCAGTCTTCTGGCCTTTCATATCTCTGGTTCTACCATGAACAGTCAAAAACTGAGCCCCAGCATCAAGACACATTTTTGCATATTCTAAAGACTTCGACCAATCATCAAAAACTCTGATTTTAGCCGTAACTGGAATCTCCAATTCTGTATGTAATTTATTAATTAAGGAATAAACTAATTCCCACTCATCCATTAAAAAAGATCCATAGTGACCTTTTCTAGCTATACCCTGAGGACAACCAAAATTGATATCAACAGCATCACATTTTCCAACAACATGTTTTGTAGCTTGTAATAAGACTTCGGGATCATTAGCACAAAATTGGACGATTAAAGGTCTATCAAATCCAGATTTGCCATCTGTTGGACCAAAAAACTGGTTCCTGTATTTATGTTCGGTTGCAAATAATCTAGAATGCATCATTGGCGTGTAACATAGTTCTGCACCGTATTTTCTTGATATAACTCTCCATGCTAATTCAGATCCATCAACCATCGGAGCTACTATTTTTTTTGGTCTGTTTAAGTTATCAAAAAGGTCTCTACCATTAATCTTAGGTATGTTTTCATTCTTTGCTGCTTCTTTGGTGGGTGATGAGATAGTGGTGATCATTGTTGTATTTAAGTATCTTTTTTGATGAAGTTGTGACGAATATCTAGTAAGAAAAAATCTATTAAATTGATGATAATTGTTTAATTTAAAAAGATTAATTTTCATGGAAGTGTTAAAGAAATTACACCGATATTAAAATGTATACAAACTTGTATAAGGTATTGCTGAAATAAACCAAATCAATTAAGATATGAAAAAAAAAGATAGCTAACAAATTTTATTTTTCTTTTGCTTTAGCGAATCTGGAGAAGTTATCCCGAATTAGACCGTGATTGACAAACATTTCTACCAAAGGCAATCGGTAATGCACTTGCATCTCATAATAAGCGTACCTCTATCAGATAACAAAAAGTGTCAAATTGTAATCAATAGAAGGCAACTTTAAAATAATCCAAAAGAATAAAATCAAACCACCAAATTTATTAAATTAAAACTCATTCTTTTTATCTGCAATTTTACCACTTCCACTTTTTTTTTCCGTATTACCAAATTTAGGTCTATGATCTCCAACCTGTAACAGTCCACCTGCTGAATTAGTACCATGAGAGATACCTGTATTCAATGAATTATGTTGAGCTGGTTTGCCTGGTATTACATGATGAGGACGGCAAAGTCTTGGATTATTCGGTGAGAATTCCTTACCATTGATTATGATTTTAGCACCATCTAATTTTTCATCATTGATTTCAGTCTTGTTTTCATCTTGTGATGTCATGATTTATTGTGTTTTTTCTAGAATCATCGGTGTTTTTTGAAGTATAGAAAAGTAGAATCTATTAGCTGATTAGAAAAGAAAGTGCCGTGTTGCCGTTGGGTTGTTCAGGTAGAAATGTGGCAAATTGTTGCCTCGCCTCTTTCTTGCTATGCAATCTAAATTAAAAAAAAGGAATAACTTATGAGCAGTTCTCAAACGTTAAGTAAAAGTGTTTGTTAATTTTATATTATCTGAGTCTGAATAGCAGCATATGTTTTAGAAATTTAAAATTGCTCTTACTATATTTATTACAAAAGTATTTAATTTATAATTGAGGTTTTGTGATTGACTTGTTATTTACAAACTTTTATTCTAATCCTTCATGGTACGATTAAAATATACACTAAACATCCCAGTACCAACTCATTTATTAATCAACACTGACTAGTTCTGGCAGAAGTTGAAAAGTCTTACTATAAGATTCAAGGAATGAATTGTAGGCATGTAGAAAACTTCAGGCGGTTAATTGAAATGTTTTGGGTAACGATAAAAAGTAAAAAGAAAAGGATTTGATCCGAAGTTAAGAAGGTTTGTGCAATATATCAAAATGAAATCACAATGAAGAGTGTTTTGTTATTTGAACTTAAAACAAATTGTACAATTACGAATGTAATATACCAAATTATGAAAACATACAATTGAATAAAGAAAATCATATAGTGATTTAATTTAATTACAACTATGGAAATTTTCTTCGAAAGGTGAAATATACAGTCAGTTTCTCTGAATTAACTAATGTCCCAAAATTATTAAGATAATTAATTGGAGTTGCAGACTTAAACATAATTTTTCAATCCTTTCCACAGTTTCTTTTTTCTGATGGCCGAATGAAAGAAATCCTTCAAAAGCCAATTGAAGTTTAGAGTTGTATATAAAGTTTTCCACAATATATAGACATTCATTAGCAACAAAACTTAAATTCTACAAAATATCAGTAGCCTTTTAAAAGTATATGTAGCTTTAATATTCGAGTTGAATAACTTGTAACGAAAAAAAATTAAATTGCAGTTGAAAGTTAGAGATTGATAGACGAAATCCACTCAGAAGTTGTCCATTACAGAGATTTATACTCAATCAAAATCACTAATATCAATCTTACATAAAATTTAGACAGTAAGTTAACAGAGATGCTTTCTTGTTCAGATCTTTTCTACTTAATTGAGCTTTGATTTCAGGTGTTGTATCAATCAAAGCTAATCAAGTGATTTAGATCAGATCAATTTGATTAATATCCAACGACTTTCCTTTCCTGGAAGTTAATTGGTTTGAGAGACGATGCTAACATTTTGGTGTTTTATAAAAGATATTATCAAAAACTAATATTTGCAAAGTATACTGCACAGTATATTAAAAGATATAGGAAAGGGAAGTTAAAATATTGATGCAATAGAACCAAGACGATATATAACTTTAGGGAAACAAGAGCAACTGCAAGTTTGTTTATTGTGATACTTACTGTTTTGGGAAAAAATCTTTCTTTCTTTTCTACATTTACAAAGCAGCATTAGGGGGCATTAGGTGTTGAATCTAGTGTTTATATACGAATGATGTAAATATATGTTATGTAACAGTTGAATATACTTCCTAGAATCCTTATCCCTAGAACAAAGAGAGTCCTATCACGTAGTCTATATGTAAGGCGAGCTTTATGTTGATCTCTCTAGATTTATTATATTGTTATGCAAAGATCATTCATTTTCAAGAAGCTTTCTCCAAAAAAGGCGTCTTTTAGGTGCACGGGTGTATGCATAGGCTTAAGCCATGCCAAACAAACCCAAACAAGTCAAACAAAACTAAATATCTTCTTCACCTCTGAATACCTTCTTACACTTCTACCTCTTTCTGCTCCCTACAAGTCAAACACGTGTTGTGATTGTGATACTTGCACTCTTCAGTCATTCTTTTAGCTCTTCAGTGTTATCACTTCCGAGTCTCACTTAGTGCACCAATCCCAAATCGTCCAGAACGCTCAAGTCTCCTACGTGTCTCTCTCCAATTGTTTCAAATTCCCACTCTTTGAGAAAGAGGATTCGATTGAAGAACATTCAACTAATTTACCCAATTACTCTGTTGAGTCTGCTCTAAGCCCCGTCTTACCCTTTAAAGTGGTCTCTCTCAAACACTTATTGGCTTTTAAGGCTAGCGCTACTTTTAGTTATTACCACTACCTATTAATAGACACAAGTTAAATTATAGCACAATCTACATGAACAACAACCTGCTCAACTTCTCCAACGAAGGCATCAGGACACAACTACGGCAACCAGCCCAACCTCCATATTTACCGGAAGGTATGACATCAACTTCTACTGTCCCTTCCCAGTCCCCTTTAAGTGCTGGAAGTGCTACTTCTTTTAATCAACAACCTTATCATCACCCCCATTCTCACCAGTCATCTCAACAACGACTACCTGACATCCAATTGAACCATACGAATTCTCCTGATAATAGCTCTGCTAGTAACAATCATATTAACCCTCCCCATCTTTCTTACCCGCAGTCAAGAACAAATTCAAATAACTCTTCCGCAACATCAAATAACATGAGTTTAGAATGGAGAAGGCCTATCCCCTATGGTTTCGCTCCAAATTCTAGAAATTCAAGTGTACCCGATATTACAAGAACAGATCAATCTGATATATCTCCTCAAAGACAAAACATAAACAGTAAAAAGCCTGCAAAAATTTGTAAGGCTTGTGGTGAGCCAATTATTGGAACCCTAGTTAGGGCAATGGGTAGCATGTATCATGTGGAATGCTTTACTTGCTATGATTGTAATAAACCTTGTTCAAATAAATTTTTTGCAGCCGATATACAAGATGAAACAGGCAATTTGATTCAAGTTCCTCTTTGTGAATATGATTATTTTAAAAGAATTGATTTGATCTGTGTAACTTGTGATAAGGCGGTCAGAGGATCATATATAACAGCTGCTGGCAAAAAATATCACCCCGAACATTTCTATTGCGAAATTTGTCATAAAGTTTTTGATTCCGAAGATTATTACGAATACCACGATAAGATTTATTGCCATTATCACTATTCAAAATTATATGCCGCCCATTGTGAAGCTTGTAAATCAGCCATCCTGAAACAATATGTGGAAATGGTTAGAGGTGGTAGAGAACAACAATGGCATCCCGAATGTTTTATGGTTCATAAATTTTGGGGTGTCGATATAACACTGGATCATATTGGTTATGACCAATCAAATTTAAAATTCAAATCGATAGATCAAATTCAAGACGTAGATGAAAATAATATACCTTCAAAACAGTTATTTGACATCGAAAAAAAATTGGAGAGAACAACTATGTCTGTTTGGTTAACAATTTCTGAATTTGAAGAGTCTTGTGCTTCTTGTATTTCAGATATGTTACACTCAGCTTCAAATGGTGATAGATTAAATGGTTTGTTAACATCAGGTAGATTAGTTTTAAAAGTTGAAACTTTATTCAAAGGTTTAGACTCTTTGACTGACTATGCTGCAAACTTTAGAATTCAATTAGATTATAGCTCAAATTCAAAATTAACTGAATTGACAAAGGAACCAAGAAGTATGTCTTCAAAAATAATGTCTTATTTAACTTTCTTAAGAGATACTGATCAATCTAGAATTATGAGTGACAATTTTTCTCATGATTTATTATCTTTAATTTCAACTTTGGCTCATTATATTAAACTTATATCAAGAAATTCTTTGATCCATGCTTTAGAGTATAATAAAATTACAAAGTCAACTGTGGCTTCAGATAAATATTTAAGGGAAATTTCAACTCATGATTCCATTCCAAAAGATGTTTTTTCAATTTTGAATATTCCTCAAAATGCGAAGGATATTTGCTTCAAATGTGGTGATAGTATAGAAGAAGACTGTTTCCAGTTTGAATACAAAAGATGGCATATCAATTGTTTACACTGTTCAAAATGTAATAAATCTCTCGCTCATTCAAATGTTAATGAAATTGCTTTCAATCCAAATACAAATTCTGTTTTATGTAATGGTTGTGCATCGGATGATCTCGATGCGATTTCTGGTTTTAAGAGAGTTTCTAAATATTTACAATTAATTTACTTACTAAAAATTGCTCTTGTTAGATCAAAGTATGCGATGAGAAAAAGAGGTTTGATAAATTTACATAGTTCGAAACATTCTCATAGTAACATTCAAAATGAAGACTCTTACTCTCAGAAGGTTACTGATATTAAACGGATGCGTTCACAAAGACAATATCAAAAAGTGGGCAATGCGGCATCAAATGAAGCAAGAAAGTCGATTATTGTTGAAGCACCAATTGCATCATCCGCTGGTACTGAGGATATTCCTGAAGAAATATCTGCGATCAGCACCAATTCTGTTCCAATAATAAATCCAACTACAACCACACCAAGTGGTTTAATAACACAACGTGAATATACTCGACCTTCGTCTACTAAATTGTCACATAACGTCTCAACTTCTTCAAGAAAAACTGTTGATGCTACTAAATTCCTGAAAAAAGAAAAATCTTTAGGCAGAAAAGGTTCGAAAAGATTGAGAATTGAAGATGTTCCAATGAAATCCAAACCTCAAAATGCTAATTTAGATTTAACTTCAAGTTTATTAAAGAATGAAAAGAGTCTAACGTTGGATGATATTCCAAGGATTGTTTCATCTGAGCAAGCAAGAGAACATCGTCCAAATGCTTTCAGATTTCAAAAGAGACATTATCAAACCACAACAGCTACTTTACCTACTCCAAAATCAGTTCAAAATAAAGTCAAGGATCAACAAAATGGTGGTAAATCTATGCTTAATCTACCAAATACGGTTCCTATGCCTTCTAGTGAAAATAGTAGCATTACTAAAAGCTTGGATGCCAGCATTAATAGAAAGAGATATTCTGAATTATCAAAGACTCAACATGAGCAAATGAGATTTGTGGCTGCTTATGGGTTACATAAATTAATGAATGATACCATGACTTTAGATGATTGCCTTTCTTTTGTTCAAGCTAATAAACAAACAAGTACGTTTTGGGGTAAGTTATTTAATTCTAAGAAGGGTTCGGATAATATTTCAACTGTTTTTGCTGCTCCTTTGGAGTTATTAGTTAGTAAATTTGGCGTTGATAGTGACTTAGGTATCGGGCCTGAAAAATTAAGAATTCCAACATTTGTTGACGAAGTTATTAATGTCATGCATACTCAAGATCTATCTGTTGAAGGTGTTTTCCGTCTTAATGGTAACATCAGAAGATTGAAGCAATTGGTTGAATCGATTGATGCTAATCCTAATAAACCACCCGATTTCAATGAAGAGACCCCAATCCAATTAGCTGCGTTGTTGAAAAGATTTTTGAGAGATTTGCCTGATCCATTATTAACTTTCAGGTTATACGATTTATTTATTTTATCACAAAAATTAGGAAGTGATGATTTGAAAAAAAGAGACTGTATATTGAAGTTGGCTTATTGTATGTTACCTAAACCAAACCGTGACTTGACGGAAGTTTTGTTATCATTTTTGAACTGGGTTTCCACTTTTTGCCATATCGATGAGGAAACGGGATCTAAAATGGATATTCATAATTTAGCTACCGTTCTAACTCCAAATATTTTATATTCTAGACCAACTACAAATATTAAAGATGTTCCTGCTAATTCTGCTGAGTTGCTTCCAAGGGGTGAAAACCACTTCTTGGGTATTGAATGTGTTAATACTATGATTGAAAGCCAAGATGAATTAAGTATTATTCCAACTGATTTACTGGAATTATTTCAATATGCTGAGTTTGATAAACTGCCTCCAAATGCCAATGAATTAAGTACAAAAGACATAATGACCAGATGTAAACTTGCTTTTGATAAGCATCCTAATCTATTCAATAACTTTTAATATTTCATTCAAGTTACTTTATTTCATTATTCTATTTAATTTCTTTATCGAGCTTCTTTTTATTCATTCTTTTCTATTCTGGTTCTTGTTCTGTTTTAATTTTTTAATATCTTTCGTTTGTTACTTTACTGTACTTTAGTTTATTATTACTATTATATTATATTATATTATATTTTTATCTTTTCTCAAGTTTTACTGTTTAATATGCTGTTTTTGTTTTATTCCATTCTCAAATTTTCTTTTTTTCTCCCGTTGTTTTTTCCCCACCTACTATGTTTGTTAGTCTTCTACATTGTATTAATTATTGATATATGTGTGTCAGTGGATTATCCTATATATCTTCTCTTTTTCGTTCTTTCTATCCTTCTTGCTTGTCCTTAGTCTTTCATTTTTGAATTGTTTCATTTTATTGTTATTTGATTCTTTTAAGGTTTTATTATATACTTTTATGAAGAGTTTTCTTTCGCTTTCAGACTATGTTATTTATAATTTCGTATAATGTACGCAGATTTCTTTTAATCAAATTATTAAAATAATAAAGTCAACAATAAAAATTACTACCAAAATATTACAAAATAATTGTCAAAAAAAAAAAAAAAAGAATAAAATATAGTACAACAGAGAACACAATCATTCAAATGATCGCAATATATCCTATTGATATATAGTTTTAGTCTGTTCCATGGCACCTCTTCCAAAAAATCCCATCATCACCTTGAATCTATCATTACTATCGATCAAACTAGCCTTAAACAAATCGTTACGTTCACCTATTTCTTCATGCTGTCTTTTTAATATAGTCATTGTATCGAATTCCGTGACGCATCTAGGACACTGCACCTCATCATCTGTTGCGATTCTCATCGTACCATTTGCCGTTGCTGTGGCTGATGAGGTTACATTTACTGTTTTTGAAGGGGTACTAGCTACTATTGGTGATTCGGTAACTAAGCAATGTTCATGGTACGAATGGGAACATTTGAAATGGATGATTGGAAATTCTAAAGGTTGTGAACACGACGAGCACCTTGGCCTGTTTATTATTTGAGAGTCAGTAATCAACTTTTCTGTTTGTGCAGTTAACCTTTTAGATTCCTCATTGTATGAGGAGATTAATTGAGTGTTGTTTTTGATCTCTTGCTTTTGACGTTTGATATAGTTTATTAAATATTGTTTGACTAGGCCTAGTTTGATAAATGAATTGTTGTTTAGACTTAATTGTTTGATTATTTCTAACGGAGTCATTAGTTTTAAAGTTTCAATCTTGTTTATAATCTCTAGGACTTTTGATTCACCTATAGTTTTAAAAATTTCTTCATTGGACGTGTAGATAGTTAAACTTAATTTAAACAAATCGGGTTCTTTTTCACTGTATTTATTTAGAATTTCCCATGATTTTTCATAATTATTGGATAAAACTGCTGATCTAAAAAAATCCAGTTCAAAACCTTCTGATGATTTATTGGCTGATTCACGAATTAATATCTCACCTTCGTTAAAATCACCCAAGTTGGATAGTAACAATAAACTTGCTTTTTCTGTAGTCGACCAATTATTGTCTTTTTGAATTTGGTTTAATAATTCCCTGGATTTGTTTTCCCATGAAAACGTAACTCCTTCCTCCTCTTTTGTTTCTTTTGATCCATTAGAAAGTGATAAATACATCTCATACAAAGTAATCATAATATCTTTCTTATCCTTTTCGTTTCCTCCAAATTTTTCATAACTTTCAACGCATGCCTCCAAAAAAATAACAAACTCATTAGGATGATCAACAAAAGATTGGAAAATTATCCTTGGCCTTGGGGGTAAGTAGGTTGGTCTAGCAGGTTCTTCACCTTCAGCAGGTTCGTTGATTTTCATAAATGAGGCAAACTGTCTATATGAAGTGAGAATTGGATATCCACTACTATTATCATCGATTTCTTCAGTTTTAGTTGAACTATTACTTATTGAAGCATCTTCCAAATTAAAATTATTATCTGGCTTATACTTTCCTGTAAAGACTTCAATTAAAAGTTGTGTTGCTTCGTTAGGCAACTTATCCAAAAGGTCTTTGATGTTATCAATTAAAACTCTCAACAAATCATCAATTGCAAGACCTTTCATATATTTCATAGCTAATTTGGGATTATTCAAATCAGTTAATTGAATATCGACAACAATAGAAGGTTGATTGAATCGTTTAGCAATGATCGATGCTAATTTATGATACCCACTTTCCCTGCATAATCTGATAACAGTGTCCATATCGAATTTTTTATATGGTTGAACAATTTCATAATCTTCATCTATCTCTATTTTATTAATAAAATCTAAAATTTTATCGTCTTGATTTAATTTACAATAAGAGCATAAAAGTAAGGTAACATGATCTTCATTTGAGAGTCGTAAGTCAATGAATTTTTCAAGATATTGTATAAGAAATGGTATTTTGGAACTTTCTTTGTACTTTTGAAGGATTTCACTTGTTTTACCTAATTTGATGCATTTTATGTAGTGTTGAATAGCTTCCTCGATTTCACCTTTGGTATATAAGAAATCACCATATTGTTTCTGTATTATCATTATATCCTTTTCAGTAAGCTCTTTCATGCTTTTATCGTTGTCGACATCTTGATCCTTCTTAATAATTTCTAATTGCTGATGGGATGGGGTTATTGATTCAGATAACGAAGATTCTGCAAGTTTGATAGCAATAGGAAATAACTCTCTTTGGACCACAATATCCACCATTTGCTTTGTTGTCTTTTCATGTAATTTATAAAGTAATCCATCGAGAGTTAAGACATAAAGATCATCCCATAGTTCAAAGATATCAATTACTGAGTTTGAGATGGTTTGATTGCATGCAATGAACTTATTAGATATATCCACTATTACCAGTTTGTTTGTTTGAATGGTAGATGTTAAAGTTAAGTTTGAATTAACTGTCGAAACCAAAAGCACATACTTATTTTTATAGGTGTATAATCTACTCTTTGGAATATCCAACATCAAGTTATGGGCCTTACTTTTAGAATTATAAAATTGAATAGATTCTGGTCGGGCAACAACTAAATTTTTTCTTGTATCTTGCAAAACATCAACACAATGAATATCAGCACCCATTTTTTCTTCTAATAGCTTATCTGGATTACCCTGGTTTCTACCGGTTGTTGGAATAGTGAATATTTTAAAGTAAGTGGAAACAAACAATAAAGAATCATCTCTGAAATGAACATCAGTGATCGGATCTGGACTTTCATAAACCCGTCTTTGCCTTGAACCTCTATCATGCAACAAATCACCTCTGACTAAAATAACGGTACCATTTGCAAAACCAAATGCTAAAATTGAAAAATCGACAGAACTAGCAAAACAAGTCAAAGGGTAATCATTAGGACCATTGGTAACTTGGCATAATGTATGGTAATCAGAATTGAAATCAACCTTTTGAGAGTCCATTAACTTCTTTAAATTCCAAAGCTTTAATGCTAATGGTGAGCCTTGTTTTTCACCTATTGAACATAAGAACCCGTTTCCCCCACCTATCCCAATATACTTCAATTTCGTTATTGTCCAATCAGAATCATATGCCGAGAATTGGTAAACTAATTTAAAATCTGGTCCTATTAATTTAACTTTGGATTTTCCCGTTGATATTATTAAATAATCTGGAGAAGAACAGATGGCTGATATAGTTGGGTCAGAGTAGAGGGCATCAGGAGACCCGTAATAAGGGTCTCTTATGGGTAAGCAATCAAAGAATGGAAATTGCCTCCAAGAAGATAGTGACATTTTGAATTTTGTTGCCAATTCGTTGCTTCGTGGAAGTATCATGTGTAGATTTTATACTCTAAAAGAGTAAATACGAAATACACGGATGTACACATCTACACAAAAAACGAAGGAAGACGTGCACAGCTCAATTGTCTAAAAATTCCCAAAATTAGACCAATATTAAAGCATCGGCCAAAATAATTTCCTGATTAAAGAGTCAAATTAACTAAAACTAACATTCACTTAATATAGATCAAAGCTACGACTGATGAGGGATGTATACCGGAGCTCCAAAGTGAATATAGGGGGAGAGTACGATGTTAAGTACTCTACACCCGTACACCATATGATAGCTCAGTTTCCCGCCAGAAGTTTTGAAACATCTGTGAAGCACTTTTAAGACCAATTGGCAACCAAAAGACCAAAACTTGCAACAGTTTAAGTGGACTTAGTATTCCACTATAAAATGATTTAAAGTCACCTTTTTTCTTTCTTTATCCAGAGAAATTTTGTAAGTTTTCACCGTCAAAAATCCTAAATCCTAAATTGATAATGATTCATAGAAGAACTACAAGTTTGGGATCGTTTCCAACCATCTATTCCTCATCTTCAGTCTATTCATCACCCAGATCCCATCCATATATCACTGATTCATACGTAACTGACAGCTTGTCAACAAAAAAATCCAGTCTAATTTCAATGCAGTTAGATTCACCTTCCCCAACAGAGGATTACTACCCACTGAAAGAAGTCAATCCGTATTCCAGTTCACTTTGGTACTACTTAAGGGGGGATAATGGTGAGGAAATTAAGGATATTCAAAAAAAAACCAGAAATAAAAGAAACCTGGAAATTCAAATTCTTGACCATAGAAATCAGCATTTGCAAGAAGGTAGCCCAGCCAAAAGATTTAGCCCTTCAACTGGGAGTAAGGGTTTGCTAAGAGATTTTGAAATCCCTGAAATTTCAAACCCCCCTTCGGCATTGATTTCTGCTCATGAACCTTACTATTCACCTCATAGTTCAATCGGTAGGCTTTTATCAGAAGAAAAGAACTATTTAGAAATGTTCAGACAATACGAAACTTTAATTCAATCATTTAATGCATTTATAAAACAAAATTCAATCATTATGAAGAGAGATGATATTAACACTTTATTTGGTAATCATAAAAACATAATTAGTGTGATAGAATTATTTCTTGAAAAAATATCAACTAGAACGACAACTAGAGCATCAGATGGGACAGAGAGAGATGAAGTTATTTGCGATTATATTAATAGATTGAGCTTTGTCTACGCATCTAATTTTCAATCCACTTCCAAAAGATACCAATTATTAAAAGCAATTATATACGATCCTAGATTTGAAAGATGGAATAATTTATCTGAATTCAAAGAGAATTTCGTAGTTGATAAGCTAATTCTAAGACATATTGAATCATTACGCAATAATTTAACCAGTGTTAATCCAATCCAATTTGAGACAGTGACCATTAAGTTAGAAAACTTAGCAGAACAAAGCAAGCAGTTACAAAAATTAAGCAGAGTGGCCCCTTCAAATGAATCAGAATTAATAGCGATTGATATTCCGTCTACTTGGAAGAAGGAGAACAAGAATAAGTGGAACGAGATTTCCAAAGAAGAACAAGAGCACCAAGCAACGAGTTATTTATGTCATCAATTTAAAAAATCAGAATCGGATTTTAAAACCATAATAAATCAAATGAATAAGCAATTTGCTGTGATTAGACAATCTAACTTTGTTAATAAGAGTTTGGCTTTAACTTTTAATCAATATTCAAGTAAATTAGAAACAGATAAACCCGAAAATTCAAACGATTCGACCTGTATGACTCCAAAGACATTACTATTTCTCGAAAATTCAATACATTCTGCATATCAACTGTATTCTGAAAAAGTGGAGGTTAACCTAATTTTGATTCGAGATGAAATAGATAATTTTGAAAAATCAATTAAACAAAGAGCCAAGGAAGTGAACGAATTAAACATTGGTATCAAAGTTAAGTTCAAAAGACTGCTAAAGAAATCATATTATGTGGAACGTGAAAGGAGAGTTGAAGAACTTTTTAAGATTTGTGAATTTATGAGATTTCAGAAAGAGTTTGTAAGATTACTGTTTATTAAATTTCAGGTGTTTATTGCCCGTTATCTAGAAATTTTGAAGGGCCCTGCTTCTACCAGCGAGAGCTACAAAGAAATTATTGAAGAGTTCTTCAGACTACGGATGGTGAATGGTCATCTTGTGACGGGGGGCCAAGCCGGAGGAAGAACCCGAGTGTTGAAGCTATTCGAGTAAGAAAACGTTGGAAATGAGAATGCTGAGGCAGTTCGTGCGATTTTGATGTGTTTAATGTTGACTGATCAGTAAATTCCTTTTAGTTTAACTATATTTATAACTACCACCCTAAATACGATACATATAATATATATAATACAGCAAATACCGCAAATACTGTAATTGATACCATTATGAATGATCACACGTATGTACAACTTTAACTTCACCATGTACAATTCAATGCTCTATCTACTAACAAGCCAACAACTCCAGCCTCTATTCTCTCTCTCAGTACCTCAAGTCTGTCGAGTGCCAAGAGTATCTGAAGACATTTGTAGATAACGACATTTCTCCAGATTTAATCCCACAATTGGATAAGTCTGCTTTGAAGGAAATTGGAATTACTAAGGTAGGTGATAGACTTCGTCTCTTAATTCTTGTTCAGATGTTGAAGTTAGAAAAGCTCAGATCTATGATTCCTGTAGGAGACATGGCTTCCTCCATCACTGCCTCTGCTTTGACATTGAACCAAGTGGAAAACACTGTCATTGCAAAACAACAAGCTGCATTAACTCCTGGGGCCACACCAACTGCAAAGGATTTCAAAGACATTATCACGATTATTTCACAGGATGGAAGATCCTACAAAGTCAATATATCAGGTTGTTTTAATTCAACTGCAATCAAAACAAAAGCTTTAAAAACATTGGATTTAGCCTCAGACTCTCCTCAAACTCAAAACTGGTCTGCTTTTTATATAGATTACAAAACTGGCCAACCTCATTTGATGTTTGATGTTGAATTGACTACTGTTTGTCATTCGGCCAATAGGGAAGAAAGAGACAGGATCATATTGTGTAAAGCTGGTGAAGAACCATCTTATGAGGCGATGCAAATGTCTAATAAATTAAGTCATTTAAAATACAACAATGAACATTTAATGAAAAATATCATGGGTCAAAGACCTCCAAGTCAAATTATTTCAAGTAATTTAGGTGAGTATTTCCCCGAAACTGGTACTTCTAAATTGAAAGAAGTTTTGAGAAATTCTGTTAGGGTTTCAGTTTATGGTAATAAAGCTCTACAGCAACAACTTGCACAAGGTGGAGATATTCGTGAAAGTATTGCAACTGCTAGAAATTCAGTTTATTCAAATTTGTCAACTTTTAGTAGACCTTTATCAATGGTTAGTTCCATTTTAAGTCTAGGAGTTGGTGTACCTGCTTCATGTAATCAGACAATCGGTGAAGTGTTGATAAACAATTCTAATGCTGTTGACACAATCAAGGATGATCTAAACCTTCTGAGTGAAGATGCCGATCATAGAACAAGTCATAGTATTGAGTCTTTAGGTAAGTCCTCACAACATTCAGCTCAATCAATTCACTCCTCATCTCCCGTCATTCCTCTCAATGCTCTCCCCACTGCCGCTAGTAGTGCTTCAGGTGCTGCAATCACTGCAGGTGCTGTGAAGCGGGTTTCTAAGAGACCTAATTCAATTATTGAACTATTAGAAGATGGAGAAGATGAGGAAGATTTCTTTGATTCTTCAGAAGAAGTTTTTAGTAATTTATCAATGGGCTCAAGGGAAGGTCCTTCTGTCTGGCACAAGGGTTCCAAAATTGGACAAGGTTCATTTGGCACGGTTTATTTGGG
This sequence comes from Ambrosiozyma ambrosiae, assembly GCA_003705185.2. Classification (NCBI taxonomy): domain Eukaryota; kingdom Fungi; phylum Ascomycota; class Pichiomycetes; order Pichiales; family Pichiaceae; genus Ambrosiozyma; species Ambrosiozyma ambrosiae. Next base: position 291,861 of record PPHU02000002.1, read on the forward strand.
TTTAGATGGTATAACAGGTGCATTAATGGCTGTTAAACAAGTAGATTTACCAAAATCATCGACCGAGAATTCCAAAGTCAGTATGATAAATGCACTAAAGCAAGAAATGTCTTTATTGAAAGAATTAAACCATGAAAATATTGTTAGATATTTAGGCTCTTCTTCAGATGCTCAAAGATTATACATTTTCTTAGAATATATTCCTGGTGGTTCTGTCAGCTCAATGTTAAACACCTATGGGCCCTTTGAAGAACCATTAGTTCGAAATTTCGTTACGCAAGTTTTGATTGGGTTGAGATATTTACATGGTGAGGGTATCATTCATAGAGATATAAAAGGTGCTAACATTTTAATTGATATTAACGGTACTGTTAAAATCAGTGATTTTGGTATTTCAAAGAAAATTCCAGAAGCAGTCACTGATGATACTAATTCACCAAGCACACCTAAAGCTTCCAAAGAGAAGGAGAATAATAATAAAAAAAGAGCATCATTACAAGGTTCAGTATACTGGATGGCACCAGAAGTTGTAAAGCAAATTGCCTACACTGATAAAGCTGATATTTGGTCCGTTGGCTGTTTAATTGTTGAAATGTATACAGGCAAGCATCCATATCCTGGTTTCTCACAAATGCAAGCTATTTTTAGAATCGGTACTTTAACATTACCTGAGATTCCTCAAAGTACTACTGGAATTGCCAAAGACTTCTTAGCTATGACTTTTGAAACTGATTATACTAAAAGGGCGAGCGCTTCCGATTTATTGAAGCATCCTTTTATCACTCCTTTAATTACTAGTAACATTGCTTCTCCATAAACTTAATTAAAGTTTGCATTTTCACATATTTACATTTGCACATTTTTTACTTTTCATTTACTACCGTTGTTACTTTTCTTTGCTGATCCATTCATCCGTCCATTTATTCATTTATTCGATTTTTTTTTTGTTTCATCTACTACTTTACTAGTTGACTTTGTTTTTGATCTACTTCATCACATTTTGATATTCTTGACCATAACAATTATGTTTCGCCTTTTTCTTTTATATCTAAACATTTTCCAACAAAAGACTTGCCATCAATTAAAATTGTATTCATATCTGAGTATTTGCATATATAACAACAACTGTGTTAATTATACGTGTTAAAGAAATAGCAGTAATAACTTTGATAGAATTTCAAGCATAGAAAATAATTTATTAAATACAAATGTATAATTGGGAAAGAAAGAAAGCTATAAACAAAAAAGATGTGAAAGTATGAATGAAATTGGACAAGTTTTAAGTTCAAAACAAAAATGGAAGAGACACAGTATAACATCGCTCAACTACACATATGCAATTATAAGATCGAAAAGTAAAAGAAAGGACAAAACTATAATAAAAAAAGAAAGGAAGAAAGAAGGTATAACTACGAGTTTAAACCATCATTTCTGGGGTATCACCAGCAGAGGCCGTCTCATTCTCATTCCCATTTTCGTGAACTTGGCACTTATTATCATCTTCTGGCAATAAAGCTTTCTGTTGTTCTTTACCTTGGCCCGGCTGCAACGAGGAAGATATGTTATCATTAACATTATCAACAACAGCCAATTCATCACTAGTTCCAATTATACTATTGATCAATCCACCATTATTTAGAACAAAATAGCCGTGGCCTAAAACAGACCTTTTTTCACCTTCATTTCTAAGCAGTCCCGAGCGTAATGATTCTAAATCAAAATTAGAATGTGGGAACTCTCCAAGACTGAATCTTCGTTTTGGTTCAGAATTATTTTGGATTCCTAAATAGTTTCCAGTTTCATTTTCATACTCGTTGTTGCTGATTGTTGTTAGATCATTATATATCAATTTCCTTGAACTAAATGATGATGATCTTGGATTGTAGTAAGATGATCCAACTTCGGGACTTGGATAATTTAGATTATTGTTACAGTCCAATTGTAATGAGGGGCTGACAACACTATAAGATAACGTTGATTTAGCTGATTCGTCTGATAGTCCAGATGATATTAAAGGAGTTAGTTGTGAACATGGATCAAGCCAGTATGAATGTCCTTTGGTTTTGTTTTTTGTTGGTGGGGATGAACAAGGAGAAGTATCAGATGATAACGGATTACGTAATAATTCTGGTGATGATTTAGATGATTGCAGCAGAATTTCTATTTGATTAGAAGAATCCATTTTAGGGAAGTGAGTTGCTAGCAGAGGTTGTATTTGCTGATCCGTTGACAGCACGTATGACGTTGTGCTAGACGATGGTTGGGTATTATTGCTATTAGTGTGACTGGTTGCTTTGTTCAGGTGAATACTTGGTTTGAGACTGTTTGAACTAATATTATGCAATCTATTAGGGTTATTATTGAAAGATGAGTTGGATGTAGCTGTAAATGAATTATTATTAGATTGTTCCGATTTAATCCCACAAATGAAGAAAACACCAGAGAAGGTAAAACACGCTCCCAATAAAAATACAATCATTTGTAAAGGAGTTTTTTCAGAAAAATCACGAAACACAATAGTTGAACAAATTAAAACAGAAGACGTAAAAAATACAAAGTGAATTGGAACAACAGTTGTAGCATTTGCAACTGCCAGGCATTCATTTAAATATTTGATTTGTAAGACAGAGGTGAAGATTATAACAAATAATAAACTATAAGATCTATAATTGGTTACTATTTTATCAAATGGAGCAAATTCCACTATTGAAGAAAGTAGTTTCGTTGAAGTTGCAGTGTACGAACCAACAATAGCAACAATTGTTAAATTCGACAAAATGTATTTGATTGTTCTCTTCTTATGCTTCCCCTGCAATAAAGATAAAGAAGCAATGAAAAAGAGTACCAATGAGGTTGTGACAATAACATATATTAACGTTGATTGAGTAGTAATTATTGAATCAACGTAATCGAAAGGATCTTTTATAGGTTCAGTGTCTTGGTTTGTATTCATTGAACATGAAATCATTAAGACAACGCCAAATGTACATAAAAAAGTTCCCACAATGTTCATAACACCAATATGCTCATGAAACAATACTGGTGCAACAAAAGTTGAATTTGATATGATAGTAACGACACCTAATGGTGCAACCAAACTAACTGGAGCTAACCCATAACTTACAAAATTACCGATCTCTCCTAAACTCATCAAGATAAAGCCCAGCTGCCATTTAAAGTTTTTATAATATTGCTGATTTGAGCTTGCTCTTGTCGATGAAGTTGTCAAATCAATATGAGCGGATTTCTGGATATTCAAAGAGACTGATATCAATAGATTACCAGCAATGGAGAGTATTATTCCTAACGTGGTGTAACTGAAGGGTATCTTGAGCATGATATTGCTTCGGGCAATGAATGAATTTCAGATTGAAGCAAGCTGGTGGATTCACCAGTGTCTTTTGGATAATTGTTACGATGAACAAGAAACACGGCGTTGTAAGGATACCAAAATATATTAGCAAAGAACAAACATTAGTTACTACCATATTTGTGCTTCGTAAGCAATCCTGTATGCGACAAGCCATATGTGTTATCACATGATATACAAATCGTGATTATATCACGTGTAAAAATGCGATAGTTATTTCCCAATATGGAAAGACAAAACCACACCTTAACTTTCTTATCAGTCAATATCTTATGCTTAAAGACTGCCTGATTCTTAAGACTTAGAATTTAAGAACATTTAAAGAAGGTTACTACTATAAAACATACGCGGTAACTACTAGTAATGTAAGTAAATAACAGGTTTGAAGAATATAAGGTGAATGATACTATTGAAGAAATCAGAATTGAATTTTCAGAAAAAAGTGTTGTCAACGCACTTTATAGAGAGAGGTTATTGTGCAAAATGTATATTGCATTACCGTTTACTCCTTCCTGATCTGTTCTAATCAAGCTCCTTTGCCTCATCACCTTTCCAGCTATTATTTATTTGTTTTCATTCACATACTATATAAAATCCAGCTTCTGATAAGACCTAGTTAAGTTTTCATCTGCTTGGTTGTTCCTGAAATCTGTATTCTATTAATCTACTTATCGTGCCATCTTTGCTTTCACAACACCTACTTTGCTAATAGTAGCTTTCATTTTTATTAGAACTGTTCAAGATGCCTGCTTTGAAAGAAAATCAGGAAAATACAGAATCAAATCAACTTAAAAACAAAGAAACTGTTCCACAAAGAAATAAAAGAAAATATTCAAGAAATGGATGCAAGGAATGCAAAAGAAGAAAATTAAAATGTGATGAAGGTAAACCTCATTGTTGGAATTGCCTACATTTAAGCAAAGAGTGTCTTTATGAAAAAGTAATTAAATTCACTGATACTAGAACTTTTACTATTCAATCCACTAAAGGTTCTACTAATGGTAAATTCATAGATCTGCAAACCAAAGCAAGACTGAAAAAGCAAGGTACTGAAACAAATGAACCTCCTATCATAACATCTACATCAACTTCCACTTCAGATAGCACAAATTGCATTAACACTAGCAATCAAATCAATAATTCTGACCACATTGCAAAACCTAGTCCAGTTAATAAATTTCTTTCTCAACCTGGATCCTCTTTTAATCCTACTACATCTAACTTTGGAAACCTGATATCATTTGGAAGCTCAAGCAAACTTCCCATCACGCAAAACTCTCCAGAATCATGTGACTCATTTCCTAATGGACAACGACCTACAGTAGCTGCATCGTTAACTCCAGTTACTTCTTTGATAGATTCCAGTATTCATGAATCCATGAACTTTAATTTCCCTCCAAGCACTAAAGGTCCCGGTTCCAATAACTCTGAAATTATTGATAACATTTTTACTGATGCCAACGCCCTAATTACAGATTTAAACGGCTTAATTAAAAGTTTCGATTTCGACTTTCCATTAGCTCAAACGTATGATCATCTTCATAATGAAAATCAAGAAATCACCACTAGTGATACCTCTCAGGTTAACTTAAACAGTAAGCCTGCTTATTATGTCATTTCTCCTAAATACTCGGTTAATTCTAACGAAACACCTCTGGAAGAGCAGCTAGATAATTCAAATGAAGAATATATCAAATCATTAACTAAATCATTAAGTAAAGACTATAAATTGTATTCTCCTAATGCAAATTCTACTTCATCATCTAATATTGGTATACAGAGGTCAACTGCAGATAATAGAATCATGAGGGAGGATTCTAATAGTTCTAGAAGCATGACGAGAAGCCCTTTATATAAAAACATGCGTTATCAAGTTTCACCATCTAGCATCACTAGTTCAACTCAATTTTTTGATTCTCAAAATCAGCAGAAACAGCAACAGCAAACCAAGAAAATTTTACCTGCTTATCCTCCCCCTTCATTTTCTATACTAACATCTCCATCTAGTGAAAGGTTCGAATACTTATTTACTTTGAATAATTCAATTTCTCAAAATGATTTAGTTGGTTTAGCAAATTTTTTCCAATGGCAAGTCACGTCATCTCATATCAACTACTTGAAAATCTTCATAACTAAAATTCAAATGAATTTATTACCATTTACAACTACCTTTTTACATAACGCTATAGTCAATTGTTTCCTGCTACAAGCGAAGAATTCCCCACATTTATTATTTGTTCTGCTGGCTATAGCAGCAAGATATGAAAGCGATCAAGCAAGCAAATTAAAAATCTCAGAAGAATCAAAAAAAAAGATCAGACATCATAATAAGTTTAGAGAATATTATGTTAAATCCTGTTTGAAATCCTTGAATGAAATTTTTGATTCCAAACCTAAAATTTTAAATAATATTGAATCATTATTAATGACAATCTTAATTCTAGCTTCTGATTATTCTGCTTCTACTGGTTCACAATGGAGAGATCACTTAAGAGGGGCTAAAGACTTACTCATAAAATATTGTAAATTTAAACCTATATCTTTAGAACTGTCAATTATCAACATCTGGTTCTATTCTATGGAAACATTAGCTTGTTTAACTGTTCCTTCAGGTGGTACCATACATGATTTTGATGAATTACATAATTTTTTATCTGTTGTTAAAAGTGATAATGATAAACTAGGATCGACTTTGAAGAAATTCCATTTTTTATATCCAGGCCATTATTCTGAAGATGAAGATTATCCAACTAAGAAAGGCATCACATTGGACGAAAATACTATTGACAGTGATAGAAAACTAAACAAATTCGCAAGCTTTAATTTATATTTGGGATTCAATGATGATATAATGGAAATTAACAAAGAAAGTGTATTAGTTATAGAAGCTTTGAAAACATTTGATTCGTTAGACGAAAAATCGCAAAAAAATAGATCATTATGGCATCCTACAATGGTAAAACTATTAAATTTAGAGGGGCAGGTTAAATCAAATCAATTACTAAAAATGATGGCAATAATAAACAAATCTAGATCATTTACATTGATAACAAACGAAGCACCATATTGCATACCTATTAATTCAGCCTATCATCCTTTAAATACAAATGGATATCATTATGATAACCTAACTGGTGAACATTTAGTAATGTCATGTTACATTCATAACACAAATCCATTAACTTCATCAACTAATGATTTTGAGAATTGGTATAGTTGGTTTGATTTGTCACAACAGTTATTTGTTGATGCTTCATTTTTGAAATTGTTAACTATGGATCGTTGTTTTAATAAATTTGGTCTAAGCATTAAAAATCCCCTAGTTCAAGATATTGTTGAGAGAATGTTGTTAGGCTTAAGTTCATTAATTCAATTAAATGATCAATTGTCTAAAGAAGATATTGATATTTTAGATGCTTATTATAACACAAATGATGATGATATTTTATTTAACTATACTGCTGAAAGTAGATTATCTTCTAATGGTGATAATGAAGTTGATAAATCTGTTGAAAATAAAGAGGCAAATGGAGACTGCGTATCTGATGGGCAACAACAAGATGATGATGATGGATTGGACCATAAAGATAATGAGGAAGAAAATTTAAAAATCAATAAGGAGTCGAAATTAGAGAGAATGATGAATTCAGATTCATTAAAATCAAAAGATGAAAATTCACCAAGTCTGATTCCAATTAAAACTACGGATTCCAATTCTAGAAAGGAGGGGTTCCTCATTAATTTTGATAAGTATTTGCATTATCAATTTGATAATAGGATGGTTATGGTTCAATGGCCTCTTTTGTTATGTGGTTTATGTTGTTATTTACCTAGACAGAAATTGATTATAGATTGTTGTTTTAATGCGTTAATTAGTTTTGGTGTTGGATCTGGTAAGATTTCATTGATGAAGTTGAAAAAACTCTGGAATTTACAAAATCATGCTTCATTTGATTATGATAATCATGACTTATTTAGTGATGAAAACGATTATGTTCCTTTTAGTTAGACTTTATTCATTTGGTTTAATTCCTTCCATAAACATGTAGCTATTTACTTTCTTATTTTTATTTCGTTCTTTATTTCTCTTTTCAGGCCAGAATTTAGTTATGTATATATATTTTTTTTTAATTCCAGACAAAAATTTTAAAAGAGACTTGTGACAGCAAAAATAATAATAGCAATTGATACCTAAAAACAATTTACAGTCAGGTACTTAATATACAAAATCATATAAAATAATATAATAAAACAAAGCAGCATAAAAACCATATCTAGAGTATTATATAGTTCAACCTACTAGCTCACCTTGTCTAGCTACATCTTTCTTCGTTATCCAATATCTTTCTTTTTCTTCAACATTGTATAGATCACTTTCTTTGTTTAATTTATCAATTATGAGTTGTTCTTCGTCAGTAGTAAAATTTTGGATATCGGGTGGAATCTCCTGCATTGCCACTGATGGAGCGCCTCTTAAGTATCTTATATTTTCTAATAATCTATTTTTCAGATCTTCCAAATATTTCTTTGAATTTTTATTATCTATTCTATCACCTAAATTTGGGTGTAAAGAATAATCAGGCTGGAAGAAATTTCTAAAAGGTAGTTCATCTGGCAATTTAGAAGTTAATTGAGAATTAGTCATTATACTAGTTTCATAACACCACAATCTACTAACATTTCTGGGTGTGTAACCACCACCGCCAACTACTAACATTGGTATTCCAAAACTTTTAACAAATTTAACACATTCACCGTGAGCTTTGATATTTAAATTAAAACAACCTAGTCTATCACAACCCAAAGAGTCAGCACCACATTGCTGAACAATGGCCGTTGGTTTAAAAGTCGTTATAACAGGTTCCATAATGGATTTAAACATTCTAATGTAGGATTCATCATCAATACCGTCTTGTAATGGCACATTTAAAGCAAAATGCTTCCCTTTACCGACTCCAGTTTCATCGTAATTACCAGTTCCAGGAAAAAATTCACCATTGTATTTATGGAAAGAAACAGTCATCACTCTATCAGTTAGGTAAAAGGCTTCTTGAACACCATCACCATGGTGTAGATCTATGTCAATATATAACACTCTAGGATGAACTCTAAGCAAGTTCAAAATAGATAAAACAATATCATTAACATAGCAAAATCCACTTGGTTCATATTTTTTAGCATGGTGTAAACCCCCAGACCAGTTAATTGCGATATCACTCATACCATTAATCAATTTTCTTGACGCATCTAATGAAGCACCAGCGTATATTTGGCAATAGTCAGACATCCCATCAAAGACAGGGCAATCATCACCAATATTAAATTTCTTAAGAGAACTTGAAAACTTGCTAACATTATCTGGAGTAACGGATTCAAGAAATTTAATGTAGTCAGTAGAATGGAACTCTGTAAGTTCTTCATTTGTTGCCCGTCTTGGTTGGTACAAATCCATTTGTTCGTACAATTTATAAGCTATCACCAAATGATCAGTCAACATCAATCTGAAAGGTTTCATTGGGTGCCTCACCCCGTAATGGTATTGGGATACCTCTGGGTTGAAATGGTAAGAGACTCTTGGGTTGTAACCAAGTCCATCAAATGTGTTCACAATAGGTTCGTAGAAGGGCGTTTCTTTGTTTGTCTTCCGATCATTTGAAAATGTTGCATCTTCATCTAGCCAATATGACATCTTTAGTTGGTGTTATAGATGTATAAGTTGTTGAAACCGATGGGGAGTATCAGAACAAGAATGGAAAAACAAAATATTTGATTGCCAAAAGTTTTGTTTTTCAACTGTTGTTTCGCTTTTCCTATTATTTTTGGTTTTATTGTATCTTCACCAAGTTACGTTACGTTACATTAAGACTTACGATTGAAATGTTATTACACACTACAAATGGTAACTTCTGAAGCAGAATTTCCAATAGTAGTTTCATATCGGGATCTTATTAAGGATGTTAGAATCCCAGAAAAGGTCCTGAATAGAGCGTTTGGACCTGACTCTCTTGGTATTATCGTGGTTAAAGACCTTCCAGAGGAATTCCACCAACTAAGAAAGGATACGTTACTACAAGCCACTTATTTGAGTAAACTATCCAAGGAATAATTAGAGAAGTTGGAATCTCCAGAAGGGTCCTACTGAACTGGTTGCTCCTTAGGTAAAGAGATACTAGCTAATGATCAATATGATTTGTTAAAAGATTCTTATTATATCGATTGTTCTTTTTACAAAGACCCAGTTCTAGAAGGGCCAACCAAGGAAGAATTTGAAGAGTTTAAGGAATATCCATCCAATACTACGTGGAATAAATGCCCTAATGAATACGAAAAGGAAGAATTAAAAAAATTTCAAGCCAACTGTAAAAAATTGATCAATTTAATTATCGATGTTAATCTACATGTTTCCAAGAACTGCGACAGTTATTGTGTTAAAAATATTAAAAATATTAAAAATTATAAAAATGGCTACTTAGAATCTATTGTCAAGAACTCAACTACTTCTAAAGCAAGACTATTACATTATTACCCACAAACAGCAGAACAAGTTGCCAACTCCGAAAATCAAGATTGGTGTGGTGAACACTGCGATCATTCCTGTTTGACATGTTTGACATCAGCTTTATTTTTAAAAGAGGATGGTGATAAAGTTGAAATCTTATCGGAAAGTCCAGATCCAGAAGCTGGACTATATATCAGAAACAGGCACCAAGAACATGTGAAAGTGAATATCCCAGTTGACTGTTTGGCCTTTCAAACAGGAGCATCCCTAGAAGAGGTGTCTTCTGGTCAATTTATAGCTGTTCCACACTTTGTTAGGGGGTCCACTATACCTTTAATTAGCAGAAACACGTTAGCGGTATTCTTGCAACCATCTATGGGAGATAGAGTAAACTCAACTGAAAATTTTGCAGTTCTCAGATCGTGTGTTAAAATGGAACAACTAGCTATATGTATCTATTTATTATTCTCCATTTATAATATATTGTAGCTCATCTGCTGTTGATTGTAGTTTGTTGATAATGTGAAGTAAGAAAAAAGAAGAGCGAGCGACTTCATTCTGGAAGTCGAAATTATTTCGAGTGGCAAAACACTTAAACCACTATCTCTTTCTGTTGACCAACTATCTCTTTCTGTTGACCAACTATCTCTAAATATACCTATCCAGTCTATCATGTCAGGTATGTCAAGCTCACCACAATTCAAGTCAATTGTATATCCAAAACTCATACTAACTAAATTTCTCTACATAATGTTTCAGGTTCCGCCGGTTTCGACAGACACATCACTGTTTTTTCTCCAGAAGGTAGACTATATCAAGTCGAATACGCCTTCAAAGCCATCAATTCAACAAACATATCATGTATAGGTATAATTGGAGAAGACTCTACTGTATTTATTTCTCAAAAGAAGATTCCAGATAAGTTATTAGATTCCTCTACAATTTCATATATTTTCAATATTTCACAACATGTTGGTATGTTGGCAACTGGATCAATAGCTGATGCTAGATCCTTAGCAATGAGAGCTAGATCCGAAGCTGCTGAATTTCAATATAAAAACGGGTATGAAATGCCTGTTTCTGCAGTTTCTAAAAGAATGGCTAATTTAGCTCAAGTGTACACTCAAAAAGCTTATATGAGACCAATGGGTGTTTCATTAATGTTTATTGCAGTTGATGACGAAGATGGTCCAAGTTTATTCAAGACTGATCCTGCTGGCTATTTCTTTGGTGCTAAGGCCACTGCTACTGGTCCAAAACAACAAGAACTAACAACCGCTTTGGAAAGAGCTTTAAAAAAGAAGAAGGAAGGTACTAAAGTTATTGTCAAAGGTGACTGGACTAAAGTTGTGGAGTTTGGTATTATTACTTTAAGTAATACGTTAAGTACTGAATTCAGAAAGAACGACCTAGAAATTGGTGTCGCTACAAAAGATGGCTTTAGATCTCTGACTCCAGAGGAAATTGATGAAAGATTGGTGTCTATTGCTGAACAGGATTAAATTTAGATTGGTTTATTTTTGTGTATTCTTTTAATCGAGGTCTTTTACTTTAATGTTATATATTACTACTAGTAACTGTGTAAAATATTTAAACACGCATCTTTCGTAACTAACTTTTTGGAATAATATATATATATAAGAAGAGAAGAGAACAAATCATTTATTATTAAAATCTAAATAACAATGATAAGAATAAAGAGGGTAAACAATTATAATATTTTATGACAATTATGCTTTCTTTTATATAGACTAGAAAACATAAGGAATAAATAAATAAGGGCATTCTTTTTTGTATCTAATCCAATCTTCGCCATACTTCTTCTCACATTTAGCAATATCTCTCATAGTTCTATGAGTCAAAACAATAAAGAAGAAGGTTGGGTAAAACCAAGGAAAAATAGACCCTGTACCACAAATCAAAGACCAAGTTGAAGCTTGGATCCAATCTGCGGTGTAATTAATCTTTCTAGCATATTTGACCCAACCGTCAACTAACAATGTGGAGCCATTCTCACATTTGATGTATTTTGGGTCCTTTAGAATTTGATATGGTAAAAATGGGAAACTCTTTCTGATTTCAGCATCACCAGCCAAGATCTTTCTGAAAGCGTTTTTCTGGCCATTTGCAGTATCAAAGAAATAGTAAGCTACACATAGAACTGCAAAGCACATACCAGTGTACCAGCCAGACCAGTTATATTCTGATGGATCATGATAGTATAAGAATAAGGTGCATTGACAATAAGTGTAAGGAACACCAGCAATATTCCAAAAGATCAACATAAAACCAAATTTTTCATAAGCCATATCCCAGGTTGGGACAATTAACTCTTCACCTTTAGAACAAGCATTAGCGTAAAGGTAATGAGCAAATAAAATAAACCAAGCTTGTGGGGAAACTTTGCCGTAATTCTGTTGTTGTTTTAAAACTAATCCTAAAGACATGAAAAACAAAGTGTACCATGGTAATCTAACTTCAAAAAACATTTTCAAATCAATGATACCAATTCTTGGGTTCAATGGGGCACCCATAAACATATCATAAATGGCATTACCAGTCATTCTATGATAATCCTTACTGACATACAAAGTGTAAATGTATAGGCTGATTGAGAACGCAAACCCACAAATGATGGCGGTAGTCATAATCTCACCAAAGTTATCTAAAATATAATATAACTTGAAAACACCAGAATAATGTAAAGCCAAAGCTAAAACAATATTAGTATAGAAAGTAGTGTAAGCATTACAGAAGTAAGGTAGTTGCTTATTATCCAAATGTTTTAAGGGTTGACCTTTAGTCCAGATACCAGGCAAAGTAACATAAAAAACAGCTTGCACCAAAATATAGGTAACAAAGAAAATAGCTGATGTACTGGAAGGGATACCAAAATTCAAGAAATATTGGAATAACTGTTGTATAAAATCAGACCAAGTTTGATCATCAGTTGGCCAGGCTGGCTTACCATTGTAGAATCTAGCAGAGATCCACATATAGTACATCAGCAGAGGGAATCCAATCATCATCCCCAAAGCACCAATAGGACCACCAAACTCAAACTCTTGATCTTGAGCTTCAGAATCATTGTTAGTTGCTGATGATGTGGAACCAGAATTCAATGATTGTTTTTCAGAAGGACATTCTGTGGTTATCCTGGATTCAGATGTTTTTTCTCTAGCAGGATGATTTACTTGTCTGGCCATCGTGCTATATAAACGAAGAATGAAAGCTTTGACTACTTACGTGATTCCTAGCTGTTTGTTTTCTGATGTTTTGACGATATCCTCGATATTATATTTCCAATTACGAAAGATCTTAGTCTTTTAAACGAGCGAGGAACGAGAAACGAAAAAACACACGTAACGACTTAATGGTCACATCAGCCACCGAGTGTTTATTGTATTAACGAAAATTAACACGAATGGAAGAAATTTTATATGTATAAAGACAAAATTAAAGGAGTATATATGATAAAATGATAATGGTAATAAAATGAGAACAAAACTATATAATCTGTCACTTAATATAGTAAAAAAATGCAATAATTTGAGAAGAAGGCGGCAGTATAGCATAATGGAGAGTAAGAAATATTTCAAACAGAACAACTAATACAGAATATAAAACAAAGAATTATATTATATCAAATTTAAAAAAATACTGTATAGCTGTTAAGTTTTCAAAACACAAAAAGAATATGAAAAAGGGTGGGAGTTTAATTATTAAAACAAAACATAAAAAACAAAGTAAAAATAAAATACAAGATGAATGAAATTGATCAATCAATCATTCAAGGGTTCCAGTTATAATACAAATAATGGTGAAATGAGGGACTGAGTAAAAAATTATTGTTGAAAATAACCTGTTGTTAGGGGGAAGTGGATAATGAATAATGGATAGGATGTAATAACAAAAAAATCAGTTTAATATAATAAACCAGAACCTTCAAAACAAAATATGATTTCTCTCATTATAAAACAGGGCACATATAATGATGACTTAATGATAACAATAAAACAACAAAACAAACGTGACAAAAAAATGAGGAAAATAAAATAATAAAGTAAAATAAAATAAAAATAATAAAAAAAAACGCAAATGCAAAAATGACGATATATTGATTATTAACAAACTTTAAAAATACAAATTTGTAGATTGTTTATGATCAAAAAGAACCAAATTAAAATGAATTTCTGTTTCAATAATTAAAAGCTTTCCCTTATATTTATTTTCAAGTCCAGATGTTAGCTGGGTAACCATTAGGAACAGGTGGAGCATGTCCATCAAGAGCTGAAGCCTGTGGATGGTGAGAAACCATGTTAGGTTGGCCGTTACCATTTTGAGTGTTATTCAAGTTAGTATATGGAAGGCCTGCTGCAGACCCACCTCTGCTAACCAATTTGGATAGAATTCTTCTACCATGGGGAGTGTTTCTGACTTCACCTAAAAATGGCTTTAATAATTCACTTAATTCTCTGAAGCTTGCATCATCCGCAACATCTAATGAAGTTTGTAAAACATAATTACCGTAAGCATCGTGTAACAATAACTTCAAGTTTGTGGTTTCCTTTAACAGTTGATTGATTAATAATGGTGATAAAGTTGGAATTCTTAAAGATTTTTCAATAACGTTAGAACCAAATTTATGAGTTGACATTCTAGTCAAGTTACTACTTAAAGCTCTGATAACCAATTGAATAGCACCTTCTGTGTTTGGAATTTTAGAAGGAGCTTCTGGATCATTTTGGGTTCTTAATCTGTTTTCTTCCATGCTTAAAACATACTGAACAACATAATTACCATAAGGATCGATGCTTAATTCAACACAATTCTCGCCAACCTTCAAACTTAATCTTTCACATTGTTCAGGGGTACCATGATCAAAGCATCTTTGTAAAACACAACAACCATGTCTATGCTTGGCAATTTTAACACAATTCTCGCAAGCAGCATCAAAAATAAAATCACATGAAGCAGGAGGTAATCTTTGTAAGCACTTTTGGACAACATGATTACCATTCAAATCTCTACTCAGTAAAACAATATAAGAGGATAAAGAGTTAATGATAATTTGAAATTCAGTTGGAGAATTAATGCATTCAACTAACTTTTGTAAAGCTCTGGTACCATGAGGATCTAAAGCAATTCTAACAAATTGAGACGAGGCATTACGGACCAAAATAGTTCTTTGCTCTTCGTTAACTCTCTCTAATAACTTTTGAATCAAGTAATTACCAAATGGATCAATCATTAATTCAATAACATTTAATTGAATTTCGTTGAAAATTTTAGTTGCAGCCTCCGAACCACCAATCTCTAACTGTCTTTGTAAAAATCTACAGCCATGTTGATCTTTACATAAGAAATAAATCTCATTAACAAAATCATTTAAAGAAGCATTGATAAATTTAGAAGCATCTTCTCCACGTCTTCTGTTAGAAGAATGCTTTCTATGAACATTAGCAGTAGCATTCAAGCCTAAGTTGGAGCGTTGATTGTTGCTGTGTTGTTGTAATTGCTGTTGTAATTGATGTTGCTGTTGCTGTTGTTGCTGTTGCTGTTGGGAGATACTTTGAGAAGATTGATGACGATGAATTTGCTGTTGTTGGTTAACTTGTTTATTCATATCATTACTAACAAAACTACCAAATGAGTTGTTCCTTTGATAGCCACTAGTACCACCGAATGGAGAAGTACGTTGAGAACTAGAAACTGATGAATTCATTGGAGAATAATTAACAGTCTGCGAAGAAGGCAATGGCAGAGTGGTTTGGGATGAACCATTATTGTTGGTACTAACTATGCCACCATTAGAAGATCCAGCAGAAGGAGGAGGGACTTGGAAATTAGAATAACTATTGAAGCAAGGACCACTATCAGAGCCGCCAAAACTACCATTATTAATACCCATACCAATAGAACCACCAGCAACAGTACCAGCCAACATATCATTGGTTAAAGCAGGATGCAAGGCAGAGATAGCATTGTCAACAGGCTCAGAAGCTTTAGCATTTTGGTTAGGAGAAGAACCAGGATAAGTTAATCTTCTTGATGTTTCGCCTAATAACGGAGGTCCAAAGGTATTATCTGGATTAGCAGATGGAGTACGATTATTATTCAATAAACTTGAAGAAGATGATGATGAAATGGTACCCTGTTTATGGTTACCATTGCCACTAATGCTAGTTGCAGTGGAAGATTGATTGGTGTTATTAATATCGTACAGAGAATCGATATCTGAAGATTGAGTTTGAGAACTGTTACCATTATCACCCGGAAGCATAAAAGGTCTAGTATTAATGAATCCTAAAGCAGATGTTCTTCTAACAGGAGGAGCACTAGATGGAACGTTAACCTTAGTGTTAGAGAAAGGAGTACCTTGAGCACTAAATTGTGAAGAACTACCAAATCCAGAAACAGCTGCATTTGGAGTCAGTGATATGAATTGTTGCTGATTATTAACATTACCATTTGCTGAAGCATCAAAATTCAAAAATTGTTGAGAGTTCTTTGGCATGGTTTGAGGAGTTGTAGTCAGCTCAGGTAAAATTGACTGAGAAGCAAAAGCACCTAAAGAACCAGAACCAGACCAATTTGGAGTTTTCGGTTGTTGTTTAGAAGCTGAAGCAAAGAAATCATTACTACCTTGATGTTGGATTGGTAACAGCAAAGAGGAGGAGCGGCCTGGAGTGGAAGGCAAAGCACAGGACTTCACATTTTGATTCAATGGAGAAAATTGAGGAGAAAAAATAGAAGTTTTAAAATCAGTAGTTAATTTATTCGGGTCATTATTTAATTCTAAATTTAAATTACCCAAGACACCACTAATATCATCCAATTCAGGTGTAGATGCCCTCGCAGAGGATTTATCATTGCCTGATCTGTTACTACCTAAGGCAGCATGAGAATCATGTTTCGAAAACGACATATCCCCAGTTGGTGGAGTAGTTGTAGTAGTAACATCAGCAGACATAAAAGATTCTTCAATGGAAGACAGAGTGGTTTGATCTGACATATTAGTATATTAAAACAAATAAATAATTTTTTTTTTCAATTTTTTTCTGGAAAAATGGAAAATGAAACGATGTATGATAATAGCAAGTGTTGTTTTTTTGTAGGAAAATGTATAGTACAAATAATACAAGAAAGGAAGACCAGAATATATGAAGGAATGGTAAATGGTATGACAAATTTCAAAAAACTAGTAAATCCGTTCTGCTAAAGGTTGTAAGTAAAACGTTGAATAGCGTAGGTGCGTGGGTGGGAGTGTATATGAGTTTGAAGGAAACAACTAATGAAACAAAATGATATATTGAAAAATGACCTTCTAATATACAGAATCTAAATGTAATACAATTGAATGGAAAAAGCCTGACGAAACCAAAAAGAGTGTTGTTAGAAAATATGAACTTCTAATAAATAGCTAACTAAAGTGACTAATATAACTGGGTATCAGTGAAAAAAAGAGTTATTGAAGAAGAGAGAAAGATAGGATGAGATAATATCGGCAGCTGTTGAGTAAAAAAGGACTTGTGAAGTTTGACTAGTATACAGGGAAGAAAATAGATGGGTAAAGAAGGGAAAAGTGACCTGTAACAATGTTATATATATTACCTGTTTGTGTCTCTAGCTGTACCGACCTCTTTCACCTCTCAATTGACTCTCAGCCGGGCAGCGTGAGCGGCCCCAATAACAAATTTTTTCGGCCAAAAAGAAATTTTTGTTAGTATGCAGTTCCAGCTTTCGCAGAGTGGGAGAGAGAGGGGGGGGAATTGTCCAGGTAAGACATCGGGCGGGCTGATGGGGCACCGGGGCCAGGCCACGTACTGCACACCACTGAAAGAAGGGTTTAATTCTACCTTTCTAAGACAGGTATTAATGTGTCCAATCAGTCAGTGTGTCTATATTGGAGCTTGTATTTTCCAAATATTCAGACAGTGCTAGTTATAGTAAAAGTAATATAGAGTAAAAAAAAGTACATACCTAATTGGTTGATCTAGAATGAAAAATGGAAATCGTTTGACCAATCTAATTGATTTGATTTAAGTAAAAGAAGGATGATTAGACTTAAACAACTAAATTGAAAGTGATAAGGAAAATATGTTATTCAAATCAACAGTAACTAAAATTGTTGTATGTTTAGAGGATATATATGGAGGATTTGGTAAGAAGTAAGAGGTAAGAAACTTGGAAAATAGTACAGCTGGGAAGTTGTGTAAAATAAACAGCTAGGTTCGTTGAATGAAGAAATCAAAACAGATTGAAATGTGATGATTCTGATTGCCTATAAAAGAACAAGGTCTGTGATTGCAGTTGTAGTTGTAGTGGCAAAACAGAGAGGGAAAAGATGGATGGAGCTTTCCTTTTGTTGAATTCGAAATCGAGATATTGAGGCAGAGTCCGTCCTTACAGTTCGTTCTGGCAAACGTCTACAGTCCCGACTCACTTATTAAGTGAGTCGACCTTTCTTTTGATCTTTTGATCTTGGTCTAGTTCTGGGTCTCCTTTAGTCTACATACCTTCTACTAAGTTACGATTGCTCCATTTATAATCTTTGTAGTCTTCTAGTCACCGTAATATCCTTGTCGAACAAGTAGCTTCCGATGTGTAGTGTATCAGCAAACCTCCTGATGGTTCCAACTCTGGCCAACGTTCCAAGATTTTGGTTGGTTCATTTCTAATGGGCGTGCTTCACCTAAATGATATCATAATCCACTGTTCCGGCCTTTAGTTGTACAACCAAACTACATACATACTGCCGGTCAGATCCCATCCTGTCCTCTAATTTGTAGTCTATCATTGTATTCATTTCCATGAAAAGTAGAATAGGTATTTAACCCATAATTTGCTTTCAATTACTAGCCAATTTTGATTTGTATTTCTCTTTTCTGTACACTTCTTTTAATTTACCACTTGCATTTAATTAATTTCAACTTTATATACACCAGGATTCTAATTATAAGAAGATCTACAATCCTATTCACTAATTCAAATTTATTTAATTACTGTAATTTCTTCTTGCTCTAGACTTCTTTCACTATTTTACTTTCTTTACCATTGCAGTGATCAGAATAGTATCTAAATAGTTCGTAATTAAATTATAAACATTGATTACGAAATCTTTCTAGTTTTTGTTCAGTGTAAACTCCTTTCAGTAATCGCCCTAGTTGCACGTTTGACTAGCTAAAGGAGTAACCAAATTATATACTGTAACGTAATCTTTATTGTTTAGGATATTCGCTCTTGAAATTAAAATACGTTGCTATTTTCTCCTACAAGATGCCTCTGATTTAAGTGAAAAATGGCTCATTATGTTTAGTTTTGATGTCCTAAACATTCAATACTAAGTGGCAACTAAACTTAGCGACTACTATATTAATCAATTCTTTAAAGATTAAACTACTCTAACCTCTAAGGTAATTACTACAATAATTTGAACATAAATACTTCACCTTGAAAATTAATTTTACTAATTAATTGAATATTCTTTCAGAAATTTAATGGATTCTATAAAGATAGACTATACCAGTTCAACCCTAGCGAAAAAAACCTCCGAACTTGCCAGAAATTCATCTCGTCAATAACTTCTTATGCAGTCATCTGCGAATCTGATTGGTCATTTTTTCTTCGCTTTCTTTCACCTTCTTTTATAACTGAATTGCCAGGCGATGCTGAATTTGATTAAACAACTAATGCTCTAAGTTCAACATGCCATTAATTATAGAAGCATATTTTTCTAAAGAAATATACCTAATAGTATAGATTTCACAGTTGAACAGATTAAATCTAATTATGGGTTCTATTGCGAGCAACATGGTCTGGTCTGATTTGGTTTGATCTAGCCTGGTCCTGTGTCATGTACTATTTAATATCCTGACCAACCCCTGGCTTTTTTTTCTTTGTTCGAATCCCACAGGACGCGGTTTTTTTTCATCTAAATTGAAAAAAACCATGCACTTCAAAACAAATTTTTAGGAGGTTCAATTGAATTAGGCAGTTTGTGGGGTGCGGCTTAAAAGTTTTTAAAAAGATCTGCATGGACCGCATTTCGGCGCGTCGCTCGGCTATTCAGTTTGAGTTGTGAATTTTGCGAATTACGTAATGTGCGGAAAAATTAACCAAAACCAGTCTTCTATATTTGCAACGTGTCAACATTTTAAAGGCATGTAAAGGAGGTATTTGTGGATAGAGATTGGATTCATATATTATATTATTTAAAATTTTCCACAATGGTTGGAATGACAGTTTAATTGGGAGACTAACTAAGTAATTTTAAAGAGAGGCGGGATCTGTTGTATTTTTTGACTTGTTCATTTAAAATATAATTATAAGATTATATTACACGGAAAAAAAGTACATATACAAATAATTTGAACAGTTAAGTAACAGTAGTGATTTCAATAATATTAAAAAACGCTTCCATGACTTGAACTTCAAAAAAAGCACAAAAGAAAATAATATAGTAAATAAAATTGAGAAAATATATACGATAGAACATAACCGAAGGACAATGAGTCGATAAAAAAAATAATACAAGGGGATTCACCACCAAACAAATAAAGTATCAATAAATATACCAAACAAGTAGAATAATAACAAAATATAGTACAACTATATAAACATTTCAACCATCTTTCACTATCACAGGTAAAATAGAGAAATGAATTACAAAGAAATTAAAAGTAAACAGAAAGGAGATACATAAACCTAAAGAGAAAAAGAACAAACAAAAAAAAAAAAAATAAACGGTGAAATAAGAAGCAGCAGTAACAATACTATGACTTGATTATTTTTAATATATTAGAAAAGATCGTAAAGGCTTAATATAATATAACCACAGAATAAACCCACTAATAATGAAACTAAACACCCAGAACACAAAATAATCCTCCCAAAAAGAATAAATAAACAAAACAAAAGGTAAATAAATTGTAACATAATAATTGAAATACAAGCTCTTCGTATCAAAGGTCCTCCTTAACTACAATCTTTTCAACTCCTTCTTGCTCGGTGTAAGCATTCATATAATTTAATTTGGAAACCAATTCTGAATTTAATTTTTCATGTTGTTTCAAATTCCATGATTCCGCCTTTTGTAAGTTCTCATTGCAGAATTTAATTATATTATTAATCATATCTAGTGACTCTTGACACAGAATCAAAATCTTGCCATTAGGATCATTTTTTTGAATTTGTTTTCTGATGGTTCTTTTAAACCATGACCGTTCACCCTTTTGTCCACCTGGTGATGAAGCCACTGAGAACGAAGATGATTGATGGGTTAGAGGAGATGATGGAGTTGTTTTAGGCTTGTATTTAAATAAATTCATTAACAATCTTTGAGCTATGTGTTGTTTTCTAACTGGTCTAGGATTATTTTGTTGTTTCAGATCGATTGGTTCTTCAACCGAATCTTCATAATGAGTATCAATTGAAGCAGAATCACCATCATCAAGATCTGAATCCGAATCTAAATCATCATCTGACTGACCATCAATTCCTTCCTGTTGTTGGAGTTGCTGTTCAAACATCATGGCCCAATTAGCCGGCAGTTTTAATAACACTTCTCTAACATGCGATCTAGCAGGTTCGGGTAAAGAATTAGCAGAGACTTTAGAAACAACATTAACAATTTTTTTAACGGTTGTAACAATCTCATTTTTAATCTCTTGAATTGGAATATCCTCAACATCAAAGAGAATTCGTTGCTGCTTTGTCACAAGATGGTTGTCAGAAGTTGGAGTCGGAGATCTAGAGTTAAAAGAATCACTTGTATTCGAATTTTGTTTCTGTAATTGCTGTAGTTTGCGTTCTCTTTCAGAATTAATCAGATTAATTAAAGATTCAATACGCTCACTTAACTGAGAATTACCCATCTTTAAAAAATTAATGAGCATTGTTACTCTTTTTCTACTTTCAATATTTAAATTGATGACACTTAAATCTCTTAAATTTTGTAAGGATTGTTGAGCCGAAATGGCCGATGAAACTGTGACATGCTGTCTTAGATTAGTGTTATTTCTGGGAAATCTTGGAGGTAACGGAGTAATAGTTGTCGGTTGTTGAGATTGAGATTGAGATTGAGGTTGAGATTGAGGTTGAGATTGAGGTTGAGGTTGAGGTTGCACCTTTGAGATAAGTGGAGGTAAAGTAGTTGATGAAGACAATTTTGGTTGTAGTTTTGGCCTCTTGAAAGTTGTAGCTTGATCGTAAGAGATTGAAGTACGAGATCTTTTAAAATGTTCATCTGAAGAGAATTGATCGATACCAGTTGACAAAGCGTTAGCTTCGGAAACTGCTGAAAGGTTACTATTTGTATAGGAAGAGATTGAATTTATATTATTTGTTGGAGAAATGGAGGTATAAGATGGGTTGGAAACATCTTCCTTAACATAATTATTAGAAGTGGAAATTGTTTTCTCCAACATATAGTTAATTGAATTTGAAATTAAAGGATAAGAAGTCATTTTATCTAGAATAGTCACTGGTTTTTCCTGCTCATTGCCACAATCACTATTGTTTAAGCTATTTGAAGTTGATGGAGGAGATTGTGATTGTCTCAGTTGACCTAGAGCTTGGGCTGCCATTAAAAGGTCCTGTTCTTGGCTGAGGTTCTCTTCTTGGTCGTGTTGGATCGTATTTGAAGCCGTCATAGTTGTGGTTGTAGCAACAGAACACTGGCTAAGCAAGTCTTTGATCTTAAGTGTCCGTTTTCTAGGTGGAGATGCTTTATCTGGGGGCATTGAATGGTATTTGTACTGTAGTTTTGCCTGCATTTTAATATTCTTTAACTGGCTGAGAAGAGGTGTCCAACAAAAAAAAGAAAGACTGGGCTCTTTTCATATGCTCTTCGCTACAAGCTTAATGAGGGGGCGCATATGTGGCAAGTGAATGTAACGTGACAGTAAGGATCAAATTAGTTTTATATAGCAAAAAAGAAATAGATATATGTATAATAAATATATATATGAATATTATATACATACAATTAATCAGTTGATTATACTGATTATATTGATTATATTAACTCTCTCGATACTTCATGGACTTCACTTCTAGTTCCCTAGACCACTCTTCTAACTGCTCACTAATTAAAACTAACTTACTGACTCTATCCTCAATCAACTTCAATTTAAATTCTTGTTCTGTTATCTGCTTGTTCAATATCTTAATAGCATCACTATCTTTTAATAAAATGTCAATGTAATTCTCAATATCCTTAAATTTCAATATGCTTGAGCTATTAACTGTCTCTAATAAATTAAAACTTGCTATTGTGGATTGAGTATCTAACTCCAATATTTTTTTAATACATTCAAACGATGCTTTAATTAGTTTCTTTGGATCTTGTCTAGAGGGGATAGAAGTCGTTGAATTTACCGTAGATAGAGACTGTGCTGACTGTGGTGGGTTTTGAGTTGCATTTGAATTATAATTATTGTTGTTTAAGGGCATGACTAGTCTGATGAGGGGGGAGTGGTACCTGCAATCTACTGTTATTTGTTTCTCTATTCATCATACAATTTTATTTACGAAGAAGATATTGTTATAATTAATCACAAGCTACAAGCTCAATAGCGAGAAAGTGGTAGTGTACAACTCATTTGATACTCCGACTATTCAACATTTATAATGAAAAACAATTTTAGAGTCTTTTATGTCACACAAGTACACAAGCACATGCTAAAAGTGAAAACTATTTTTTCGCATAATTTTTATTTAACCCAAAATGGTTTATTTTACTGTATTGGGTTGATATGGTTATGCAAATGCAACTTAACCATAAATAAAAGACAAAAAAAAACTATTAATATTACGTAATATACCAGCCGCACAATCATTTTAGAGCTATATTATTATACTATTTACTATAACAATCAAATTAAACAAGAGTGGGTTTTTCATTCGAGTTAGTTTAGCTTACTGCACAGCTTATATACTACTCTTTTGTTAAAAAATTACTGCTCGAGATGCCTAGTATGTTTGTATGATGCTTTAGCTTTGAGCTTTACTTGTTCTTTTTAAGATGAGCCTTTCCCCCTATAAATCCCCCATACTTCTTCAAGCTTCTTCACAATGAAACTCAACCTACTTGTCTCACTTACAATCATTTCAAAGTTATCAACAGCCTCTTATTTGGATCCATTACTGTTAGAACAGGAGTATCAAAGCGATTTACCTGCCAATGGTGTTGGATTTACTACCCCTCAACAACAAATCTTAATCCCAAGAGATTATGAAGAAGATTATGATGAAGATGACGATCTAGAACTAGAGACTGCTGAAGCTCAGAATGGTGATGATGATGAAGATTATGATAATGATAATGGTATTGATGAATCTGAACATCTTGAAGCTACTAGTTCTGAAGAAAATGACGAAATTTCTCTGCAACAAATTAACGTTCCAGTTAAAGGTCCAGTTCCTGAATCCGAACAATATTATGATAAGTACGGCAGAAAAATTGTTTACGAAGTTGACATGGATGAAGTTGATGCTTTACTAGATCAATATCTAATGATGGGAAAAGACAAATTTAATGCCTATTTGGCCAAATCAGGTACATGCCATTTCCTAGAATTCGTTAGCAAATTAAAACAAAAAATTAAAAAACATAAAGAAAATGATGATTGTGATTCAGAACATCAAGAACCAGTGAAAGAAGAACCTTGTGATGATACTCATAAAGTTCCAGCTGATTCAAATGAAGACAAAGTATGTGAATTTGTTAAATTTAAGAAATTATTATTAGAAACATCACAAGAATGGGATGATGAAGATATTGATAAAATGATTGCTTCATTGGCCTCTTTTGATTTCACTGAAGATCCTTACTGTGAAAATAGTGAAAATGAAGAAGAATGCTTAGATTTGAAAGCCATAAAAGTCAAATCTCAAGGTCAAAAAGAATGGTTGGAAGAAAATGCCAAAAGAAGATTAGAATTGTTACGTGAAGTTTTGAACTCCCCTGATGATATAGACGATGAGACCATTGTTGAATCAGAAGAGTTTCAGTATAGACAACATAACATATTCTTGGAACAAGACGACAATGAATTCGTCAATGTTGGTACTACTTTTGTTTCACCTTTCAAGTTACTGTTAACAGCTGTTGTTTCGGTGCTATCTTTCATTTAAAATTTTAGACTTTTCTTTTACTGTGTAGTTTAGTTTCAGGTTTAGTTTTAGTTCTTTTTTTATCTTTCGTCTACTCATACAAAAACATATTTGCTAAATAATGTTAATAAAATAGTTAATACATATAAAGATTACAGAGTGAACAAACCAGTTTTCTTCTTACCCATAGGATATACGACAATGGTGGATAAGTACAATCCAACACTAATACCTAAAGCAACTTGAATCGTAACCAATCCAAAATCCAAAGTCGACGAAGAAGCAGCACTTGTATTAGTAGAAGAGGAAGAATTAGAATGGACAATTTCATTAGCTGTAGTAACACCAACCAATAATGAACCTTGAGATGCAATACCGGACGGAACTTGAACAAAAATAGCAGGTAACATCAGTGATACAGTCATAAAGGAGCCTTTAGTGAATAGTTTATTAAATGACTTCATCAATCTAGAATATAAATTACTCATCAAACCAACCATAAAGCAACCTAGTGTTGCATTCAATTCGGTTGCGGTTTTAAAATGCTTGCTTGAGAAGTAATTCACAATGTAACCAACTTCAGAAATTAGCACCATTAGTGGTAATTGGCTGTATGAAGCTTGATTAACTAAAGCTATACCAATGGTAAACATAGGAACAAACAAAAACCTGTAGCCAACTGGAACATTGGAAGTACAGGTTGTGGTGTTAGTTGCACTTTTGTCGATCCAACCATATAATGCTGAACCTAGTGTAATACCAAATGATAGCATCAGTGAGTATATAAAAGCATAGAACATTCTCACTGCACCTGCAACCATATTTCTGCTCTGCAACTCCAACGAACCACAAAGAATGATATAGCCTGGTAAAATTAACGCTAGTGAACTTTGGACAATTGCTGCGAAACAAAATGTCGAACCACCATTAATAGACCCTAATGCTCTACCAATAAAGCTAACCAAGATGCTTGCAGTGACCTCAAAAACAGAAGAGTAAAGCGAAGATTTAGGAACAAGAACAAATTGCAAGAACCCAATTAATAAACCAACACTAAAACAAATTGGAATATCTATCCAAGAACTACCAAATGCCCATGGACCAACAAACGCAGAACAGAAACCATACAAGAATATACAAATCCATGGATTAAATTTTGGCTTACGATTCAAAATGTTTTCCAAATATGAGCTGGCTTGCTCAACACCAACTCTATCATGGATCACATTTTTATAAATTTCATAAGTTTCATTCAATTTACCTAAATCAACACCTTGAGGGCATCTAACCAACTTCATATCTGAAGTTCTTGTAGCGGCATCACCAAATGAGACTAGCATAGTACCAGGAAAGTAGATAAATGAACCATCAATTTCTAAAACTTGTGCAGTCATCGACATATACTCCTCTAATCTGTGAGTTGGTGCTCCATACAACATTAGTGCTTTACATAATAATAGAATGAATCTTTGTCTTTGTAAAACGTCAGCGATGTGAACCGTAATTCTTGCTACTGTTTCTTTCTTGAATTTTCTTTTCATTCTGTTTTTACCTTTGTTACCAGAAGGAGGTTTGGTGTTGTGAACCTTAACTTTCTTTTTCCTGTTCTTCTTTTCTTTGATATATGAACGTGGAGTTGGAATACCTAAGAAAGGAATCTGATCATTTGAATCGTACATATTATCTTTTTCTTCATAATCATCATAATTATCATCATCATCATCATCATCATCGATTTTGTAACTCTCAACATCACTTTCGTATTTGATTTTTGAAAAATTAGGAAAATTAGCATTATTTTTCTTAGCTTTATCACTACCAGTTTCAAATTTAACTTTTCTAGAACTGTTATGTAAAGATTCATCAGTAGCAGGATAATTTGTATTTAAGTTACTAAAAGCTAGATTAATAGATGAAGCATTTGAAGACATCCTTTTATGTTTAGGTCTTTGTGTTAATGGTAATGAAAGTCGACTTCCTGCCAATGATATATTATCCAAACCAGCCCCAATACTTTTTAACCTTGAATCGACATCATCTGCATTAAATACATAGTCGGAATTCATTGAATTAGATTTTGGTGTTGCTGAACCAGATGACATAACTGATGGAGTATATACACTAGGTGTTTGAGAAACACTACCAGTCTGATATAATGCCAATAAGGTAGACGCTATACCCTTTTTAACTCTTTTATGCTTGACTCTTGATTCTGGAATATTTAATTCTGAATAATCTAAATCTCTTTTCAAATCATCAAAATCATCCCCCATCATTTCTGCATTACTAGAATAAAATGAATTATTATTGTGAGATTTATGTGCTTTGTGTGAACTATTATTCACGTTATTATTTGGAAACTCTCCATTTAAATTTAAAGTTGATCTACCTAAAGTATCATTAAGTGTGAGTGTACTAACATCGCCCTGATTATAGTGTAATTTAACCATATCTCTAGCTTCTTCTTTAAATTGGCTTGGTTCGACATGCTGGATCATTGGATCTTGAAACGATTCTCTACCCTGTTCTAAATCCGTTGTCAAATGGGGATCAGGGTTGCGTCGGTTATCTAATATACCATTATTTGAAGAAGAGGGAGTCAAACCTGGGTTAATATCCATTCCCAATAATTTACCAAATATATTTTGTTGTTTTTTCCTAGCATGAGCTTCAGAGTTGTTTGATGATAAATCATCCTCTTCATTGTATTCACCGGACGATTGCTTCTCTATATCATTTACAGGACTGCCCTCATAATGAACGGTAAATTTTCTTTTGAAACGATCACGTAAAGATAAGGCTCTATGGCGGCCACCATCTGCTGAAGCTGCTGGAATAGGAACTTGAAGGTCATCTGGGTTAATGGTAGAATCCTTAACATGATCATCATACATTGGACTAACTGCATCTAATTCATCTTCAGTTGATTCACCAGATGAAGAATTTTCGTGTAATTCAATAGCGGTTTTTCTAGCTCGTCTTTTAACTCCAGTGGTATCATTAGCTGGAAATTTGTAATTATTATTAGGAGCAGCATCCCTACTGAAATCTTCATCGAAATCATCATCAATCTGTCTTCGAAAATTAGAATCATTACTAAAACTACCAGTCATTGAAGGAACACTTATTAATGATGGAGCTGTACTAGCTTTTTGTATTGTTTTGGGAAGTGAAGCAGTAGGGGAACTTGATGGGTTTGCAGAGGTTTGATTAATACTATTCGAGGGACCAGAAGCAAAATTAGGTAAAATAGGACCTGAAAAATCCTTACTTTCTTCATCATCTTCTAATATAGGTAAATCATGTGCTTGAGTAGACTTTGATTTATCTTTTCTGTGTGATCTGAAATGTTTGGACATGGTGTAATGGTATAATGGTATAAAGTTATAGTATGTGAGGGGAGCCAAAAAGAAGTAGAATGAAAAAGGAAGAAAAAGTTAGAGATGTGTATTATGTCAACTGGTAACTTATATATATAATATTTTCTCTGGTGAAGTAACACGGATCAATCACCTCAAAATTATAGAAAAATCGACATAAATTTAAATCTCATAATGTTTTGCATAGTAATGCTGTTCATCAGTCCGAGTAAATTTCTGGTGCAATGATGAGGTCATTACTGACCCTTCTTTTTATAAATGCAATTACCTACCCTACTACTTAAATTTTAGGAAATTTTTCTCCAAAAAAAGGAGGTGGCAAACACGAACGGCTGATCACCTGAACGCGAGGGCTGTCGGAAAATTTAGAATTTGGAAACAAGCCTCTAAGCCTACTATGTTAAAGGGGTACAGAAATCAAAATATATACAAGTACAGAAATTGAATAATATATAGAAAAACATAAGAATATGTATTAGAATTCGAGAAAACAACAGAAAACAGATTAAAACAATAAACCCCTTGAGAGTATGTGAACAATATGAAACATTAAAACAAACAAATAAGCAATGGTAAAAAAGCAAACAAAACAAAACAAAAATAAAATAAGGCTCGAGACTAAGCTAGTGGCCAAAGTTAAAAAAAAGTAAAAAAATAAAAACCGTAGAAGGTATATAGCAAGTCAATAAAAAAAAAGAGTGAGTTATAAATATATATATATATAAACAATGAAGAAAAGAAAACACTATTCTTGAAAATTGTATCACAATATTGCAACTTTCTTCATATCTTCTATATCATAAAACTTAAGTAACAAAAAATAAAGTAAAACAAAAAATTTCACAACAAAAAATTATGGGTAAGGAAAACACAAAGAATTATCAAGGTTAAAAATATTTTCTTTTTCCTTTCATAAGAAATCACTATTTTTTTGTAGTAATTCTCAATTAATTATATAGAAAAGTTCTAGTTTTGAAAACAAAATGATATTTTAATAAAAATAAATAATTAGCAATGATAAAACTTATAACTTCTCTAAATTTCTAAGCAATAATAATATAATCAATGTTGAGAAAAAATGAAAATTAAAATAGTAAAAAAAAAAGAAAATCTAAAACCCAGTTTGTAAAAATCTAAAATACAATTAAATCGAAATAAAATAAAATAGTAACATTAATGAAAATGTTCATGTTTTACGTTAACCAATTCAACAAAACAAACAAATAATATAATGAAAATGTTAAATGAATTATTGTAGTCATATCCAAGGTTGATGATGATGATGATGATGGTGATGATGATGATGATCTGATATGTTGTGTTAATGTGTTATTTTTTGTTTCAGAAAAAAATAAAAAAATAATATAGCAAAGATCCTTTCTTCTCTCTTTACATTTATTTGTAAATAATAATTTGGTAAGATAAAAATAAAGTAAACAGTAGATAGCAATGACTTTCAAAATTTCAAATTCAATTTTTTCAAAAAAATAACCTTCACTCCTCTTTTTTACCGGTAAATAAATTGTAAAAAAAATGTTAATAAAAAGAAAAATAGAATAATAGCATGTAATAAGGCAAAAAGTAGTAGTTTCATATAATGTTTTAATTTCTCATATTGTAAGCAATAGTATAACTGTGAATTCTGTGTCCGTCAATTTTCCTCTAAATTCAATAAAATAATAAAATAATAAATCAATTTCAACTTCAATTTCAAATTTTTTCAAGTGTGATAATAATTGATAGGAAAAAACGCATAAAAAATAAAATAAAAAGAACAAAGAACAGGTTACAATAAGTGGACAATCAAAACAACTCTAAAAGAGTTGCTTACCACCATTGAGAACCAGAAGATTGGTTGGAGTTGTATGAAGTAGAACCACCGTAACCGCCTCTACCACCGTTATTGTAACCAAAGCCATTGTTACCATAATTGCTGTTGCCACCGTATGAAGAGCCACCATAAGCAGAGTTACCATAAGAATTACCAGCTCCATATCTTCTATAATCTCTAGTTGGGGCTCTTCCACCTCTACCTCTACCTCTACCACCTGAAGATTCTCTTGAGATAGTGCTCAAGAAATCTGGAACTTCTTGATTAGCTTCTGCCAGAATATCAATTAAATCTTTGCAGACGTTCTTGTTACCCCTATTGAAGAAAGCGGTAGCAATACCAGTATTACCAGCTCTACCAGTTCTACCAATTCTGTGAACATAATCATCGATATCACCTGGTAAATCATAATTGATAACATGAGTAACATTTGGAATATCTAAACCTCTAGCAGCAACAGCAGTAGCAACTAAAATTGGAGCTCTACCAGATTTGAACATTTCTAAAGCTCTTTCTCTTTCACTTTGAGATCTATCACCATGAATAGAAGTAGCTGGGAACTGTTGGTCAACTAAGAATTCACTCAAAATATCAGCCATTCTCTTAGTTTCAACAAAAACTAAGGTCAAACCAGTAGTTAAAGTGTCATCAGTGGATGATAAAATATCCAACAAACTAGATTGCTTCTCGTTATCTTCAACATACATAATTCTTTGGGTAATATTATCAGAAGTGGATCCAACTCTACCAACAGATAAGAAAATATAGTCGTTTAAGAAATCTCTAGCCAAATGTTGAATCTCTTTTGGGAAAGTAGCGGAGAATAACAATGTTTGTCTCTCAACTGCAGGTGGCATATCACAACCTTGAACAATATTTCTAATTTGTGGTTCAAAACCCATATCCAACATTCTATCAGCTTCATCTAAAACGAAATACTTAATGTTTTGTAATGAGATTCTACCTCTTTCTAATAAATCATTTAATCTACCTGGTGTACCAACTAATAAATCACAACCCCTTTCTAGTTGTCTGATTTGAGTATCAATAGAAGCACCACCGTAAACAACGGCAGGTCTAACCCATGATCTATAAGAAAATTTTCTAGCTTCTTCATAAATTTGGGAAACCAATTCTCTTGTTGGTGCCATAATTAAAGCAGTTGGACGAGCCTTTCTTCTGGCAAAAACATTGCCTTCAGTAACAACTGGGGCAGGTCCATTTTTATACATTTCACTCAAAACTGGGAATAAGAAACCACCGGTTTTACCTGAACCGGTTTGGGCACAAGCCATTAAATCTCTACCACCACATACAATTGGGACAGAGTATTTTTGAACTGGTGTTGGCTTGGTGAATCTGGCAAGTTCAATATTCTCAACCAGTAGTTCATCAACGGTTGGAGAAACAAATTCAGTGATTGGTTCCGGAGTGTCATCACCAGAAGCTTCGACTGGAATATCATCATAATGATCGAAGTTGATACCAGAGCTTTGAAATTTAGAATCACCTGCTTGACCAAATAATTCTAATTCTAAAGCATGATCTCTTTCAGATGGTTTATGAACGCCATCAACCCAGCTTCCTTCACCTGCAACTTTTCTGGATCTATAGTTGTTGTAACCACCTCTACCATAACCTCTATTATTGTTGTAGCCACTATTATTATTACCATAACCTCTGGAATAGCCACCCCTGTTATTGTTGTAGCCACCGTTATTACTATAACCTCTAGAATAGCCATTTGAATTGTAGTTGTTGTAACCAGTGTTACCTCTTGGTTGGTAACCATTGCTTGAGTTGCCAAAGCCAGCATTTTGGCCTTGGGAATCATTACCTGATCTCATATGAGGAGGAACGTAAGACATGATATATCGAATGTGTAACGCTTGTGTAGTTTTTAAAGAAAAAGAATGGACGATTTCGCCTTTATCTCTTAAAATGGTAAAAATACTTTTAGTAGAACCAGAGATATCGAAAAATTTTCATTTCTGCCAGACACGCACCGTGCCAATAAACGTGACCTCATATTTATTACGGAAAAATAATTAGGCAGGAATTACATTTTTTAAAATATACTATCAAGTATTGGATTAATGAATAAACAAATAAAATAGTATAGAGGATTTTTTAAACTAAAAGAAGTATCTTACAATACATCACATAGTAAACTTAGTTTAAGTCCTTCTTTAAAGTACCTAAGAAAGCATGCTTTTCGGCTGGAGTTTGGAATCTACCCTTACCAAATTTAGAAGCAGTGTCAATCCATTTTAAGTTAACAGCTTCTAAAGCTCTTCTGTTGGATGGGTTGTATAATGACTTTCTTAAAGTGATAACTCTCTTAACTGGACCTGGAATAGAACCCTTTAATAAGACAAAATCATTTTCGACAGCACCATATCTAACGAAACCACCCATTGGGGTGATGGTCTTCTTGGTTCTATCAAATTCAGTAGCAGCAGAGGCTTCATCACCAGCCTTACCCAATCTATAAACCTTGTGATTGATGGAAGTTCTGTGATGGTAACCTCTTTGACCAGCTCTGGCAACAGTCCATTGGACGTGGGATGGATGCCATGCACCAATACAAGCGACCTTTCTAACACCTCTGTGGGACTTTCTTGGTAACTTCTTGGTACCCCATCTGTGAGTAACACCTTCGAAACCATGACCCTTAGTAACAGCAATAGCATCAATCATTTCAGATTCTTCGAAGACAGAGTGGACGGAAACAGTCTTTTCGAAATGTTCTCTAGCCCATTCAAGCTTGTCAGAAACAGAACCACCATTTAATTGAATTTCAGCTAAGTGTGCCTTCTTTTGTGATAATGGGGTCTTTCTGATTTGAGTGTGAACTAAAACTCTAACAACTGAACAGTACTTTTGAATTCTAGCTAATTCTTGTTCAATGTCCTTAGCACTATTGGAGTATTTTTCAGAGTACTTGGTAAAAGCTCTCTTCTTAGCCTTGTACCAGTTCTTGTAGAATCTTCTCTTGATTTCATCAGATAAGTGTTCAGCCCAAACAGTGGTTAAAGATCTTAAACCTCTTGGGGTTTCAACGTAACCAACGACACCAACAACAACTAATTCTGGAGCATCAATAACAGTAGCAGCTTCAACAACTTCTCTCTTGTGCATCTTAGAACCTGGTCTTTCTAAATCTCTGACAATGGTGGTCATACCAGCTTTGTAACCTAAGAAAGCAGTTAAAGCAACTGGCTTGGATTTAACATCCTTTGGGAAGGACTTACATCTACCTCTTTGTAAAGCAGCTCTCTTTCTTGGTAAGAAACCTAAGGAACCATGTCTTGGTTGTTCATACTTTCTGTGGGACATCTTTTAATTGTAATTAATGAAATATAAAGTAAAGTTAAACTTTTTAGAGAAACAAGTGAAGTGTTAGCAAAAAGTCGATATGAAGAGAATGCTCTTTATTTATTAAGAAATTTGATCGTGCGCAGGTTGAAAATTTTTTCAGCGTTTTATAGTCGTGTGTGACCAATTAGGTGGCGTATGAATAGGGTAACTATGGCGCAGTTTGGTGTATTTCCTAGCTTTTTGGTCGAGTTTTTGGAATCGTCCACTCGACCCCTGATTTATCCAAATTAGGTAATTTTTAACTTTTCCGCGCAGTGGGTTTCGCAAGCAATTATTCAACGTACTCTATAGAAAATTTTTCGTATAAGCTAATGATGACTCAGTTCTTTTATTTTGGTAATAGTTCGTTATAAATACTTCCATCATTCTCGCTTGTCCGTTTGTATCCACCCATTTATCACCTTTCACAATAACAATCAAAATGAGTCTTATCTATAAAGCTTTCAACCCAAGAACTTCTTTGCTTAAATCCACAGCCTCTCTATTCAGAACCCCAACATTCATTAGACAATCCTCTACTAAGAATTTAGACAGAGCCACTCTGACAATCAGGGATGGTCCTGTATTTAGTGGTTATTCATTTGGTGCTGATAAAAATATTTCTGGTGAAGCTGTTTTCACCACTTCCTTAGTTGGTTACCCTGAATCGATGACTGATCCATCTTATAGAGGTCAAATTATTTGTTTCACTCAACCTTTAATTGGTAACTATGGTGTTCCATCTGGTACTGTCAGAGATGAGTTCAATCTATTGAAATACTTTGAATCTCCTCATATTCAATGTATTGGTATTGTCGTCTCTGACGTTGCTATGGAGTATTCTCATTGGACAGCTGTTGAATCTTTGTCTCAATGGTGTAAAAGAGAAGGTGTTGCCGCCATTACTGGTGTTGACACCAGACAATTGGTTAGCTATTTAAGAGAACAAGGTTCAAGTTTAGCCAGAATTTCTGTCGGTGAAACCTACGATGCCGATGAAGATGCCGCTTTTGAAGATCCAGGTGCTGTCAATTTAGTCCACAAGGTTACAACGAAAGCACCTTTTCATATCTCCTCTCCAAATGCTAAATATCATGTTGCTGTTTTAGACTGTGGTGTTAAAGAAAATATTTTGAGATCTCTAGTTTCAAGAGGTGCTTCAGTTACCGTTTTACCATATAACTATCCAATCCAGAAAATCGCTAAGAAATTTGATGGTGTTTTTATTTCTAATGGTCCAGGTGATCCAACCCATTGTGCTTCAACCGTTCAAAATTTAAAAGAAACTATGGAAAATCATCCTAATTTACCAATTTTTGGTATTTGTTTAGGACATCAATTATTAGCCTTAGCTTCAGGTGCCAAAACTATTAAATTAAAATATGGTAATAGAGCTCATAATATTCCAGCTTTAGATTTAACTACGGGTAAATGTCATATCACATCTCAAAACCATGGTTATGCAGTTGATGCTCAAACTTTACACCCAGACTTCAAGGAATATTTCATTAACTTGAACGATTTATCAAATGAGGGTATGATCCATAAACATAAACCAATTTTCTCAACTCAATTCCACCCTGAAGCTAAAGGTGGTCCTTTAGATTCTTCTTATTTATTTGATAAATATTTTGAATTATTAGAGGTTTATCATAAGCAGACTGGATTAAAATTTAATGCTGATGATTTACTGGTTGATATCTTACCAAGAGAAAGAGTCTTATAGACAAAAATGAAATAATGATATTTTACAATTACTACAGCACAGACAATGATATATATTTCTTTATCGATTATTATTCTTCTCTACCCTACCCCTTTCTGCTTTACTTATATTAAACTAGAAATTACCTTCAGTTCTCTTCCATTTTTCTTTCCTTTCTTGCCTTTTTCTTTACATTTTCTACCAGTTAATATAAAATAAAAATAATTGATTCGACCAAACTATTTTCATTTGCGAAACAATTGCGATGTCCATGCTGTAACAAAGCGGGCAAGTTAAGCAAAACAAATACTAATGATAGCGAGATTTTCGGACACAGCAACCTCTATCTCCTTTTAATAAAGTATATTTTTGGAAGGAATTTTATCAGACACCACGTACTATTTAAAAGATCGTAATATTATTCCTTAAATAAACATCAGTAACTTTAATGAAATATAACAAACTAATTCAAGGTATTATATCTCGTAAAATGTGGAAAAAGTATCTCATTCTTTTTTACTACGTTGAAGGGGAATTGTTGACCAACTATTAAATGATGTAAATTATAATTTGCTGGTAATTTTCTGTAACTAGTAGGAGTTGAAATATAAATGATTCATCAATTCCTGTTTTCTTCAGAAATTTAAGTAGCCATATTAATTACAGATTTCAAAAAAGAATAAAAATAGTTTTAACTAATGGTGATGGTTTCTCATACGATACTGCATTCTCTTATATCAAATAATTAAGTTGAAGTCTAATCCAACTTTACAAGAAAATGTTTTGGTCAATGCAACTCCTACTTCTTGCTGTTATATTGGGTTGAATCATATAGATAAGGATAGCCAAGATATTGACCTAGTTATTTCAGTACCTAATACTGGTAGAATTTCTACAGATTTATTTTCATGATCAACTGATACTTTTGGGGTGCTTTAGAAGTTTCACGGATCTCAGTTAGATTAATTGGCCTCCAATGATAGAGAATAAATGGGGTTATTCGTTGTTTAAGAAAAGTTATTCAAAACAAGATGACGGTAAATTGTATCTTTGGAAGACAGATTCTAATTAAGTTTATGACTATTAGAAACAGTTTAATTGCTCTTGATGGCAAATTAGTTACTGTTCTGAAATCTATCTATCATCAAGTTAATGATCTGAACAGTGGTGAGTCTGAATTTTAATTAGTTTCTGTTTTACTCATGTTTTCGTTCAATTATGTTAAATACTATGTGTATTTGATTTTATAGTTGTCAAAATAACTGTATTGCAACGACTATGGATTTATAACTTTGTAGTTGGGAGTTTAGTGTTGAGGATTAAGACTCAAAGTTAGATTAAAATCTAGACTCAGATACAGATCCAGATTTGGAAATAGAAACGAGCGCTGCAACAACTTCAACAAAAAATTATTTCCATACCCACAACTAAATTTAAAAGAACCACAGTTTGTTTACATCCATGCTACTCTTTCTTTACAAACAAAACTAAAATTTAACTACAACAATGCCATTAAGAGTGTTACTTACCAATGATGACGGGGGTCCAAATGATCTAGCTTCCCCCTATGTTAAATATCTAGTTGAAGCTATTGAAACTTTGACCAATTGGGAACTAACAATCTGTGTTCCTTCATCTCAAAAGTCATGGATCGGTAAAGCACATTTTGCAGGTAGAGACGTTAAGGCTACTTATATTTATTCAAGTATAAAATCCCCTGATGATAATTCTTACCATGGACCTTTTGCTTACCCTCAATCTAAATTACAACATGATAAAGAATTAAAAGAATGGTGTCTAATAGATGGTACCCCAGCTACCTGTACTGATATTGGCTTAAATTACATTTCAGGTGGTGTTGATAACATTGATTTAGTAATAAGTGGTCCTAATGTAGGCAGAAATTCAAGTTCATTGTATTCTTTATCTAGTGGTACGATTGGTGGAGCCATGGAAGGCACAAGTCATGGCAAGAAAGCTATTGCCGTTTCTTATGCATATTATAAAAGCTTTAAAGAACGTCCAGAGATTTTGAGAGAAGCTTCTTTGATAGCTATCAAGATTATCGAAAAGTTATACAATACATGGAATAATAAAACTGATATTTACTCTATTAATGTCCCATTAAAGCCTGATTTAAAATTGGGTAAAACTAGAGTTTTAATGGTTCCATTTTTTGAGAATAAATGGGCAAATTCTTTATTCCAATCAACATCATCACAAGTTCCTGAAAATGAAAAAGGCTATGATATTGTTGATCAATCCGTTACATCAGGCCAAATCTTCAAATGGAGTCCAGACTTTGAGGCTGTTCATGAAAATGTGGCTAAAAGTACTGCTTTGACAGATGGTAAAGTCATTGAACGTGGTGAAATCTCAGTTACTGCTATGAAAGCTGTCTTTAAAGAAATTGATGAGATTAATCAAGGTGAACTAATTCTAGAGTAAGTCCAATTCTGTTTTCTTTTTTCTTTTTTTTTCTTTATAATATTCTAGACTGTCCAATACCTCAATTACTTGAAGTTCCTTTCACACACATTAAGTTTTGTACTATTACTACTAGTCTGCTATCTTATTATTTTTCCCTCATCAATATCAATGAAACTAATATAATTATGATTTTTTCTTTCTAGCTTGCCGATTGATAAGTTGTCCATCGAAAACTCTGAACAGAGTATGAAGAAACAAGACTTCTCTATTGTGGTTACTTTTCCAAATGAGTCTTATATTTTTAAACCGTTACAAGAAGCTGCTTTTAAACATTTATCTCAATCGAGAATTTATAATTCTCTAGAAGAAATTAAAGAAGGTAAAATTGTTCATATTGCAGAATACGAGGACTTAGACCATGAGAGGTTGATGACTGATTCGGAAACATATTTCACAAATTCATATATTTATCGTAAATCATTAATCAGAAAGAATTACCTTGCGAATACTATAAAGAGTTTCACCTCCAAAAATACCGATTCAATTTTAAAAAAAGCATTCCCACAATCCTTCAATTTAGAATTAGACTATGCGGAATTTTTAGATGATGCATTAGATGAAATTTATGAATTTAAATGTGAATTACTAGAAAATGAACAAAACCCAAGCAACGAAAAAAAAACGTACATTTTAAAGCCAAGTATGAGTGATAAAGGTCAAGGTATTAGAATTTTTAAAACTATCGATCAATTACAGGAAATTTTTGATTCATTCGAAGAAAATGAAACTGATGAAGATTATCCCGAAGATTGTGATGATGATAATGGTATTATTACTTCACAGTTAAGAGACTTTGTTATTCAAGATTATATTAATGATCCGTTACTGTTGTCTGAGTATGGCAACAAAAAATTCCATATTAGATGTTATGTCTTATGTTCTAATAATTTAAAAGTTTACGTCTACAAAAGAATGTTATTACTGTTTAGTGAATTTAAATATGAAGATTCAAATAGCGGAACTGATATTTTTGATATGAAGGGTCATTTAACTAATACTTGCTTGCAACGTGATGAAAAAACGGTTATTGAAATCAATAAATCAGTTTTAAATAATGAACAGAAGGATAAAATTGAAACACAAATTTTCGAAATTGTGAGTGATTTGTTCAAAGCTGGTTTAAACGCTGACAAAATTAATTTCCAACCATTGCCAAATGCTTTTGAAATTTTTGGTTTGGATTTTTTAGTTGATTCTAAATTAAATGTTTATTTATTAGAAGTTAATTCTTATCCTGATTTTAAGCAAACAGGTGATGATTTGAAAGGTTTGATTTACGAACTCTTTGAAGGTGTTATGGTTAAGTCTATTAAACCATTTTTAGAAAACACACCAAAAGAGGAGGAATTTGAAAATTTATATAGAGTTTTAAACGTCGATAATAATTACTAATTTTAATTTTGTTTACAATAATATTTTATAGATTTACCCTTCTTTAATTTAAATAAAAAATTTCATAAGAGTTCAATTACCCATAACGATACAGTAGCAATATTTTTAAAAGTACAAACAACGAAAAGCAAATAAAAATAAAATAACACGATCAATTAGCTTTCCCATTACCATTAGTCGAACCATGTTCCATATCATCAATTTCTTTACACCACCTAAAAACATTATCTCTCAATCTTTCGGCCCTTATAAACCCATTTCTGATGGTAGCCAATGATCTAATGAATTCCTCATTTCTTTGTAATGCTATTTGAATTAATTGTCTAGATTCTTCAGCATCTTCAACTTTTTGAATCCCAAAATTAAAATCTCTTTTAAATTGCGGAAGTTTGAAAAATGGATCTTTAATAGCTTTATTAGCTTTCTGTACTTCTGGATCAACCACACCACCAGTATGGCCTAAATCTACATGTTGAACTTCATCTTGAGTTGAGTCTAGATCTATTCCGCTCGTTTCAGCTGTTGTTTCATTAGCATTAACTGTAGTACCATCATTTGATAAAATTGCTTCCTTCTTCAATTTTGCATCAAGGTCTAAATTATGGTCATATAAAGGTAAAGCCATTCCATCTGATCTATAACTGTTGAAATCATCACCAAGAAAAACATCCATCAATTTCGATAATTGATTAACATTATCTTGCTCTTTCTCGATTATGTGGATAGTTTCTTCAGCTAACTTAGTTAAATGCTTTGATTTATAAATATCAACATATGTTTTACGTCTAACTATATCTGAAGGTGTCGTAATTGGTTTAAGTATATTAGCGACATCTAAATTCTGTAATAATTCTGCTGCGTCTTCATTATAGTTATCATCCATTTCATAATCGGAGTCGTCATCAGGATCACCAAATTCTTGATCTAATTCATGTTTTATTATAGAATCTATAGTTGATTTTTTATTTATGAAGACCAATCGCTCATCAATTAAATTCTCAGATGGGGCTGTTGTTGTTGTATTGTTATCTATAGTAGTCAATAAGGGCCTTGATTTTATTTTAACCAACTTAAATTCATCATCATTGGAATTCAGCCTTGTAAAATCTACACTTTCTTCAACATTCTCTAACTTATTGCCTCTATTTGAGTAAGCTTTATTGAATTCGGAATCCTGAATATTTATCAAAAGAGAGTTGTTTAAATCTTTGGAGTAATTGTTTTCAATAGCCAACTTAAAACGAAGAATGTTTTCCATCTGTGTGTCATGAGAGGCTGTACTCATAGGAGTAGAAGGAGCCATGATCAATAACGGTAATAGCTGTTATTAGCAAGTTGTCTTCTTACTTGGACAAACTCTTAGCCAGTTATCATAATATATTGTCACTTTTCTGACTGAATTCAGAAAGTCTACAAGTAGTGCGCCAGCAAATCATTTTGGTTATCACGTGATCTATTCAGCTCTTATGGCGGATTAACTTCTCATAGATCCTCCGATAATTTCAATTGAAGTAGTTAAATTGACGAATGTGATGAATTTATTACAATAATTAATATCAACACTTTAATTTCAGAAATAAAGTGTTCTGTTTTTTAAAGTTCATTTCCTTATTAGATCAAATTAGGTATTAGATTTCTATGAATCATGGCTATATTTGTTTTTCCAACTTTCAATAAATTCTGGGTTAAATGATCAGAGGCTAAAGTGTGCGGGAACTCTTCTTGCGGAACAATTACCTAATCTGTCTTTCTCCAGAAACCACAGTAAGAATGAGTGAGTAAGCGATAGCTATCAAACATAGAATTGAATTCACTGTTCTCCGAAAGATTATTTAAAAACAATGTTCTTTCCCTTAATTTCTAAAAGTTTATACGGTTATTGAGTATTGAAACAAAAATTAATATAATTACCATCAAATTACAATAATGACTGTTCCTCCACTATATTATAACAGTGACCCACGTTCGTTTGGTTTTTCAACTGCTAGATCAAGATGGCCAAAAATTTTGTCAACTGCAGTTGAAGATGTTAAAATTGAAATTAACAAGGTAACTCCGTCAAATGATCTAAAGATAAAGCAATCAAACTCTATTATTGAGTCAATTGAATCACTAAGCAATGACATCGTTAATAATGGGCCTATCAAGAAGTTTAATAGTGCGATCCCAGGCTTAAACTCATATAACGAAACATTAGCTAAGTTAGAAGTTGAAAATGATGGTAAACCATTTACTTGGTTAACTGGTCCTTGGTTATTTATTGAATGCTATTTATATCGTCAATTGGATTCTTATTTTAAGTCCAATTCAGAATGGTCAGAATTTGATATTTTCAATAGACTGAAAAGGGAAACTTTTTTCTCTTCTGCATTGGGTGTTTACGAGTTAATTGTTAGATACAAACAATTATCTTTACATAAAACTGAAATTGAAAACAATCAAGAATTGTTGAAAATTTTGTATGAAGAGTTCATTGATGTTTCATTATGGGGTAATGCAACTGATTTGTCCTTATTAGCTAATGCATCTTTAGATGATATTAAATCCGTTCAAGGTAAGGAAGCAAGAGAAAAATCTAAAA
Source organism: Ambrosiozyma ambrosiae (assembly GCA_003705185.2). NCBI lineage: Eukaryota > Fungi > Ascomycota > Pichiomycetes > Pichiales > Pichiaceae > Ambrosiozyma > Ambrosiozyma ambrosiae. The sequence goes on from PPHU02000002.1 coordinate 333,586, forward strand.
AGAATATAATTTCTAATGATTTAGAAAAGTCTTGGGAAAGATTAACAAACTCTACAACAAGTGGTGAAAAAAGAGTTGATATTGTTTTAGATAATGCTGGATTTGAGTTTTTCACTGATTTATGCCTATCATTATTTTTATTAGACTCTAAATTGGTTGATAAGATTGTCGTCCATTGCAAAACTAGACCGTGGATGGTCTCTGATACCATGATTAAAGATGTTAAGATTATCTTGGATGATTTGATAAATAAAACATATTTCCCAGAACATCAATCTGAAATTCAGTTTTTTGTGGATGCAATTGAAAAGTATCAAAAATTAGGTAAATTTGAAGCTGTTGATAGTGAATTTTGGACCGTAGACTTAGATTATTGGAACTTGTCTGAAAATGAAACTAAATATGGAGGTGCTCAATTATGGAAGTATTTCCAAGATTCAACTTTAGTTATCATTAAAGGTGATTTAAATTACAGAAAATTAACAGGTGACAGACATTGGCCAAGAGATACTCCTTTTGTTACAGCTATTAATCAATTGGCTAAGTCTGGAATTCATTTATTGGCTTTGAGAACATGTAAAGCTGATGTTTGTGCTGGTTTAGCTCCGGGTAAAGATGAAGAATTGTGTAAGTACTGGGAAAGCTTGGGAAACAAAGTTGGTGAATTATGGTGTTCAAGTGGTAAATGGGCAGTTATTTCATACTCCGACGGAGAAAATTAATTGTTTAAATTTATCATTTACTACTATACTCTTCTACATACTAAACCTTTATATAGTTTATACTTTCTACTTTTGATTTCATGGGACATTTATAATGTATTAGCAAAGTTCTATATATACAAGAAGTCAAATATAAATCAAACAAAGCTATTGGATCTCAGCATTCATATTAATAGCATAGTTACTAAATCGCCTTGCCAACTTGAAATCGACCTCGGACAACCCATCTACGTCATGAGTAGTCAACATCAAATCTACTTTATTGTAAGTGGTAGTGATCGTGGGATGATGTTGCGTCAAATGTGATCTGAGACTAATTTTCGTTAAGTAGGCCCATGTGTCTTCGAATGATTTGAATTTCAATTGGGTCGAAATTGTTTTCTGAGTCGACGAAAGTTGCCATTTGATAGGAAGATTCTCCAGATGAGTGTTTATTTCCGTCAGTCCCAACTTAATATATCTAGCTTGTTTAGACATTGCAAATTTCAAATTGTATTCGTAGTGAGGGGACATACAACTTGTAAATGTACACCTACTTATAACAGTCAAGATAGTTCTTCAACACTATGCGCAGCGTGTTCGTGAACTTCGTGTTCTTTGAATTTCTTTCGATCTGGAGTTAGGAAGTTTTTCCACGATTCACACAGAGATCATAGGCACATTTCTCTTTATTACCACTAAAACTACAGTTTTGAGAGGTTGACTAGTCTTCCGATGGCATCTGCAATATATATATTAGATCAAAAGTTGAACCTGCTCATACAGAGGCAGTACAAATACGATTTGAACTCAGCTTTTATTGTTGACAATTTCCAAAAAGCCTTCAAGAAACATGAAAACCCAGATCTAAACAGTCCCATCCTAACAATAGACAACTTAATTTACGTTTACCTGAGAATTGATGAAATCTACTTGATGACTCCAACATTTGAAGATTTAAATCTTATGGGGCTAGTATCATTCTTATCAAAATTTGGTTCGTTATTAAAAAGTTACTTCATTGAATATAAATTAATGGATAAAAAAAAAGGTAAATTGACAAGTGATCTTATAAAAGATAGTTACATTTTGATTTATGAATTGTTTGATGAAACAGTAGATTTTGGAATTCCTCAATTAACAGAGTTCAATATCTTAAGAGAATATATTAAGCTCATAGTGCATGACCCCGAGTCATTAGTTAATAGCACTACAGACTCAAAATTTGATAATGAAGATGATATATCAAGAGAAATTAATTCAAGTATATCAAGAACTTCAACAACAAAAGTTTCGTGGAGGCCTAAAGGTATATTTTATAACAAGAACGAATTTTTCATAAATATGAATGAGCGTTTAAGATTTAAATTTCATTTGAATGAAAACAGAATGATTTTTAACTCAATTACAGGTGAGATGAACTGTAAATGCTTTCTATCAGGGATGCCTAAGTTAACTTTGGCCATAAATGAAAATTTTAAAGATGACAAAACAATTTTTACTAGCATAAATTTCCATCAATCTGTCGAATTATCAGAAGATATTATAAAAGAGGAAAAGGAAGATAAAGATAAATATGATGTTGAATACTTATTAGAATCTTCACCGTCTGGCAATAATAATAATAACACTAGTAATCAAATACAATTTATACCACCAGATGGTGATTTCAGATTAGCAAATTATCAGATTATAGGTACAGCTAATTTAAAGCCTTTGCTTCTTGTTATTCCTACTTATAAGCTCTACTATAAAAATGGAAAATATAAATTAAAGATCAAAGCCACAACAGTCACTAGTTTCAAAAAAAGAAGTAAAAATCAAATGAAAGATGTTAAAATTAAAATTCCGATAGTAATACCTAATCAAAACCTATGCTTAAACTTTGTTCCATCAAATGGGAGTGGCTTGAAATTTAAAACTAAATTGGGTGATGTTGTCCATAATTTGAAAAGTAATTGCATATTTTGGCAGATTTCTCAAATGGAAGGTAATTTGAAAGGTGAGATGGTTGCTGAATTTGAACTAATATCTAAAAAACAAATTGCTGAGAGCCATGAAGTCAATTTTAAAAGAGGTAAACAAGATAAGAATGATTTAATTTATTATGATCTTACAAATGAATTGTCCTTGGATAAAATGTGGGAGAATGAAAACAGATTGCTAACTGTTGAATTCAAATTGAATATAACATATAGCGATTTGAAGATTAATTATTTGAAAATTGAAGAAGCCCAACTAGCATTTCAAAGTTTTCCATGGATTAAGTATAATACTTCTTGTAAAGGAGAAGATTATTGTTTTGTTGTTGGTGAAAAACAGTTGCAAATTGATTTGAGTGAAGAAGAGCTAGCTCAACTAGAAGAAGAAAACAAAGAAGAGAGAGAAATTGTTGAAGCTGACACAACGATGGAAGAAATTGAGGCTGTAGTTGATTCGTTGATCAATGATTCTGACTCTAGATCAGATTATGAAGATAATGATCAAGATCACCACGATCCTGTCATTGCTCCAGCCTCTAAGACTAGTGGAAAGTACAAATACGGCAATAGATTCATAGATTTCGAAGAGTATGTTGTAGAGGATGAAACGGAACTATCTTTGAGGTCTTCCATAGAGACTCAATCAGTGCAGGAAACTGATGAATATGAGGTTCTTGAGCAGCAGACCATCCAGTCGACCTCCACTAAGAACTGACGCTAAACTGAGAAGTCGGAAGCGCGTACAATGTGCGAGTTGAAGCGGATTCTGGAGGTTCGTAGTTAATTCGTTGTTCGTTGTTCGTCGTTCGTTGTTTGTCGTTCATTTCGTAGTATATACGTGTTGACTGTACACTTTTATAGTTAATCTAACATTTGCATATTCAGTTCGATATGAAGCTCAAGAACAATACAGTTGACCTAGGCTACCCTATTTATGGTGCAAAATTCCTCAGGGACGACCTCTTGATCGTTGCTGGAGGGGGTGGAGAAGCTGGCAATGGCGTCCCAAACAGATTAACCGCCCTTCTAATGCAACCCGATAATGTCAAGAAACCAATTAAAAAATATAGAGAATTACCATTGAAAGACTTTGAGGACTGTCCAATGTCACTTGATGTTAACAACAACATTATTTTAGCAGGCGTAAATGAAAACTCTCAAACGATTAAGGAAGGTGTTAATAAGCATTTAAGAAAATTCAGATTTGAAAATGATCATTTAAGATTCACTGAAAGTTACCAAGTCCATTCCAGTACAAATCCACAACATTACCAAAAGTTGACAGAATTAACTAAAGATGGTACTCAAGCTGTTATTGTAATGAATGACAATCCATCTTCTGTTTACATTGTTGATACAGCAGAAGATTTAGAAGAGAAATTCAAAGTTGCCACTAATGGTGATGTCAAAGATATCTCCATTTCTCCGGATGGTAAAATGATGTGTTACATTACCAGTCATCAGTTCCAAGCAATTTCTACAATTACTGGGAGATCGGTACATTCTTCCACTCTGAATTTTAATCTATCCAAAGTTTCGTTCTATGATAATAACATTGTTGTAGTTGCGGGTACTTCAGGTGATAATATTGCTATTGCACATTTTTCAATATCAAAATCTTCAGTTATTAAACAATTAACAGTGATAAAGAAGCTAAAAGGTTTACTCTCAATGGATGTTAATCCTAATAATGGTTTAATTTCACTTGCTGGATCAGACTGTTCAATTTACTTAGTTAGATTCAAAGATCTGAAATTAATCAGAAAGATAAATCAAGTTCATGCTTTTGCTATCACAAAAATTGTTTCTAATGAAAGAGGTAATTATTTAGCTTCTGTTTCTGCTGCAAACTCATTAAACTTAATTCAAATTCCTGAAAATTTTGCGAACTCAAAGTCAATAATTATAAGCTTTTTCCAATTAGTTTTTTCAATCTTCTTTGTTGCCATTCTTGGTATATGTATACAGTTTGCAATTCAACATGGTTATCTTCAAAAGACACAAGAAGAAATAATTAAGTATTATAACAAAAGAAAACCAGCAGATTCATCGCATTATTTCTCTGTTGAACCATTAAGGGAAAAGACAATTACAAGAATTTCTTCTGAAGGTTCATCGACTACATACATGCCAATTAAAGAAAGATCAACTCAAACTTTTGAAGCAAATATTCCCATGCAGTCTGTTGGTGTTCCTGAATTTTACACAGAAAGTTCTCCTTCGGACACATCATATATTCCTATTAAAGAAAAAACAATAGAAGAAGATATCATTTCAATAAGCGAGAACGTTTCAACTTACTTCACCCCAAGTGAAACTAATAATTTTAGGACTGCAACTCCCTCCGATATTAAAGATGGAGCTATTAATGGTGATATTGGTTTCGTTGAAGAATCAATTACAACTGCTTTAACTAAAAGTGCATTGTCTACATCAGTAAATAAAGAACCCTCTCCAAATGACGCTGGTTCGAAATCGAAAATAGATATTATACAGAGAGCTGTTTCTGAAGGTATTACCACAACCGAAACCACTTCCTCTATTGTTGCTTTAGATTTTAAGGAGAAAGAATCCCCCTCTTCTTCTTTTAGAAGTAAGGAGCTCTTATCCAGTATTCGCAGTTCAAGTTCTGAAGTCGGCAGACAGGAAATAGAAGAAACTACAAGGTTAACATCTCAAACTACCCTGTTGGAAACAGTTGTTGAAACGGTTTTTCAAACTCAGGTTGTTATGGAAACTGTGTTAAGTAAGACAACCCTAACTCAAATTGAAACTATTAAAGTCACTGAATCATCTACTCCGTTGCCCAACCATTCTTCTATAAAACATTTTACATCAGCCTCAGTTAAATCTGATATCTCATCTTCATTAAAAAATCCTAGTTTCCTTTCCATAGAAAGTTCCAATGCTACAAATTCTACTTCAACTTCTTCTAGTTCTATTGTTTCATCCTCGAAAATTGCGTCCCACTATGTCGCATCTTCATCGACTGATTCTACTAATACTTCCATTTCATCAGAAGCATCTGAAACTTCTGAATCATTAGCATCATCAACTATATTTGGTTTTACTGACCTTTCGTCTCTATCTGTGAAACCAATTAATTCTGAGTTATTATCTGGTCTAACCTATTTAACCTCAATTAATGATTTGTCTTCAAGTTCCTCATTAGCATTAATTAGCTCATCCCTTATATCATCTCAAGCTGTTGAAACTAAAGCTTCTTCGACCAAGCCTGTTGTCTCATTCTTTACTTTATCTTCATTAGAAAAGTCATTGTCCGAATTTCCTGAAAGTAGCTCAGTTAAAACTCCGATTGACAGTTCATCAATAATCAAAGAAACAGTTGAATCAAAAGTCGTCACTCATAGTACTGTTGATGAGACTGTTGAAGAAGCAATTAAAGAAACACTAGTTGAGTCTACTCCTACGTCTAACTCGTCCACTCATAGCACAAAGGAGTCAAAGGTTACATCTGTAGTTGAGCCATCAAGCTTTACAATTGATTTGCCTGAGCCAAAGAAACGGGTTATAAATCCAGTTCTAACCGCTTCCAATGAAAAAGATGCTCTAATTTCTTCCAGCAATGAGTCGAATGTCGAATTATCGGATTTATCTGAACCTGAACCTGAACCTGAATCTAAGTCTGAATCTAAATCTAAATCTGAATCTGAATCTGAATCTGAATCTGAATATATAGTCACCAGTAATATTACGATAGACGAAACTTCATCTACAGTTACCATTCCTAGTGAGGTTCATGATGAACTATAATTCATTTCTCAAAATAGAAAGTAAAAAACTTGTGATTTTCTCTTTTAAATTCTCCAGTACAATATGTTTACATCTTTATGATTTATATAATTTTTTAATGTATATCTTTTTTCTATTTCATTAATAAAAAAAATCGCATATCAAAAACCCATGGGAAAAAAGTAAAAAAAAATATTACGGATAATAATTAAGGTAGTGAGCATGTCGCAAAAGATTTATCTTGCTTGTACTTTTCAAGAGCATTAATAGTTGACATATTTTAATTGTGTTAAAATTTATTCAAAGTGATACTTGTTTTCTCTATATTGTGTGCATGCTATTGGGAGATGATTAAGACTCACCAGCTCTTTTAGAATTACAGGCGACAATTTTAAACTTTTCAACATTAACAGTGTCACCATCATCCAATTTCACATTAACATCCTTGATAACAAAAGTCCAAACGTCATCACAGAATCTATAAGTATGCAAATGCCCTTTAAAATTCAGTTTTGATTTAACTTCTTTCAAATTATCCGCAGTGACTCTATCAAAGTTGGTCAATACTTTCATAGCCAACTGTGGTTGAATTCTTTGATCCACAATTAATGTATCTAACGCTTCTGCTAATGAAGTTCCGATTCTATATTGGTTGAGGAAAATGGATATTGTGGGTAGTTAGTAATCTTATGTTCAAGCATGAATGAAGGATAGATGAGATAGATTGAAGGCAAGCAGGAAATTAAAAAATAGTGGCACTTACGTGCTTCTTCTATAGAATTCATAATATGCTGGTCCATTCATTATTAAATTTCGTAGCTATCCGCTATGGGATTAGAGGGTGGGTCGGTCTATCGATTAGTTTCACCTTATGCTGTTGCTGTTCTAGTTTGGAAGTGCGAAATATAAAAGTCTGGCGTCGTTCTGTCAAATGGGGAGCACGGGCGCATTGTTCCACTTCAATATATTGAACTTCCTTAGCTTCTTCTTCTGATACTCGTGATACACTCCTTAGATACTAGGCTCTTAACATCTATAATATATTCTAGACACCAATGGCCTGCTAGTTTCGTAACTATAAATGGTTTAGATAGTTATTTGCTTAATTGATATGGTTCATCATTGACACATACATTAGAAGGAAATGAAGCGTTGGAATCAACACCAGGTTTATACCAAGTTTAAGGACCTCATTATAGGATTGGGTTAAATCAAAAGCAATATCATTAATTTCCCTGGCCTAAATTGCCAATTTTTTGAAGTTATCAGACTAATTTTTGATAACTGATCACATAATTTTCAAGTAAAAGTCATGTATTGCATACATATTAGCAAGTTTAATTGAATGCAATTTCTTGAATAGTTGGTCTTGCCAAAAGAAGCAGAAACATATCTTTAAATTTAAAGCTAATATTATGGACATGGTCAATATTGTCGTAGAGTATTTTTCGATAGCATTACTGGTTCTTAAAATATCTGATATTTAATAAACTTGTGACAAATCATTGTTACCTTTTATGAACTTTGTAACATGTTCTTCTTTAATGTATTTAACTTTTAAATTCGCAATTCCATAGTGATAAAAATTTCCGAACTCTAGTATTGATTGAATGATATATCAAATTAGAATTGAGGAAATTGAAGTGTAATGCTGAGTTGGATACTGGACGATTAAACGAGATGAAATGTTTGGTAAGGTACTATTAGAGATAAATCTAGTGAAAATATATTGGAAAATGAAAGTGACTGTTCAACATAACATTGCAATAATTAAAAATAGTTTGTGGAAGAACAGAAGCAGGTACTTCATTTTTAGAAGTATAGAGGGTGACTACAGGGTCATGACAATCAGATGTCACCCAACTAAATTGCTGATATAATTTTCCAGGTATTTGTCAATATTTTAGATGCTTGAAATTCGTAGGTTAAATGTTGTCTGAGATTTCGTGTGTGTGTGTGTGTGTTTATGTATGTTAATCAAGAGAATTAGATAAATTACAGTTCCTTTGAAATAGCATGGTTTTTGTTCAATCTAAGTTAATGATTAAATACAGCATCAAAATTTAATAAAACCATCTTAGGCAATAAATCTGTATTTTATAATTCTATTATGAAATTTACATAGACTATGACTTACAGCCTGCCATCATATTAACATAAATGAGAGTCAATTGCCAAGGGATCAGTATACATAAATTAAAACTATTAGAACAGTAGACCATGTCGATATCACTCCCAGACAATGGTTTAAACTTCGTTATTAACAGTATATCCTGTATTGTTAAACTATACTTGTTAATAATTATTCAGTAATCAGTCCAAAATATACGTCTCCAATTTCAAGTAAAAGTTAGCTTATAATACAATGCACAAACTGTATCGTTTTTGATAAAGAAAAACCATACATATCAAGAATTTTGCTGTTAAGAAAAATAGAGAAGGTTATATATGCAGCCCCAAATTACCCTTATTGTTTTTGTTAGTTGACTAGAAAGTTGGAAGTCTTTACAGATATTGTTAAGATACTTACCTATACATCATCCGGATACAAAGTTAAATGCGTCCAAGAAGTTTTGATGAACCTAACTTGCTTCTTGTGAGTTCGGTAGAAATTTCAATTCAAAAGATACATAATTAATTCTAATCGTATTTAAAATCATATGTAAATACCTCTATATATAACCTTCAATCCTATAGTTTTGTGTATCTGAATTTTATAGTATGTTGACGTTCAAAAAACAATTGCTATATATGGCCTAAATAAGAAGTATTTTTCTGTGCGCTGACGCTTCGAGTTTGATAGGATGACATTTTGCCGCATGGTCATTGGCTGTAGATATTATACAAAAAACAATACAGCGATCAGTTCTTTCTGTGTTGGTCCTAATCCTATTACGAAACTATGCAGAATTCTCTCCAACAGTGGTATATATTTGCATAGACATCATACAGTTTAGCCTGAAATAGAACTAACTTTAGTGAAAAATTGCATTTCCAACTGTCTGGATACTGAAGCAAAAATCAAACTGAGAAACAATTACCCTATATATATATATTCTTCCGGTCTCGAACCTAATTTCGTTCTGTCAACCTGGATCCGGTATATCTTTACAATAAGAACTACTTTTCTCGATCATCACGCCGTCAAATTTTGATTACCACAACTTCTTTTACACTAAGGAACTTATTCAAATCATATTCTAACATAATTCTAGTGTCTTCGTGCTTGTGTGCTGTGCTTGTCTTGAACGTACTTATTATATCCTACACTAAATAACTCAATTGATAGCAACTCAGAATCCTTTTCCAACAAAAAAAATCGCCGAGTTTTAAAAACACATTCAAATCAATTTCTTTTGACTTGCAAAATACTCTCTTACTTCTTCTGATTAAACGTCTATATAATTTTTTTTGTTTGTTACGGGTTCTTATTGCTTGTTAATAATTTCTTCAACTCATTTCGGTTATTTGTCAGCTCCTTTTTCCATTTCGAGAGAAGACTATCTTATCATTTTTTGCATACACAACTCTATTATGAGTACAGTCATTTCAAATCACTTGATTCCAACGCCATTCCTACATATGAATTCAGAACAAAATTTGAATACTGAAAATGGGCATTTGCTTCATCAAAATTCAAATTCTCCAATTTCAAGCAATTCAAATAAAATCAAAAGCCCATCTAGAAGTCATAAGAAGACTACAACTAATACTTTCAAAAATAAAAACTCACAAAAGTCATCAAACAATGTGGGAACTTCTAGTACTGCTGGCCAAACTTGTGCAAACTGTGGAGCTATAAAAACCCCTCTTTGGAGAAGAACTCCTGATGGTGCTTTAACATGTAATGCTTGTGGACTTTATTATAAAGCAAATCATACTCATCGGCCAGTTAACTTGAAAAAACCTCCTCACATGGTTGCTATTTCTAGACATGAACTTCAAGAAGGTTCTTGTATGGGTGGTGGACATTGTAATGGTACAGGTGGCTCTAATAGTTGTAGTGGATGTCCTGCATTTAACAATAGGGTTGTTGTTCAGCAGGAAAAAACTCCAAAGAAGAAGAGTAAGGATGAAGAAGTTGAACTGGCTTTGGCCTGTATGAACTGTGCTACCACTGTCACTCCATTATGGAGAAGAGATGATTCTGGGAATACAATCTGTAATGCTTGTGGACTATACCTCAAGCTACATGGTGTTCATAGACCTGTTGAAATGAAGAAGGAAACTATTAAAAGAAGAAAAAGAAATATCACTAATACATCATCCACAGGTGGTACCCAGGTTTCACCTCCTGTTAGTTCCCTAAATTCACCAACTTCAGGTAGTCCTGAAGTGACTCCTCCTGCCCTTCCCGACTCCTCAAATATCAGATCATTGCTATCAAAATCAACTAATACTGGTTCAGCTCATATTCCACAACTTGGTTCCTCTTATGAGCAAGTTAAACTCCCTCCAATTCAATCATTGAATCAACAAACTCGATCAACACAAGGTACATCTGGTGCTCCATTGGTGAACAAACAAACGACGCATAGTCCTCCATCATTTAGGGTTTCAAATTCCTCTTCGGCTCTACCTCCATTATACAATTTAACTAAAACCACCCCTCCTTTACCACCATTAAAGTTCATAACAACTACTTTATCCTCAACGACTCAATTACCACCATTAGCCATCGATTTTACTTCAATGTACTCCTCCAGAAACCACCAGCAACAATCTATGCTGTTGCCACCAATAATCAAAACTGAGTCATCTCCGTTAATTTTACAAAATAGACTTTCAAATTCTTCAAGCTCTTCAAATGAAACAACTAGAAATACAATTAGTGTCGGATCATTACTTAATACAACGGTTAGCCAAACACAAAACAAGAAAAGATCACCCTGACATAATAATACTTACATTTATTCATTATTATTATATTTATTTATTCATCTATCTATTATCTTTTTCTCCTTTTTAAAACTCTGTATACATTATTACCTGCTATTAGCATTTATTTTACTATTTATTATTTATACTATACCCTCATTTGAGTCTCCAATTCTATATGACATGATTCATAAAATTATTTATAATTTTCTCACACCTTATTTTCTTAGAACTTTATTTTGCCTTTTAGTTTAATTGTATACTATATACTGCTTTGAAAAATTAAATTTTCGTTTAATTTCAAAACAAAATCAAAATTTGATTTTAACTAAGCAATCAATTTTACTTCAACTCTTTAATATACCGTAATACAGATTGAGTTTACTGATACTGAACTATGATTTTTGTGCAATTTATATGATCGATACATCCATGGAATTGATTGTTTTTGGTGCACATTTGTAAGCACAGAAAAATGCAATTTTACCGTAACGGTTAATACCAAGACGCCACGTAAAGCTCGGGACCACATTGAATCCTAATTTGGTAAGTGCGGCTTCCGAAATTTGTGGTGTATAGAGGTTATATATATAAGAACTTCTCTAAGAGCAAGAGAAATTAATTGAACGGTAATTAATTGAGGTTATATATTGCTTGTAGGTTTGTTAGCTCAGTCATTTTATAGTCTAGCAAAAGTAGTATAAAGTTTTATGGATAATGTCTCTGTTTCAGTGATGGTTGCATGGAAGAATGATACTTATAATTCTGTCTTGTGAAAGTACCATAAAACTTACAGAATTTGAATTTTCATAGCAATTCAACCCTTAGGGACAAAAACTCTCTTATGTTGTATACTTAGTCAATTATAATTTGTGGTCTGTTTTTCCAAACAATTATTCACTTTATTATCTGTAACCTCTAGACCCCTAACTTTCCCTATCAGGAAATAGATAGCTGATAAAATATCAATTGATAAGAATTGATAATTTCATGGAACCCGATACCACAGATGAATGCCCCAAATTAACTTTTCAAAACCTTCACTTAATATAGTGTAGATAAAGCGAGAAAACTCCTATGAATGCGGAATAAAATCATGTTGCTACCAAAAGTCTAACGATCCACAATCCACAAACGCGTAATTTGGTAGCGTCCCAACAACTTGAAAAAAGATTGTGGTTTTATCAAGAACAAAAAAATCTACACTTTGCAGGATCTTTAGTTTATCCCCAAAAAGCTTTGGTATCAAAAATACTAACTTGTAAATAAATAACAAACAAACCCAGATTTAGTAATATTCCTATAAATTCAGAATGATAGTCCTAATGTTAAATATATTTCTTGTCTCTTCTGCCTTCTTTCTTCTTTTGTATTCACTGTTTCTTCATGATCTATCATTTAGACAAGTCCATTATTAGCTGACAAAAAGCATATTTTTAGGTAAAGAATATGTCTGACTTATTGTTTAGTTTAGAAGATTCAGATGGATCATCTATGACTTTTAAAGAATTGCATAATACTAATAACAATGCTGATTTCAATTTGGATGATTTCCCTCTGTTTCCAGATATTGAAGGTGAGCATGTAACTAATTTAATTACTAAAAAGCTAAAGCAACTATTTTTTGATTATTTAATCAAACCAGCTCCTGAAATTTGTATGGAGCCTTTTTATCTTGAAACAGTAGCGGGACTAGGCATTGCTTCACCAATTGAATTCGCTACTGATTTACAAGATCAAGATGCACTATATGATACTAGAATTTCTACTGTTGGGAATATTTCATTGGTAAAGTATTGAATAGGGTTTATTCTAATCACAATCAAAAGGTTCTAGAAGTGAAATCGATCGATCGGTCTTCAAATCTACAATATCAACATTATTAATCTTTTTCAGAGCTGGAAATTGTTGATGTTTTAGAAAATCTATTCAATTCATACAGTAATGCTCCAGTTCTTAGCAGTAATAATAATAATGTTCCTCTCAGTCTTGCAGTTGTAGAAAAACTAGATTTACTAAGTTATCCAACTTCTCAATCAAAGCCAGTTGAAATTGCCTTACAAAAATCAACATCCCCCCACCCTGTTCAAAATCGTTTGAAACAAATCAACCTCATTGTGGCTCCTTTCAGTTTTGCTCATTCTATTTACAATCCAGCATTATTAAAGTTCTTACAAAATATTAACAATTTTCCTACTATCACAAAAAGCTACGAAATAATAGCTAATAAAGAGAATATTAATTTAGAGGATGAGTATGTTTACCAAGAAGGAGAAGAGGAAAAAAAAATTGTATGTTCCAATTGAAATTTTGAATCCAACAACAAAAGAGTTAGATATGATGATAACAACGAAGAAAGTGCTAATCATATTTATGAAGATAAAAGACATCCACAATAGCATGAAATTTTATTATTTACAAATTTAAAAAAGCCTGCTATTGGTTTGTCAAAATTTTTAGAGCTTAGAATTTTCAATAATATCGTTTGGGGTTCATTTATTGAAAAAGTCGGTAACCAACCTACGAATGAATATAGCTATGAATCTAATATTATGCATGGTACCGCTACTAATTATACTCCAAGTATTTTTAGAAAAAAGAGAGAGACAAAAGAGATTAAAGAAGAGCAGGAAACAAATAGTTACATTTCAATTAAAGAGGAATTCTTCAGACAGTTTATGAAGAAACAAGAAAAGCTGTCCAAATCACCCAGAGAAGGTTTATGTCCTTATTGCCCATTTGAAACTATAAATGGTGCCATCCAACATTTTTTTGATCTGAATACTTCACAATATGCCACACATATGTTGTCCTGTCATGGTATCTTTACTACTGGTAGTTTAGTTTTAGATCAGAAGCATACAGAATAGGTGTTGAAATGAAGTCAGGTAAAGAAGTTGAAACTGAATGTGTTCAATGTCTCTATCCACATTGTTATACTAATATCAAAATAGGCAAGCAATCAAGTGCTAAGAAATTTACGACATATTTTAGACATGTTAAGGTATGTCATAGAGATAAAAAGAATCACAGACGTTTGGGAAGTGATTAAGTTTCAAAAAGAGTGAATTTTATGTTGTCGATTGTATTCTAGTTTATTGTATTTCATTATTAATATCTACTTAAATCACTTTTGTGTTATAAATTCCTTTTTATGTGTTCATTTTATGATATTTCAATATATTAATCCTAGGAATTCTTTCTAGATTTACAGTATTCTATCATATAGTTGAGATTTAAAATAGTTGAAAAGCAACACATCCGTACACAAAAAATAAAATTCCAATACAAGTAATTCCGAACCTTCTTATTACGCGCATTAAAACAGAAGAAGAGATTAGTTTAATTTTGTTAAAGGTAAATAAGGTGTTTCACTGTAAAGTTATAGCTACAAATACGCTCAAATAATTTACTTTTCAAGTTTGCACATCAAATGAGAATATAGCATTCAGTTTAAGAAAGTCTTTATAAACAAATAACACCACTAGAACGATTATCAATGAACGTAGTGAAACAAAATAACAACAAAAAAACAACAAGAAATGCTGGTGGTCTAATACGGCCAAAGAAGCCAATATTTATACACAGAGAACCTTTAAAATCATCAATAATATTGAAATCATCACAATCACATTTTTCTGGAAAATCGGAATCTTTGGATGATGAAGAAGAATATGATAGTCCAACCTTGAATAATGAACAAAAAGAGACAACTTTAGATAGCCATTCACCGATCGATGCTATACAACCCAAACTTGAATGTGAAAGCAGCAGGAGTGCTTTAATTAAGATAAATTCCAAGAATAGCAACAGTGTGTCAACTAGCGGCAATAAAAGAGCTTCAAGTGGCACTAAACGAAATGTTCGAATTGAATTAGGAAAACCTTTACCTTTGGATTATTCACCCATTAACTTCAATACTGAAACAATAAATAATATTAAAAATGATAATATGGTTTCCCTTGAACAAGAAAGTCGACCATTAGGTTATGATAATGAAGATGCTCAAACCTTTCCAAAAGAGCGAGATATTAGAATACGAAAGCTAAGAACTTCAATTGATCATGATCGACTTAAAATGTTTTCAATATTAAGTAAAGGTACTGCAGAATCCGATCCCAAGTCAAACAGAATGGTGAAATATGTTCGCAGCAAAAGAGAAGAAAGTATGTCTACATGTTCGGATTCAGATTTTGAACGACTTCAAAAACAAAAACAAATAAAGAAAAATATTCTTCGACTTCGAAAATATAAGCATCATGTCAACACTAATTCTGAAACAGTTTCAAAATCTGGTCTTATTGAAAATATTGAGAATACAAAACAAGATGAGGAATTGGATAAGAAAATCCTGAAAAAGAAAGAAGTATTAAAAGAATTAGATAAACAACTAGAAGAATTAAAAAATGAATTAGAAGTTGATGAAATGAGTGATAATACTTCTGCTGCTGATGAAAACCAAAATGATATAACGACAACCTCTTCGTTTAAACTTGATATAGGTACAGATGCTGAAGTTAGAGAAAAAATTAATTTAAAAAAACGAGATAGCGATGTTTCTCAAATATTTAGGAATATAATGCAGGAAAATAGTTCCAATAAATTGGCTCAAATTAAAGAAGTAAAACAGGTTGGGACTGAAATAGAAAGCGAAGACCCATCTGTGAATAGCTTTACGGAATGGACGACTTTACTAAGCATCTTTGTGGTGCTAGTGTGTATACTATCCTATTTAGCATCTGACTGATGTGTCTATAATTTATATACTTTAGTTAATCGTGTACAATAAACAAAGAAATGAAATAAAATAAACAAGCAAGCGTGTAAGACGGGTAACCACAGTAGTTGGAACCAGTAGCACAGCCAGAAATCAGATAAGCTCGAAATTAGGAAACCACTAATCATTTATTTGAAGCGGTTGTTGTTGTTTGATCTTTGAGTGTTTGCCACTTTCTTTTACGATCACCACGTGCCATCAAATACTATATAAAAAGTCTCAATAACTTGTTAAAGTATGTGTTCTTCCAATTGCTTGCTGTTTCTTCTCAAAAATATGTTTTGATTTGCCCTCCTACAAATCCTACAAATCCCGCAAGGTGCTTATCTTTACTAACACAAACCCTGATTTAGATTTGTTTACTATGAAGTCCCAATTCAAAGACGAACACCCTTTTGGTATGTATCCATTTTTTAACATCTTGTTTATAATTTGTACTGCTTACAATTCCTGTTAATTGATGCAACTACCCAGGATGGCGAAATGCTCTTATCGAACTGTATACTAACTCAACAACAATCCAATAATTTAGAGAAGAGAAAAGCTGAGGCCCAAAGAATTAAAGGTAAGTTTCAAGACAGAGTTCCTGTTATATGTGAAAAGGTCGATGAAAGTGATCTTCCTGAAATTGATAAACGTAAATACTTGGTCCCATGTGATTTGACCGTAGGTCAATTTGTTTATGTTATCAGAAGGAGAATCCATTTACCTTCTGAAAAGGCAATTTTCATTTTTGTCAATGATATCTTACCACCAACAGCAGCTTTGATGAGTTCCATTTATGAACAATACAAGGATGAAGATGGTTTCTTGTATGTTTTATACTCTGGTGAAAACACTTTTGGTGATATAGAAGGTATTGAGGAATTTAAAGAATAAATCATCACTGCTATAATCTTCCTCTTTTTGTTTATTATTATTTACTTAAGTTTATAAGTTTGGATTGTTTTATTTTAATTGTTTATCATGCGTTTGCATTTGTGTTTTGTCTTATTTTTTTAATTGTTTTAGGTTGAATTTGATATTTTTTATGGTTTTGTTCTGGGTATGTTTTGAAATGCTTTATTATTAGTTATATCTCGTCTTTTCAATTATTAAATTATTTTTTTTTCTATTACAACACTATTATTATTACAAATCAGGTTATACTTTTTTATTGTATAGTTCTTTTATTATTATTAATGATTATTCAACATATGATATTCTTTTATAAAAATCACTGCTAGTATTGACTTTTAATTTGGTTATTCTATATTACATGAAGATAATGTTATGTACAGAGGAAAATAGTTGAAAAAAATTGTAAAGCTATAACTCTAATTCCAATTTTGTTTTCAATCTAGATTCGAATTCTTTTGGACCAATATTATTACCGCTTAATTTCATACATTGACCAACCAAATAATTCAATTTCCCCTTATTAGGTTTCTTCAACAATCGTGACACAACATCAACATTTGCCCGTAGCACTTGTTCGATAATTTCAAAAATCTCATTATCGTCCATAGTAGCAGCCACCAAGTCAAATTCATTGATCAATTCTGATATTGCTTTAGTTTGATCTATTTGATTATTGACTAAATGCATTAATAACAACTTTGCATTCTTGGCAGTTATTTGATTTATCTTGATTGCTGTTAAAAGTTCAACAAATTTATCAATCTTCAAAACTTGGGGATTGAATTCCATATCTGATTTATGCAAACATCCTAGTAATTCGTGAACAATCCAATTAATTGGATTTCCCAAATCATTTTTAACACATTTGTCGAATAACTCTTTATAGTATTTTAGTAGTTTTGGATTGCTTAATAAAATATTCGCATCTCTTAGCTTCAACTTGTATTTCTGATCCATTAATTCATCTAATTTAGTTTCAATCGTCTCTGGTAAGTGCTGCTTGATTTTTGGTAGAATATCACTTAAGTTCAGTTTGATTAAAGGTAATTCAGGATCAGGCATGTATCTATAATCGATTGAATTTTCTTTTGATCTTAATTTATAAGTGGATTTACCATTCCAGCCTCTTGTTTCAATCTCATCAATACATCCACCATCATTAATAATCTTAGATTGCCTTTTAAATTCGTATCTGATGGCATTAATTATAGCTGATGTGGTAGGTAAATTTTTAATTTCTATTCTTGAATGATCATCAATGGACACATTAACATCAACTCTAATTGATCCTGTTTCTAACTCACCAGTACATACATCTAGATTAATCAACATACTTTGAAATTTCTTAATAAAAGATCTGACTTCCTCAATATTTGTAAAGTCTGGTTTTGTAACCATTTCAATTAATGGGATATTCGATCTATTAAAATCAATACTTGACTTCCCGTCAACCCTATATAATGAACGTCCCGTATCTTGCTCAATTTGTATTTGTTCAATTCGAATAATTTTATCTTTTGGCAAACCATCATACTTTGAAGTTAGTTTAATGGATCCATTTTTAGCAATGGGGTTATAATGCTGGGTAATTTGATAACCTAATGGTTGATCACCATAAAAATAATGTTTTCTATCAAATGAAGAAATGGGATTAATGTCACAATTTAATGCAACTGCTGTTTTCAATGCAAACAGTAATGGCTCTCTGTTTAGTTTTGGTTGTGTTCCCGGTAAACTAATATCAAAAAATGAAGCTTGTGAATTTGGTTTCGTTGATAGAACTGATGTGTTATTGTGTGAGTTTGAAAAGAGCTTTCTTGATGTTTTTAGTTGGGTATGGATTTCCAATCCAACCATAAGCTTTCTTTTTATCTGAGACATATTGAGTTAGGACTTTGTGTGTTCTAGTTCGTACTCATCGTTCAATGAAAGTTTCAAATTTACTAAAATAAATTGCGCTAACGAATTTACAACCTGCTTTTTTGCATTTTAACAAACTCATGTTTTTGTACTAATAACGGAAAAAACTGCAGACACTACCACACAGATGATCTGTGATCCGAATTCGACAACAATATCATTCAAGAACAACTTTTCAAAAAACTGCAGTATAGGCCTAGACCTCTTATTCTTCCACCAACCTAACTCAACCTCCACCAATAGTAATTTCAAAGGCATAAAATTGATCTCATCAGGAATCCATTTCCTTCATCTAACGAATCATTTATCCAACATCCGATCTGGAATATTCATCAATTGCACCAAAGGTAGTTTAATAACAATTACATTCAATGAAGACGACGAAGAAGATGATCCGTTGACAATAGAATCAATTTTAAAATCAAATGGCGAACTCATCTATGGTGATTACGGTAATGGTTATGATGTTCAGATGGTGTATCCTAATATGATCAATTACTCCAATTTTGAACATAAAAATAAATCATGGGATGAATTATGGAAGCTTTTATACTCCAATCAAATCTCCACAACTATGACAGCTGAGAAATTGACTATGATAATTAATGAAACATTTTTACCACCTTTCACCAAACCATCCACAGTCAGACTATTTACTAGAACAATAACCACGAATGATTCATCAACTTTAGAGATCATCAAATTAAAAGAAGCTATATCAGCAATTTCATCTAAAAAAGCTAAGAAAATTGAGGAAATTAGTGAAAATCCACCGATTCCAGATCCACCTCAGGAAATACCATTTCAAGAATTAAAATTAACATTAATAGACACCACAAACAAGAGGACATCAATCAGACCAACTAGTGATCCTACTTTCATTACAAAAGATTACTTAGATAAGTCTTGGTTTATCAGAACGACATACTTCACCCCCACCATATCTTCGGAACCACCCTCTCACACAAAGATCCTTCTAGAAATTATTTTTTCATTCATCTTAACAATCATTTTAAATAACCACTGTACCAACCAGCAATGGATTACACTAAATGATTGGATATTTAATTGCATTGATTTAGTCACTGAAATTCCTGATTTTTATCTACAGTTTTTCAAAATTCTTAAAGTTCAAATAAGTATACTGTTTGAATTATTTGAATATGATACCACCACTCCATTTACAGTACCATTGTCGACATCTTCGGCGCCAATTCCAATAGCCCTAACTGAACTCCAAACTCCAATACTCAACTTCACAAGAAACTCCCCATCTATGTTTGCGACTCTGAATTACAACCTTCAATTTGAATTTAATAGTTTAATTTACTTGATTAATAAAAATTCTGACAAAGTTGGGTTCAAGATAAGTTATAATTTGAACGATGACTCTGATAGTGATGATGTTGATGATAGATTTTTTGGCGAGTCTGATGATGGGGAAGGCTTAGTTTGATAATTGATATTGCTTATAATGTTCTACTTAACTTTACTATATTTTACTACTGTATGCCGAAATATACTAAATATATAATAACTTAATCTTTAAATGCTATTAGTACACAGCCCTAAACTATTCTAGTGAAACTCTGCAACCCTAACACCCCAGCACTAATGCCCAATACATGCATGTACCACAATTTACAACCCCAAAAGTACTAATACAACCGAAATGAATCAACAAATATTTTTTCAAAAAAAAAAAACTAAGGAAAACAATAAACTCAAAAAAAATAAAAGACATAAACAAATCGTCAAAGGAATTAAATCAACACGTCAAAGAAATAATAAAGAGGAGATATACAATAACAAACCATAGTAAAGTTAAAACTAAATAGAAACTCTAAAAGAGAACTAAACAGACAAAATGAAGAAACCGTAGCCCTAACCCTATCCAGAGCCAGAGCCAGAGCCAGAGCCAGAGCAATAGCCATTAAAAAAATTATAACCCAGAAGTAAAAAGAACAAGAGAGAATAAGCCCCAAAAATATAAGACACCAAAAAAAATAATGAATGATAAAATGGTTTCTAAAGAGAATGAAGACAAAAAAGGATGGGGAAAGAAAATCAAAAAGATCGTATTCGAAACCAAAGGAAACAAATAGATAGTAAAGATGAAAGAAAAGTAAAGTTGAGGAAAAAACATAATGCAACCTGTTTTCTTTGTCCGTATTATGTATTGGTAAACATTATATTTGTAATCGTAATTGTAATAAAATTGCTTCATAGCATTCATATATAATCATCATTGTATGATACAACCAGTGTAAATCAATAAATAAATAAAAGGTAACATTAAAAGGTCATAAATTAATTTTAATAGTAAATAAAAGTGGACGGACAGTAGCAAACAAAAATAATGATACTCCAATGAGTTCAATTATCTATTAAATATTTCACGTTGATAAAAGTTATTAGCACCTTTCATAAAACATCTGAACAAACCATTTGAAACAATCTCCCATTCATCATCTTTTGGTTCTTCGTATCTAAAATGATATGTTTCAGGTAAAAAGCGATCAGTTGAGCATTCAATCTCGATAAAGTTCGACAAATCTGAATCATAAGACTGGTTTAACTGAACATTGGTTTGTTTTGAATAACCAGATTCGTTAATGGAAACCAATAAAGGTATTATGATTTTATTCTGTACTTTTGAAGCTATGTTAGCATTCATGAATTTTTGTCTTACTCTAATTTCAAAATTTAACTTTGAATCTTTCTTAGCTGATGTTGTTGAAGACAAGCCAAGGTTCACATTTGGAGATATAAATAAAGGAGGCACAGGTAGTCTTGTTGAGGTTGTATTGTTCAAATTACCAAAAGGCTGTAATAGTTTCAAAGGATCATTAGTTGAAGCTGAGGTGATGTTCTTAGTAGGACCAGCCCCCAATAAAGAATCACCTAGTAATGGTCTGTCAAAAGTTGGATCAGTCAACTTCAATAACTTAATACCAGACTCAGGGCATTTAGTAAGGTTATAACACTTTGGATCACACACCTTTGGTAAGATAATATCAAACAAGCATGAACCATGTCTGAAAGAATCGCAAAATTGATCAACGACCAAATTTGCTCTGCCTTGAATCATATCAGATTGATTAATTCCAATTAAGGTCATTTCAGTAGGCAATTCAATTAAAGTAGAATGTGAATGGTTCTGAACAACTGGCTTCAGTAGCCAAAGATCTTTTTTAATTTTATATTGAACTTCAACTCTAAAATTACAAGAGCAGTTGTCATCTTGTTGTTGCTGGAATTGACCTGCAATTATTCTTTTGCTATGTTTTGAGCACTTGAGGATACACCTCTTTTTATCATTCTTGGAGATAACTAGCTTGTAGCCATGATGTAAAGCATAACACTTAGCTATATCGATCAATACTTTTTTATTAGCACAATATAGGAACGGAATGTCCGAAGCGATGATATTACTGGTAGTGGTAGATGCGATGGGAGGAGGCAAGGCAGATGTCATGGAAGACACAGGTAGCTTCAATGAGTAGTCTAATTGCAAAGCAGACATCATAGTGTTGGTACATCAAAAAGAGGGCAAAAAGGGCAAAAAAAAAAGGTAATTAGCATTAGAAAATGGAAAACAGGCAGACTAGTTATTTTAATAGTGATGAAGGCTGTTTCCTGTTTTCTACGTTTTCTGGCTGTGTGAAGAGAGGGGTGCTGCGGAGTTATTGGGACGTCATTCTTAGATCAGAGGGGGGTTTCTGGCTTGATTTACAGCGAGAGAATGTTAAAGGTTTGAGGTCGGAGTAGTGTTCCATACCAACTATTGAAACATGTAACAGATACCCCTTAGACAAGAGACAATAACAGCTAGGGTTTTGTGGGGTTCTATTTTTATCTGAAATCCTATTTCATTATGTTATCTCAGCCAACTGAGTTCAGGAACAAATTTCAAAATCAGCATCAACATCAATATCAAAAAAAAAAAACTTTAAATACACTTCATAATTCTTAATAAATTACCAAACTTAATTAGAACCTAACCGAACTCATACATCACATCTTCAAACCACGTAATATGTAATGACAACGAAAAAAAAAACAAACGAAACTATCGAACACCCCGGAGTCAGGCTGTGCAACATATACTCCAGTACGGACCCCGTCACCCCCTCCTCATCATCCCTCATTCTTGCTTAATGAATCTCTACACCAGATGTCAGTTTGCGTAAATTGCCCATTAACTGCCAATTAACTGCTAATTAACTGCTAATTAACTAAATGTAGGCTAGTTATAGGCCTAAAGGAAAGATTAGATGGGGTACTCCTCTCTGAGCAAACCCCTTATTGTTAATCAATTTAGTAATTTGTGGGGAAGCACAGGGTGTCACCGCTCTCCGTTCATCCAATTACAAGTTAACTGGGATATGATCACCAGCTGGAAGCAGTTGATCCGTATTACTTACAGTGTGGAATAGTAGCAAGTAGTCAAATCATTTGCTAATTAGATTTCAATTTGGTAACTGCACATTTCATCTGAATCCATACATACCTGCTACAATTTCCGGATTCCTACTCCTCCTCAATCTTATTCCTAATTTCAATTTCAACCACCCCCAAATTTTAATATAAATACAACAGCATTGTCCTCTTTTTCTAATTCTCATATCACAACTTTATTCCAGTCCTTTTTAAACATTTCATTAAATAATTCACTCAATTTTAACAATGTCTATTCCAAAAACTCAAAAAGCTGTCATCTTCGAAACTAACGGTGGTCCATTAAAGTACACTGATATTCCAGTTCCAAAGCCAAAGTCAAATGAAATTTTAATTAATGTTAAGTATTCTGGTGTTTGTCACACCGATTTACATGCTTGGAAAGGTGATTGGCCATTAGACACTAAATTACCATTAGTTGGTGGTCACGAAGGTGCTGGTGTTGTCGTTGCCAAAGGTTCCAATGTTAACAACTTTGAAATTGGTGATTATGCTGGTATCAAATGGTTAAATGGTTCATGTATGGGTTGTGAATACTGTCAACAAGGTGCTGAACCAAATTGTGCTAAGGCAGATTTGTCTGGTTACACACACGATGGTTCTTTCCAACAATACGCTACAGCAGATGCCGTCCAAGCTGCTCAAATTCCAAAAGGTACTGATTTAGCTCAAATTGCTCCAATTTTATGTGCTGGTGTTACAGTTTACAAGGCTTTGAAGACAGCCGAATTAAGACCAGGTCAATGGGTTGCTATTTCCGGTGCTGGTGGAGGATTGGGTTCCTTAGCTGTTCAATACGCCAAGGCTATGGGTTTAAGAGTCTTAGGTATTGATGGTGGTGATGAGAAAGGTAAGTTAGTCAAAGAATTAGGTGGTGAGGCCTTTGTTGATTTCACTAAAGTTAAGGATGTTCCATCTGAAATTCAAAAAATTACTGATGGTGGTCCACATGGTGTCATTAACGTTTCTGTTTCTCCAGCTGCCGTTTCTCAATCCACTCAATATGTTAGACCTTTAGGTAAAGTTGTTTTAGTTGGTTTACCAGCTGGTGCTGTTTGTGAATCTGAGGTGTTTTCTCATGTTATTAAATCTATCCAAATTAGAGGTTCCTATGTCGGTAACAGACAAGATACCGCTGAAGCTATTGATTTCTTTACCAGAGGTTTGGTTCACTCTCCAATCAAGGTTGTTGGTTTATCCGAATTAGCTGATGTTTATAAATTAATGGAAAAGGGCCAAATTGTTGGTAGATATGTTTTGGATACATCTAAATAAATGGATTGACTATTGTTTATCTATCTGCATATATCAAGATTGAATCTTTGTATGCTGTTTAGTTTAATTCATAAAAAAAATATTAAACATTCTTTTATTATTATTCTTTATAAGCCTATATTTTTTCATACTGCTCGATTTTTTGTTTCCTATCTTGATGATGATCTCTATATGACCTTTATGTTTTTCATAACTTTACTTTTTACTTTTACTTTCTCTTTTTTATTATGATGATGAATAACAACAAAAATGACTGAATATTTTTTGAAGACTCTGCTGGGATCAATGGTGCTCCTTGTAAATTAATCGTAGAGTATAAATCTTGAATGGACACTTTTATATTTCTAATACTAGATCTTATCTCCAATTTTTATAAGCCATTCATCTGAAACACCATTTGTTGTAGATTTCAAAATAACATCATTAGAATATGTAGCACTAACAAACTTACTACCAAAAAAAGGCCTTTCTGTTTTAAGAATCTTCAACTTCCATAATATATCCCTGAAATCAACAAATTTACTATAACAATATTAGGTTTTGAATATACCAGTATTTCCATCCACCCACTAAAAACTTGAAATGAATACAGCATCGAATCAACTTAATTTTATGTTATGAAAGGTAGTGTTTAGCAAAGACATGGTGTAAGTGCATGTGTGACGTAGCAAAAGACTGTATGAGTCATGACTTGTAAATTTCTCTATCCAACAGCTGTTTGTCCACAATTTTAAAGGGTTAAAATGGGCCTATAATAAGTTAGGTTAATGAACACTCTGCTTACACTTTGATTAATAGGTCACAGTAGTTAGGTAAGACAAATGTCATCGAGTCTGTTGATCGTCAATCTTTAGGAATGGCTATATTAGTGAACGATGGTAGCCAGTTAGTTCTAGGTTTGCTGAGATATAATGAACAAGATCTCTGGTATAATTAAATATAACCACTTTTTCAAAAATTCTTTTAAATAATCTGTATTAGTTTTCCCTCTTTTTTGGGTTCTTATACAAAATGTAATACAGTTCCGTAAGGGTCGATAGCTAAAAGAAAATCTCAGTTAATTTGCCCCCTTATCATTAACTAAATAAACAATTCCAAGCTAATTACGAAATGAAGAATAAATTTATTCAAAGAAAAACATTATTGGCATATACACACCAAACACAATCAATATTTAAAACTATATACTCTAATTTTCTTTAGAGACGCTCAATCTGACAAAAGAGCAATATCATTAGCAGAATTCATAGTAGTAGTACCTGTAGCAGTACTGGTTTCACCAAATATATCATCCCTTTGAACAACAGTACCAACTGCTGTATCATTAGATGCTAATCCTGTAATATCTTGTAATAATTGATTGATTTTTAGTTTCAATTCAAACTTGTACTTCTCTTCTTCGTTCATATTTCCCTTCTCTCCATTTCCAGTATCAGTGAGTTTTGTTTTCTCTTCTGTGTTACTATTCATAGGTGTGATTGTGTTTGAAGTTATTGTTTGCTTGGTAGTAACCGTCATATCATCATCAGATACTGGAACGTGTCCAAGTATCCAATTTTCCTTTAAATTTCGAGTAACACTCAACAATTCATCAACCAATCGTATGATCATCCATGTATTGTTTTCAACCTGTAATGTTTCAATCGCCTGAGTCTCTAATGTTTTTGATTCAGTATCGATCACTGACAATTCTAAAATGTCTTGTAGTTTTTGCAAGAGATTTTCAATGTTGTTGTCTAATTTTGACAACATCGGTATTGTTCTTTTCTGTAATGCTGACATCCTAATTAAACTTAGTTGTGTTCTTATTAATACGTATATGCAGTTGCGTGGGTATCACATCGTCATGGGTAATTCGGTATATTGAGTTGATGTTGATGAAAGTTGATTCAGGTATCAAGAGAAAATATGCGTGCGTGACTCAAAGAATTGCCAAAAAAACACACACTATAGGTATCTTTATCAATTTCTATCTCCGTATAATCAGAATCCAACAATTCCATTGATTGAGAAACTTAATTGAATGGTAGAGTATACTTTCAAGAGATAAAAAAAAGTCGAATTAGAGACAGCAAAAAATAGTGGATAGTTATGATTTATAAGACCAAAAAAAAGAACCAAAAATCTCTTGTCGGAAAGGATGGTATCAAATATCCAAAACAATATTTTGTTATTTCTAGTTTGGATTTCCAATTTAGTTAGCCCTTACTTTTACTAGTTCATTAGGTATATGCCATGAAAATTTACTGTCAATCTGTCACTGTGAAAACAAGAATTTCTGAAAAAGCGCCCCTAGTATTGCAATCTCTGATAAACCTGATGATTATATAATCAAGGTAGAAGCTACTTTCAAAAAACAGTACTCACCATACATATTAAAGGGAAAGGAAAGGGAAAGGGAAGGGAGAAAATGGGAGAACTCATATGGTGCAGAGGTGTCATTTTTAGCCCGAGATAGACCGGATTGTAGTTGATCTGGCTCTTCTTGTTCAAAGTTTAACTAAACAAAGGTTTTGTATCAGCAATTCCTAGTCTTATCAAAGCAATAATAAGCATATACATACACACTTAGCTAAACCCACTACAGTTACACAATGACTGTTAACCACACAAACAGGAATCAAACACTTTCAAAATTCCCAATTTGGGACTACGGAACTACATCTTCGAATCATGAGCCACCAAACTCGGCTTCTTCTTCTGGCTTGATGTTAAGAGGTACTTAAAGGCTCATATACTTGATCATCTCTTTGATGGTATACTAACTTTGGATATTACTATAGAACAAGGTGTTATGGCTGTTGTTCAGCCTGAAGTTCTACAAAACTATTTATTTCCAATTGGCGAATTACTAGAATCTAAGATTTCAACTTATAGAAATAATATTAACAAATTGGTTTGCTCTACAGATGAATATCCAATTCCACTTTCTTCACACTTACAACCAGAATCACCAGTGTCTAATTTTGAGATTGTTTCAACAGCATTATTTAAAAGCGAGAAGCTTAACGAATCACACCCACAAGCATGTTCTTCTGAAGATTCGTTTCACAAGTTGTTAATTATAACTGGTCCATCATCATTAACGATCCCAAGTCAGTCGATATATTGCTCACAATGGATAGCTAAATTGTCTGGCCATAGAACATATTCATTTGAAGATGCTATAATACCACTGGATAATTATTATGATGTTATGAGAAAAGAAGTAATGAAATTATACTGTAGTTCAGAAGAAGAATTTGGAGCCCATTTTCAAGATGCTTTGTTGATTTCAATGAGAGCAAATGCTACAAATTATGAACCATCAATGCTACCTTCTATTTACTCATCAAAAGAAACTCATATTGGTATTCCATTGTATAGAACTTGGCTACATGAATTAGCACAGCATTGTCCAATTACAGTAAATTTATCTAATACTATTATGCCTCAATACATTGCTGATTTATGCTGTTTAGGGTTGTGCGATCCAGGATATTTAGAAAGTCAGTTACATAGAGAATTAGTTAGTGGCTGTTCATATCCTTGTGGATTTCAGACAGATTCAGTTGATACATTTAAATTGAATAAATGTAAAGAAGCCCTGATTTCGTCGTCGGTACAGCACAGTTTTTTAACTATAACTAAGAATGGTTCTGTTGCACATGTTGAAACTACAGGTAATGAGGATACGTTTGCTGTTGTATCAATTAAAGAGTTAATTAAGCAAAAAGCATATTCTGAAAAGAATGAAGTTACAATTACAGATAACACATCCAATGAAACTTTAGTTGATTATGATTATTCAGTTTTAGTTGATGAAATAATGGATGAACTGTTAATTATTGCAAAGGAAGTTTCTGTTGGAAAACACAAACTAAAATTATTGATTGATTTAGGCAAGATTGAACATCCTTTAGAACGACTAATGAATGAAATAATTATTGCAATGATTAGAAATGAAGAATTTTATAAACATTTGCTAGGATTCATGATTGATTCGGGAGACTGGTATCTGCCCAGAGGCACGAGATTACAAGAGATTAACGCATTCAACTATAATCGAAGTGAAGATGATAATGTGTTTCAGTATAATAATTTAAAGAGTAAATTACAGTCCAATGAAGGATTCTTGGTTGATAGTACGCCACCTATCGAAAGTTATGCTTCGCTCTTGGGTGCCGATAGAATGATTAAGTTGATTGGTGAAGAGGTTAAAGTTAGGTTACAAAACTATTTAGACGGAGTTGAAGAATCAAGAAGGGAAGAGGAACAACTTCAAAAAAAGGAAGATGAGTGTAATATAGAAAAACAAAGGAAGGAAAATAAAGATTCCAAAAATGATGGCCGGTCTAACTGCTGTATCCAATCTTAAGAAATGCTTCAAATGTACAATCTGTTTATGTAGTTTATATTCATTTTTTGTTTTAAATACATTTTTTATTTTTACTTAATACACACTTTTATTTTTTGTCTAGTTGAACAGCAAGGAAGGCTATTATATCCATGATATCAATAAGTAGAACAAATCTAAGCTATTTTCTTTGCTCATCAATAGTTTTTTTAACCCTCGTTGTAAATCCATGTTAATAAATCTGTAAAAACTTGTGCTTGGAAACACCACCATCTCGACATGCACCAAATTAAATTAGAAAATTGAAACCAAGTATGTAACTAAAAAGGCTAAATCTAACAGACAGCTTTTCAGCACTGGAAGTATAAAGGGTCGAAAGGGTCACTTGGGTCGATCTAACTGAGATCCTATCGAATTAAAAAATGCTACAAAAAACAAAACTAATCATGTTGATTAATCAAATCAACTTGATTTGATTAGATTTTAATTTGAAAAATATTCAACTGAATTGAGTGATACATATAAAATTCTGGTCGTTATCAATATATCTATGTCGCTCCCCCCTCCCCTCCTCTTCCACCTTATTCGCAGAATAAACCAATGCTGAAATAATTAATGGTGCAGAGATGTTATAAGTTTATGCAGAAAAGTGCTGCTTCGGTGTTTCCTAAGTCAACAAATCATGATCATTATCACTCACTAACTTTGACAGTTTGGGTTTCGGAGGACTACTTTATAATACAAAACTAAAAAATCTAGAAAAGTATTGGATCAACATATCCCGGTAACCAGTAGTTAATAGAATATCTCTAACTTTATGTTTTACAGATCCCCGGAGAACGAGCTTCAAACTGTAGGCTTGACAAGTTGATATGTTTAATATCGAATAGCACCAAGTCCAATGTTCCCAAGATTGCTGTTTGATGCCTTGCTTAACTTGATTGTAGAATTAACAAGCCACAGTGCCATAATGACATCCAATTGACCAATTTGTGATTCAATTCGACCTCTAAGATGATCCAGCTATTAGAAAATAGAGAATCAACTGATAGATATCTAGTCTCCAGTTGTGTCAGCATACCGCTCGGCTGGCTCCCGGAGATGCGCCGAGTGGCCCTCTCTGTTCCTTCCAGGCTGTCGTCACCTTTAGGTTATTTTAGCGGACCGACAGTCTGGCCGTGATGGCTCTCGCCGGGAAGGCCATCTCACTATATATTCAACACCTATTCCTGCTTAGCTTTTTTCGGTACAAACAACTTTCTTCCTCCTCTTTCTTTCTCTTTTTTTATACAATTGCTTGCAGAACAAACATTCACAATACTATAATGGGTTTAGACTTTTTAAAGAGAAAAACAGGTGTCATCGTTGGTGACGATGTCAGAAACTTATTCAAATATGCTCAAGAGAAGAAATTTGCTATTCCAGCCATTAACGTTACTTCTTCTTCTACCGTCGTTGCTGCTTTAGAAGCTGCAAGAGATAACAATTCTCCAATTATCTTACAAACCTCCAATGGTGGTGCCGCTTATTTTGCTGGTAAGGGTGTCTCCAACAAGGACCAATTTGCTTCCATTCAGGGTGCCGTTTCTGCTGCTCACTACGTTAGAGCAATTGCTCCAACTTATGGTATCCCAGTCATTTTGCACTCTGACCATTGTGCTAAGAAATTATTACCTTGGTTTGATGGTATGTTAGAGGCAGATGAAGCTTACTACAAGGAGCATGGTGAACCATTATTTTCATCTCACATGTTAGATTTATCTGAAGAAACCGATGTTGATAACATTTCTACTTGTGCCAAATATTTCACTAGAATGTCCAAGATGAATCAATTCTTAGAAATGGAAATTGGTATCACTGGTGGTGAGGAAGATGGTGTTAATAACGAAAGCGTTGAAAAGGATTCTTTATATACTTCTCCAGAAACCGTTTTCGCTGTTTACAAGGCTTTATCTCCAATTTCTCCAAACTTTTCCATTGCTGCTGCTTTCGGTAACGTCCATGGTGTTTACAAGCCAGGTAATGTTGTGTTAAAACCATCAATCTTAGGTGATCACCAGGCTTATGCTAAAAAACAATTAGGTTCCAAATCAGACAAGCCATTATTCTTGGTTTTCCATGGTGGTTCAGGTTCTACTCAAGCTGAATACGATGAAGGTATTTCTAATGGTGTCGTTAAAGTCAACTTAGATACCGATTGTCAATATGCTTACTTGACCGGTATCAGAGATTACGTCTTGAACAAGAAGGATTATATTTCCTCAATGGTTGGTAACCCAGATGGTGCTGACAAGCCAAACAAGAAATACTTTGATCCAAGAGTCTGGGTTAGAGAAGGTGAAAAGACCATGAGTAAGAGAGTTACTCAAGCTTTAGTGGTTTTCCACACCAAGGATACTTTGTAAGTATTTTATGTAATTATGAATTATTTTCTTGTTACGTTAGTTTTTCAATTAATATTTATGATATTTGAAGTTCTTTAATTAACTTAAAGCACGACTGGACGATGATTGATGCGTCGATTGTTGTGCCGTAGATTTAGGAGTTACCCGTCCTCGCCGCACGTAAGTTTTTTCCACTCGAGGTTTGTTCGTTCGATCGCTGAGAGAAGACCAAAAGTCAAACATCAAACCATTAGATGTTCATATTTCCCATTCCAAAACCTTTCCCAACTTACATAACTCAAACAATCTCATTGAAATAAGAATACATATATCCACTTTGTATTTCCTTTC
The DNA here is from genome assembly GCA_003705185.2 of Ambrosiozyma ambrosiae. NCBI lineage: Eukaryota > Fungi > Ascomycota > Pichiomycetes > Pichiales > Pichiaceae > Ambrosiozyma > Ambrosiozyma ambrosiae. The sequence goes on from PPHU02000002.1 coordinate 365,304, forward strand.
TATCATTTATTTGCCAACTCCCCCGGTTTTTTTCAACAAAGTCTTTGCCACCACAGCACTTTTAGATATACTTTTACGCATAGAATTTAGCAGGGGTTTTCCAAAATCAAATCAATTAGTTAAGAAATTGTCAACCCCACAATCATATAATCTAAAACATACATATACATATATACACAATGTCTGAACAAGTGGATAATTCATTTACAACACCTCATTATCATAATAAATCAAGAGGTTCAAACCCAAAGTTTAGAAATAATTCCAAAAGATTCAATAATAATAACTCACCTTCGTCTAATTCCAGTACTGAATTAAAGCAAAAGATCCAAACATTAACTGAATTTTTCCCAGATTGGTCTTATGATGATTTTATTACAATTAAAGAAGAAATTATTAATGTTGATATAACTGAAATTTCAGAAGGTATATTAACTGGTAAAATTCACAAATGGGATCAAGTTAATTCTGCTAAAGAGAAAAAGAAAGCTTCCCAACCAGAGACCTCATCCACTTCGCCAACCCAACCAACACAGCAACCTACCCAGTCCTCCCATAACAAAGAAACCCAAGATCAAGACAACTCCCAAACCCAATCTACATATAAAAAGACCCCTTACAATAGTAGACACAGCAATTCAACCCAATCCACAAGAACCCCAAGATATCAAAGATCTGCAACCTACCATAGACAACCTAAACAACAACAATCTCAACAAACCCACATTGAAGCTCATAATACTCCAACAACCGCTGCTACTATACCCTCGGGAAAATCCTCTTGGGCGAGTGCGTTGAAGCCTGCTCCAAAGCCCGCTGTTAAGGCTGAACCTGAATATCTTGAAGAAAAAACTCCAGTTGAAGAGTCTTTTGTCGATAAAGAAAAAGAAGAAGACAATGTTGAAGAACTAGTGGAAAAGGAAGTTACTCAGGTTGAAGAAATTCCTAAGGAAGATGCACCAGTCACCCCGGCCACAAGTTCTGCTCCTGCTGCTGCTGCTCCTGTTAAACCAATGAGTTGGGCAGCTGCCATTGCACCAAAGAAGAAATATGTTTCGAAGAAGGAAGAGCCTGTGGTTGAAAAGAAGAGGGAGGAATCAGAGTCTGTGGTTGAAGAGGCCCAAGTTGAAGAACCAATTGCCTTTGATGACAAACTTGTTTCTGCTACTGAAGAAGTTACTAAACCTGTTCAAGTTGAAAAACAACAAGAAATTATTGAAGAACAAACCACTTCTGCTGTTGAACAAGAACAGATTGCCGCTGTTTCCCAACGTGTTGCTTCTACCCCTGTTGCTTCAAAGAAGAAACCCCAAGCTGCTGTTGTTTTGCCTTCGTCTGCTAACCAATTAGGTTCCGTTGATGGTATTTCATTTGGTTCAATGTCTTTGAATGATAAAGAAGAACAAGTTCCAGCTGTTGTCTCAAGTAGTGCCCCAGCAACTGCCAACATTCCAACTGCTTCAGCTCAAGTTACTGCTCCAGTTGCTCCATCCCAATCACAACAAGCTCAAGCTACATCTGGACCATCCCAACATCAACAACAATCTCAACAACAATCTCACAACCATCATTACAACAACAACAGAAACTACAGAAACAATGGTTACAATAATTATAACAACAATAACTACAATTCCCAAAAAAACAGTAATGGTTACGAATCTTACAACAACAATAACAGTAATACAAGCAATTATGGTTTGGGTGAATTGAATAATTACTTACAACAGAATCCAAGATCTAACAGTAACAACAACAACAATGCTAACAGCAACAACAACTTCCAATATGATACTGCTCAATACCAACAATTATTGAACCAACAACAATTATTCAACCAACAACAACAACAACAACAGCAACAACAGCAACAAGCCACACAACAATCTCAAGCATTACCAGGTACAGCTGGTTTAACTGCTACTCCAGGTCCAGAATTATCTTCTCCAGCTTCAAACCAAACCTTACCAACTAATGGTGCTTCAAGTGCTGGTCCAACTGGTACCCCAAACATGGGTAGCGTTAATCCAATGATGGGACTACCATACACTTATCCATATTTCAATTACTATATGCCTTTCTACCAACAACCAAACCCAGCTGCTAATCAATTCTATTACCAAAATCCTCAACAACCACAAAATCCTCAAAATTCATTTGGTTCAAATAATACGTTCCAACAACAATCTCAGCAGCAGCAACAACAACAACCATCTAAGATGTATAACCAATATTGCCAGCCACAACAGCAAACAGCAAATGGTGCTTCAGGTAACGGATCTGCTTCACAACAAGCTGAAGATGAATCAAATCAATCAACTTCAACTTCTCAACAAGCTCCACAACCACAAATGCTAATGCAAAACCAATATGCTCAGTACCAACCACAGCAATATCAACAACAAGCTGTTCAAGTCCAACAACAACAGCAATCTTCTCAACCTCAGCAACAACAACAACAACAACAACAACAACAACAAACTTCCGTTTCAACTCCTTCTTCTAACCCAGCTTCTCTGTCTACAGGCATGCAAAACTTGGCTGCAACTTCTGCTGTTTCTGGTCAAAATCCATACGCTGCTTATTACCAAAACCAATATGCCTATCAATCGGGTGGTAACGGTAATGAGTTCAATGGTAATGCAAGAGGTTGGTTTTAAGTTTTTACTATCTTGAAGCTGATTTTTTTTTGAAAAAAAAAGAAAGTTTACGTTTTATACTATAATCGTTAATAGGGAGGATTTATTAATATTATGCTTCTTTTGTTTTTGTTTATGTTTCGATTTTTTGTTTGATTGGATTATTAAAATATAGAATTAGTGAAAAAGAAATTAAACTTTAATTGAATCGATGCTTTTGTTGTTTTGTGTGCTTCTTTAAACCAGCTGTGTGTTTAGTTCTGTGGTTTTTTTTTTTGGAATTATATGATTACCATGTCCCCATTAAATTTTGATCATCTCTAATTTTTTATTATTGTTCCTTTGCATTATTTGGCATTATTTTAAATTAAGGTTGACTTCTTTAAATTTGGAAATTAAGTAAATCATCTACTGTTTTTTTATTTATTTGCTGCTGTTTTGTGTTTCATTTTAGTTTTATTATAGAGAAAGAGTGAAGATTAATTAAATTATTTTTTGAAAGAGGTTTTGATTGAAAGATAAACAATGTAGATGTTTGTATTTTTACCTTCATCATATCATTGTTTGATTTTTCTTTCTAGAATAGATTCTTCATCAGGTTCTGCTAGCACAATTATGGTTATTGTGTTTTTTGTTTTAATTTTAAAAGAAAGGAAAAAAGAAGGAAATGTTTTTTTATGTGCAACTGACTGTTTCTTAGATAGTGTTTTTGTCTTGTGTGTGTGCTTTTCAATTGTATTTTTTGGGTTGTCATTTAATTGGAATTCGCCTATGTTTGAAACAATTATTTGCTTGAAAGATACAGTAGTTGCTATATTGAAATTACATTTCTCTGTTTTTCTGTCAAGTCAAATATCTTTTGTTTTAAGGTAATTTAAAAAAAGGAAAAGTTTTTTTCTTATAATTGTTGTTGCTGTATCGGTTTTTTTTGGGTTCGTGATCGTTTATCTCAGCAAAATTTTAGTGAAAAAATTCTTTTTATTTGTTTTTCCAATAAGCCTTATTCATTATCTTATTCAGCTTGATTTTCTTTTTACTTGAATGCAAAATAATATGGTTTTTAGTGTTTTTGCTCAATCTCTGGTTTATAATATTTTCCATTCCTGTTTTTGTTTTCAGCTTTGTTAGTTTTATAATGTATTATACTCTTCATCTTTTTTTCATTATTTGGATTTTGCTATTGATGAAATATCTGATTCTTTATTTTTTCTCTCCTACCTTTTGATTTGATTATATTACTTTTACTCTATGTTATTTCTGTTGTTGCTTTATCTCTTTTTTTATTTCCTTTTTTTTTATTCCCTCAAAAATCATTCCATTTTACTACCACTTGCTGTTACTAGACTACTTTTTTGATATCGATTCAAGACAAAAATAATATATTTATTTTCTTTACTTCATTTTTATTACATTTTCCCTCATTCATGAAATCTGAAATGAAAAATGATACTCATTTTATTAATACTTTTTTTACCTATATATCCCCTCTCACAACTTTATTTTCATTTTACCTTTGTCTTTAATCTCACTCCCTTACTCCATCCCTCGTATATATTTTTATTTTCTCTAGTCTATTTGTTTCTTAACTATGTTTGAAATTCTATCTCTCTTTTTAAATTATAACTTCATGTTCTTGTGTATGTTTTTTAAAACTTAACATTTATCATTTTCGTATAACTACTTAACATTACTACTGCATATTTTCTGTGTTATAACTCCACTTCCTTCAGCAAATTCTACATATCTGTGTTTTGAATAAATATATTAAGTTTAGTTATTTTGTGCCTAAGAAACAGATTTTCAATGTTACGTTATTTTTTCCTCTCTTGTTAATGCTGATTATGTAATATATATTTATTTACCTTCAAATATGATAGAAATTTATTCTTTAGTCCATTCATTCATGCACAACCCCAAAAAATAAGCATATGCAATTTGTTGATAAGCTATAAATTATAATATTATTAGGAGCTAAACACTAATTATAATTTAATATATATATCAAAGGTTGTATAATAACATGGGATATATTTTGAAATAGTAAGTACTAGTAGAAGAGAGATAGAGTATTGAAATAAGTAAAGAAAGTTAAAGAACGCAACAAAACTGAAGCCATTATATACGACTTTAATATAAGAAAATGAAAATCACCTTAATATGTCCACTATATTTGAATGAATAATACTGAAATTCAACCGGAAAAATAATTTAGCTTAATGAGAATGTTAATGCAGAACAGCTAATAGATATGTTTCAATGGCACTGATCATTAACATCATTAAACAAGCAAGATTATGTTAACTTGAACCAATTTAAAAAGCATATATATTTAACTGATATTGGTTATTTAAGTGCAGTTAGTCCATGAGATATCCACTTTGTGAAAAATCAATGATCAGCTATGAGTCGATCGAGGTAATCAACTAGAAAATATTTTATGCTGGGCACGGTTTCTAAGCTTTCTTACATGCCTTTATAGATCACCGAGTTGCCGTTGAATCCCGAGACGAGAGTCCGAAAATGACACAGACCTCCTGGTTCTCGTACAACAATGGAGTTTAGTTAGAAAATTCAATTGAAGTTGGTTTTATTAATCAAATTCATGATAATAAATTGAATGTGTAAACTATGGCTAAGGCGTGTTCATTAGTGATGCACGATCTTACTTCTAAGTCAGCAAAATTTAATACTTAAACGGGGACCCAACTTCAGGGAACAACCTGGCAGCTCAGAATAATAAACTTTATATTTAGTAAAACGTTTAAAACTGGAAGTTAATACATTCAAATCAACTACTTATTGAAACATTGTGGTATGAATAATCTGGGGCAATATACTAAATGTTAACAAACACCAAATCCCCCAAATGTATCTAGAATTTAACTTGAGTGTTGATCCTTACGAGCCATCTCAATTTGAAGTTTAAAACCTAAATATAGTTTTCTAATATACCTGATTTTCTGGATCTAGGGTATGTTAAGTTCAACCTTATGCAACGATTTTTAGCTCATATTTTGAATACCGAATCACCTTGCTGTGGTAATCGATTGACTAAGCACTTAGTTAATACTAGTGGGTCCGAACAATTTGAATACCAGCATAATAGTGTCTTGGTAACTTATAAATAGTATTTTATAAAGTTATTCCTTGGTATCAGTATACGTAAGCATAATTTCTTATCATTTCCAAGAAATCTAGCTGGAAGCTTAGGACGTGCGTAATCGGTTACCGATTTGATCACCGGCGGCCAGTGAAGTCTTAAATGAACCCCGGAAGAGGGACTCTCCAAAAAGTACCAAGGAGGATAATCTACAATATGCAGAATGAATTTATTATTAACATTTACAAACTAAAAAACATAATGCATTATAATGATAGTCAACTAGAAGTGGTAGACTTGTACTTCCGAACGGTTGACTGGGTGTCGCCTAGTCTGAAATATATGGCAGAAGGGAAGTTATGAAATTTAGTTCTCTTTTCAAATATCTAATTCTCCTGGGCCTATCAAAAAAAAAGCCTACAATGAGAACAATGAAAAATTAATTTCATAACAGTTCTAACAAAAAATACTTTCATCAATCACTTAGAAAAATTAACAGATTGATACGATTATAAATACTTTCTTGGTATAATAAATACTCTTCAAAACCATGATAGATGAAAATAACAGATAAATTTAAGATTTCAATGATATGTAATTAATACGTAAATAAAGAACACAGTTCTATTGTTCGATGAACTTTGAAAATTGATTGTTTGGGGATGAATTACTACTAAGAACTAGAAATTATCTGGAATAATAATCAGAACAATAGTGTCATTATACACCTGTACACCAAATTATGATATTATTCCTTAAGTGTTAAAAATTAATTTTATTAGTGATTACGTAATATGACCTTAATTAATTTATTTCGCGCTAATTTTTTTTAGTACATATATGACCGATATTTACTATGACTTCCTTTACGAATAAAAGACAGCTAAGTAAGAAGATGGTGAATATGTTCGCTTTAAGAGCTAACCAGTAGCTGATGATTAATTAGTAAATAGTAGTCAAAAGTCATATATAAGATATTTTTATTAATTCAATTGCTCTAATATCTTTAATATTATGTGTATCAGCTTACAAAAAGTAAAGTATAGTAATCAATGTAATCAACGGCTCGTATAACTTCTCCTCCCGAGTGCCAGCCAAAAGGTCGTGCACTGTCCACACCCTCTTCAACTGCTCATACAAAACACTTGCCCATATAAAGCAACTGAGGCCCTCTTCACTATGGATTGGCTTAACTACTCTGACTATCTCTTATCCCCATACTAATTCTCACTCACTAACCTTTAGTATGTATCACCTTAAATCCCAGATGTCTTTATTTTCAATAACTTCTTTCTCTCCCACAATACACCCTTCACTCTTACTTTCTGACTCGTCACTCTCTCAATTACAATTGAATCACCTGTTTGACTATGTCCTGCTCTTCTTACGCAACAACAATCCCAACAACACTCTTCAACCAACTCATCACCATTATTAACTACACACACTAGCTATAGCGAAAAATGAAAATTTGAGAACTGATTTACTTAGGCTTGCTAGTTTACTGAACTGCAGTCTTCAATCATTCTAACTTTTCATTTCTGATGAATTTCCAATTGATGACTGCTTTCCAAGTTTACAAAAAAAACAGGAACTGGGAAATGTGGTTTGACCCAGTTTTTTTCCCAAATAGCTCAAACCGCACCAAATTCCATCTGGTGTCAGGGTGTTGATTTTTGTGTTTTGTTTTTATTTTCTCTCGGAGTTTTGCCGTTTGAAGACTCGCGCGTCTGTTGACACGGTATATATTATGGCAGAAACACGCTACCAGATTTTGGGATGCATATAGAGATTGTTGTTGTTAATCTGCTTCCTCTAACTTTTCTCTTCATTACATTTCTTGTCATACTAACATTCACTCTTATATTTATTATAGAAAATGGCCCCAAAGAAAGAAAGAGCTTCCAGAAAGAAGAAGGACCCAAACGCTCCAAAGAGATCATTATCTGCTTACATGTTCTTTGCTAACGAGCAAAGAGATATTGTCAGAGCTGAAAATCCAGGTATTGCTTTTGGTCAAATTGGTAAGATGCTAGGTGAAAGATGGAAGGCTTTAGATGGTGAAGGTAAGGTTCCTTATGAAGCCAAGGCTGAAGCTGATAAAAAGAGATATGAACTGGAAAAGGCTGAATATCAAAAAACTCAAGCTTAATTAAAAATCTAAGATCTCAAAAATACCCTTTCCTTTACTTATCCTTATATCTGTATATTAGTCTTTTGTTGAGCTGGTGCTTATCTTCTACCTCCCCTCCGTTCTCTCTTCTTCATTATATTATGTTACCGTTATTCCTCCTATTTGTTGATTACTATTACTACGATTTCTTATCTTTTTGTTCCCTCTGTTTTATTATACTATTGATTGGACTTGATTCGTTGCTTTGTCTTTTTTTTGTTATAACTCCTTTATTACATCTAAAAAAGAAACGATCAACTAGTCTTTTTGGTTATATCGTTGTTCTTTGTTTTCTTTGTTTTCTTTGTTTTCTTTTAAATTTTGAAAGTTGTTTTTATAATTCATAGCTGATTGAATAATATGTTTTTCTCCATAACATAGTATATAGTAAATACAGTTTATAATATAATAAATTAAGATTAGGTAAAATAAATTAAATCTATACAAGATAAAAAATAAATAATAACATATATATATATAAGAGTTCCAACTTTTAGTTAACCCTTTTCAAAACAGCAACACTTTCAACATGATGAGTCTGAGGGAAGAAATCAAACCCCCTTATACTTTCAATTTCATAATTTCCACCCTTAGCAGTTTTATTGATAAAAAATTCCAAATCCCTAGCTTGAGAATGTACATTACATGAAACATAAACAATCTTTCTAGGATAGAAATCACTTAGCTGATTCAAAAACACATCATCACAGCCTTTTCTCGATGGATCCAAAATTACAGAAGTTTTATCATTAGGAAAACCTTCGATCTTACTAAACAATTTTTCAGCTTTACCTTCAATGAAATCACAATTATTTATCTGATTCAATTTTTTGTTCAATTTAGCGAATTTGATCGAATGGGCCGAGATTTCAACACCTAACGATTTTGTAACATCTTTAGCAATTGATAAAGAAAACAAACCTGAGCCACAGTATGCATCAACTAAATAGTTTTCATCGTGAGAGTTGATCGATAAGTTGTCACTCACATATTTAAGAACTTTAGGCAAAATGGAGTTGTTATTTTGGAAGAATTCATTAGCAACAAAATCAAATCTTAGACCATTGACATATTCACTAACAATTGCATTGTTATCGGTAACACATGTTTTTCTATAATTATCATCAGTAGTTAAGACGCTTAATTCACCATTTTCATTTTTTGAACCTTTCAATTGACCGGCTTCTTCACCTTCAGTGCATTTAACTGTATCTTCCCTTAATAAAATCGTTGCTGCTTTATGTTTAACATTCTTGATATTATTAGCTAATCTGGTTCTTTCATTCTTCATACCGGTTCTAATGATATCAGTACCAATGATACAATCTTCAATGTCCATGACTTCACCATGATATTGTCTAGTTGGAATGATGTGTTGTCTAAACTCAGGCTTACCCTTAGATCCAAATCCAATGTTGGGTAACTTGTCTTGTGGTTCATGCTTATTGAATGAGTAATGAGGAGTCAATTTAGTTCTGTAACCGTAAGTCAATGGACTGTCAATAGTCTCACCGATTTCTGGTAATTTGTTCAAAGTGGTCAAAACGGGAGCAAAATATTTGAATGCATTTCTGATGGTATTTTGTTTGAAAATTAACTGATCACTATATTTGATTTGCTGATATTGGCATCCTGAACATTGCCCGAAATATTTACATCTGATTAACTCGTCATGTCTCGATGGCGAGCCAGTGACAATATCCAGTAAATCAGATTCAACGTATAAATGCTTAGTAATAAAAACTCTAATGTTGACAATATCACCAGGCATAGCAAATGGCACGACGACAATTTGTTTTTTGGTTGAGTCAACCGGGTTATCAATGATTGCTATACCATCTCCGTTGGATGTGTATTTCAGGATTTCAACGTTTTTAACTAATCTGTTGTTGTACTGAGATCTTAATTCTGGATCATTAAGAATTGGATTAACTGGGTTAAGAATATCTGATTCAGTTAGGTTGTATTCTTTTAATAAGATTGGGATTTCATAGTTTAGTAGGATTCCTAATGGTGTTGTTGGTTCTGGATTTTGTTGTTTTAGTTTCTTCTTACGGATTCTTGGTTCTCTTGGCTTCTTGATCTTTTTATTGTGGTGTTGTGTGTTGTCTTTATGGTTGTTGCTATTGCTAATAGTTTCCTGCAACTCATGTTCAGAGGATGAATTCTTTCTCTTCGGTTGAATTGCTTGTTGTTCCAACTCAACAGAGATTTTATTAGTAATTGGTGATAAAAAATGAGGCATTCGTATGGATCTTCTAGTATAAAACAGTACTGATAATGGCTTTGATAATGGTAATGGCCTTTTTATAATGATGTTCTTAACAGGCAGCATACGAATGTTTCCTTTGGTCAGATCTAGGAAAAGCTTTGAATTTGGCAAAAAAAATTTTGGTAAAAAAAAAAAGAAGTGCATGATCGTGCGGCTGCCTCTGGGGTTCAGCTTATCTACGTGGCTACTACAGATGTGAACAACCTCTTTCCAACTGCATGTAAAATTTCAAACTGAAGATGATTTCCAATAATCTTTGAGATCTAAAGGATGATGGTAATATGGTTGTTCAGGCCACCCTCATAGTGGAGCGATAGAGCGTAGTGAAGCACAAACAACTTCTTATCAGTTGAATTTACAATTTATAATTTAAACACTAATTCAATAATTTTATTGTTTATCTATGAAAAAAAGTATAACCGACTGTAAGACAAAAAATATATAATTAACCAACAAGAGGAATGAGAGGAAATATAAAATATTAGCCAAACATAAAACTCATCAATAATAAAGAGATGAAGAAGAAAGCAAAAGAAACACAGAGCAACACTTTTAAATAAGATACATTACAGAACAAAAAAGAATTAAATAATGATACCACAAGAACTTTTACCATTTGAAAAATCGGGGGAACGATTATCTGTTCTTGTTAAAGCCTTTTGTTTGTTGAAAGCTTGCTTGTAAACTTAGAGCTAGTCGCAGGATAAGGAACTGTTTGTTTTGTAGCTAAAGCTTGCAACAATCACATCCATCTATATATATAACAATGTTCGATAATTGTGGGATGTAGTTTTTATATTCTGCTGGGAGATCAGTTTTAGAATAACCTAATGACAGAGTATCTTTCCTGAACCTAAATTGCTTAAAACAGACAGCTTAAGCTCAGCTTTTCCAGGAATGAAGAAAATGGATGTACATTTTTTCCAGCACATAGTAAATGGAGCATGAGCTTGGTGGTTGGCTATTTTGAAACAAACGTTACACCTCAGTGGTAATTATTTGCTGTAAAGGTAAAGAAAAGTAAACTAATTAACCACTGTTCCAATTGGGCTCAATAATATTTTTTATGGAAATCATGCCAGATATCCTCAAGTAAGTTTGAACTATTACGGTTTTCATGGCCGGTTATTATGGATTTTAGTATACCTCTAAATTTTAAACATTGAACATGTTGGACATTTTTTCTTGAAAAAAGAGCAGTCAAAACAAACAAAAAAAAGAAAATAAAAAGCACTATACAAAATGATATTTAAAAGTAAAATAAAGATAATTAACCTTCTAAATAAAAGATAAACAAATATATGAAAAAAGAAAAAAGAGGAAAGAGACAAAACAGGACAAGATAAGACAAAACAGGACAAGATAAGACAAAACAATAAAGAGGGAGCATGAAATTAGTAATGAAAAATATGACAAATAGATAGTGACGACGAATTAAAAAAAATTATAACAAAACAATTAAATTCTTGAGGTTTTTTGTCTTTTTTGTTTTTTATGATTTTGTATTATTTTTGTGGATTAAACAATGACACAGCAGTCATGGTGACTATCACTAGAATGTGTATTTTGTCCAACTGAACGACGATTAGAGGCCGATGGCTTTGATTTTGAAGCACCAGTGTTAGAACCTTTAGAAGCATTAGCAGGAGCCCTTGCAGCTGCTCTATTAGCGTACTCAGCAATACAAATATCGAATACTTTCTTAACATTTTCACCAGTAACAGCGGAAGCTTGAACGTGACCAATAACAGTTTTACCAATTGTAGCTGCAACTTGTTGTTCATCAGGAGCAGTCACCACTTGACCGGGACTTAATTGATTTTTCAAATCAGATTTTGTTGCAACTAAAACAATTGGAACATCAGGTTTATAGTTTTGAACTTCTGGAATCCAAGTACTTTGAATATTAGCCAAAGAATCACTCGAGTCAATTGAATAACAAGCGATGACCATATCTATTTCTGAATAAATTGGGGTTCTTAGACCTTCAAAATCTTCCTGACCTGCGGTATCATGTAACGATAATTTATAAGTTGCTTGACCATTCGTTACAAAACAATTGTAAGTTTCGAAAATGGTAGGGATGTAATCTTCATAAGAAGCAGATTTACCATCTTTGAAGTTGATTAATAAGGAAGTTTTACCACAACCGGAATCACCAATAACCACCAATCTGATTTCTTTAGCACCAGGTTGTGAGTTTTGAGTTTGATGGAAGGACTGTAAGTTCTGAGGGGCTTTATATGTAGACATGATGCAAAATGTAAAGTTTAACGGTGTGTCTAGTAAGAAAGCAGTCTGTGTTGTGTCTGGTGGTGTTTAGGTTTAGCGAAAATTTGAAGTAAGACTTAGAGTTGCAACTTTTGAATTTTGAACTGGTCTCAAGTTGAAGAAAGTGTTGTGCAGGAATCTGGGATGAGTTATAGCCTGTGGATTACGAATTTATTATTATAAGAAGAAAAACAAACTAAATCAGTAACGAGGGTAGTTTATAAGCAGGGTTAGCTGTTTTTAAAAAAGCTCTGCCCATTTCTGGACCAGTGTATATTGTAGCTAACAACTAGCTGAAACAGCTTCTTAGATATTTAGGGAATTACAAATTATAAGCCTGTTACAACTGATCAATGTCTAACCCTTGACCAATTAATGATCACTTGTTCACTATATTATAAGGGTTCTTTGATGAGAAAAGCAGGCGTTGTGCATACACTATTCAACACAGCCACTACGTATAGAAAGTAGTTGAAATTTTACCAATTTCCAAGTATTCAATTAAACTGAAAAATCTCTCTCTTTCTTTTTTTGGTATTTGACATAGGTTATTAAAGATATTAAAATGATGGTATAATGATTTTTAGTCACAGCTTGGGCAAACTATTAATAATTTCAAGTAACGAATATCTCTTCTCTTCTCTTCTCTTCTCTTCTCTTCTCTTCTCTTCCTTCTCAAGTAGGCTTTCGGAGTTCTATAGAAATTTTAACATTATGTTTTGCTTGTAATTTGGTAGTCACTATGATTTGGCTTCTGATTTGAAGTAATTATGCTATGAAACGGTCTGTGTATACAAAAAGAAAGTAGGCCAATTAATGGGGTCTAATGCATCTTTGAAAGTTCTTGTTTGATTTGCATAAATTGCTATACTATTTTCATACTACTTACCAGATTTAGTGGGTAATACGATCATCTGGACTAGTCAAGAGTCAAGCTGTACAGTGTAATTACTACAAACATTGGTTATCTCAGAGCCAGATCTTGATAACTTTAATATGCAAAAAGAATGTAGTTATGCACTGCCACAACATACTGGCACAGTTCACACTGCGCCTCAAAATATGACTCCTCCCCGTTTCGGTTTTTTTTTGTTTTGTTTACTCGACAGATCGCAAGTGCTATAATTAAATTCAGGTACACTGTATATATATTCTTTTATCCCTCATACCTGTACGATTCATTTACACAATCTCAATTTTTCTTTCCATTATCATCTTATATAATTTATTAAATAATGTCTGAGCAGTCTCCACAACAAGAAACATATTTCCTCTCTCAAACTGCCCAAGGTAGCAAATTCCAATTATTAGATGACAATTCCACAGAAAACCCAAATCCAGGTCTGCAATTCAAAATAGTTATAGTCGGTGATTCTGGTTGTGGTAAGACCTCTTTATTTACTTCCTTTATTAGAGGTTACTTTCCAACTGAATACGAGCCAACTATATTTGAAAACAGTAGAGCTTTTCTGAAAAACACTACTTCCAATGAAATTGTGACAGCAGATCTTTGGGATACTGCAGGTCAAGAAGATTATGAAAGATTAAGAAGATTATCTTATCAAGATTCAAATTTGATAATTTTAGCTTATTCGCTAAATGCTAAAGAATCTTTGTTAAATATTCCTGAAGTTTGGGCTCCTGAAATTTTAAATTTTTGTGAAAATACTCCAATCATGCTAGTTGGTTTAAAGGCAGATATACCTGAACATAACGTTGATCCATTCGATGCTTTCAACGTTGCTAAATCAATAAATGCTGTTGCTCATATTCAATGTTCCGCTAAAGAAATGTTTAATGTTGATTCTGTCTTCAATGCATGTTTCAATGTTGTGTATAATAATTTTAAAAAGCAGCAAAGAGCTTCAAAAAGATTTAGTTCCAAACCTGTTGGAGGTCATTTTAGAACTTCAAGTAAATCCAAACAAAATCATAATGAATACACTCACCAGCATAAACCAAGTAATTCCCTTTCACATCATTCAACTTCTAAAAAAAATGATCAGAACATCTACAATAATGACTCCCCTTACATCGAACATTATGAAAAAAGCAGCTGCTGTGTGATTATCTAATACATGATCCTAACAAAAAAAAAAACAGAGCAAAATTCATCCATCTTATATTTACATTCATTTTTTTATTATTAATTTGTTAGAACATCATTTTCATCAACGTACTTAACACTAGTTTGAGCTTTCAGGCTTTTTTTAGTTTTCAAGTACTTACATTTTTTTTACTTCACTCGGTCACCAAATAATCATTTAAATTTTGATATCCATTTACAATATTGAGTTTTATGCTGATTCGCACTCCTGTATTATTAGTCTTATCATTTTTTCATTATCTTATCACCATACTTTTTGTTTATTGCACTTCCAAACTGCCTGTCAGGTTGATCACTAATTTCTTTCTTTCATTTTCAGTTAATCTTTTATTCCTACTACTCTACTTTTTCTTCTTCTCTTTGCCATTTCTTCTTTGCCTTATTGTCTACTTTTCCTTCCTTAATTTTGTTATTCTGGTTCTTGTTATGTGTTCGAATATTCTATTAGTTCTTATATTAATCTTTTAACAAAGTATTACAATAATTATTATTATTTAAAAACACAAGCAAAAAAAAAGTCTAAATGTAAATGCTAAATCTAATTTTTTAATAATGACTTATATTTAGCCAAGACAGAATCAATCTCCTTTAAGATTTCATTCTTTCTATTATCGTTAATCCAAGAGCCGTTAACACCATTCTTAGCAATTAAGCCCCAAGTGTCCAAGTCGAAACCGAATCTAGTCTGAACAACGACATAATTATCTAAAATAAACCCACCGAAATAAGCAGGGTCATCAGAATTAATTGAAAATGGGACACCATACTCTAACCACTTCAAAATAGGCAATTCAGAAACATCTTTAACAACCTGCAATTTAACATTACTCAAAGGACATAAACTTAACATAGTCTGATTCTTGGCTAGTAATTCTAACAGTTCATCATCTTTATACGAATTGACACCATGATCAATTCTACTCACCTTCAAGTAGTTCAATGCATCGTGAATATAATTTGGTCCACCTTCTTCACCCGCATGAGCAGTCAATCCAACATTAGGAAACTTGTCATTAATCAATTTATAGCAACTCTCAAATAGTTTTGGGGGGAATGGCTTCTCAGAAGAGTCCAGTCCCAACCCTGAAATATCACCATTTTGATAATAAGTTAATGAACTCTGTAATGTGTCCATGCAGCTATTAACAGGTAAATGTCTTAATAAACACATAATTAGTTTGGTTGAGATGCCCAGCTCTTTTTCAGCTTTTAATTGTGCTTTTTTGAAACCTTCAATAACAACATCAATAGAAATACCTCTTTCTGTATGACCTTGAGGATCAAAAAAACATTCAGCATGATGTAATCCATCGTTTTTAGCCTTGACAAAGTAACTCCATGCTAGATCAAAGAAATCTTCAGAAGTGATAAGAACATTCATACCGATGTAATAAAAGTTTAGAAAGTCTTGTAAGTCTGCAAAATTATCGTATCTAATTTGTAAATCTTTTGGAGTTTTAGGAAACTCGTCTGGAAGTTTGATTTCGTTTCTTAGTGCCAGTGGGAATAACAATTCTGGGCCTAGTGTACCTTCTAAGTGAACATGATGTTCACATTTAGGCAACTCTCTCAGAAAATTGTGCATGTGTTCTGAGCATTCGTATTTAGCCATTTTGTAATAAATTGTTGTATTGCTAATTGGTACTACGAAATAAATTGATGAAAAAGAATCACTTTTAGAAAAACCGAAGAGGAGGAACTGCTTTGATTTAAATAGGTAGATAAGTAAGTATGTACCAAAAAAAAAAACAGGAACAAAAAAGAAATGTTTAAGCCGCGTTGTGTGAGATAACATCGCCGTGGATCAGATCTTAAATACACTACAAAAACATTGAATTATGTTATAATTGAGAATTGGTACGATATCAATACTTTATCATATTGACTAATACTATGATAGTTATATGTTAGTCTTATGACTGAAAGCCTAAGATTAGTCTAAGAACTATGAGAATAACTTCGGAGTTCTTGCCGAGGGGAGCCAATCGGAAATGATAAAGCCAAATCGCCGTTCGAAATTGTCCTGCTTTAAAAGAACCAAAAATTTATTTAAAATTCGCAAAAGTTACACAAAACACATATAATTCCAGAAGAAACTAAATATAAATAAAAGATAGTAGTAGCAAAGATGTTCAAGTAGAGATAAAATTAAAAGTTAGCTCTACCTTTCTTGTAATAGTCAACTGCCATTAAAGCCGCACCGATTTGGTTTGTAAAATGGAAAAAGAACCCTAAGAAAGGAATAGATTCTAAAATATCACAAGCAATTCCAAAGCCCATATATTCACCTTCTCTTTCTTTAGCCAAGTAGCTAATTTGTCTCTTTCTAAATTTTCTCAATCTGTAAAATCGTGATTGAGATTTATTACCTCTTGCAGTAAAGTTATTTAAAGTTAGAATCAATGGTCCAATAACAGGAATAGTACTAATTATAATAAATCTTAAGAAGGACAGAATATATAGTGGCAACGTCAATGGAAACCAAAGAAAAGATTCAACAACTGTTTCACCAAATGTTGGCTCCACCACTCTTCTCAACTTTCCTGGGAAAACAACTTTATCTAAGCCTTCTGTACATAAAACAATGTCAAATAAATTGGTCATTGGATAAGGAATTAAATAATTACTTAAAATGTAATTGGAGATATAATTGATTTCTTGAAATGTGATACCAGAGCCAATGAAAAACCCGGGTGGACCGCAACACATCATGGAAACACTGACATTCACTGGAAACAAAGTTGCAAACACAGACATGTAAACAGTAAGATAAATAATAGCAGTAGGAGGTAATGTTTTTAAGAACAATGGCCATAGTGCAGGATTTTGAAAAAAATATAGTACACCTTGTATTGGGTAGAAGACTGAACCTGACGTTGTTAATCCAATAAATACATTAATTGGTCTTAAACTTTCCATTGATATACGTGACGTAATAGCACTTCTGGTTTCTTCTAGGGTGGGCATTATTACAATTAACTGATTAGGGCAGACAAGTTCAAGTAAAGCATGTAACGAGTTGTTTCCCTTTTGTGTTGACTACATACATAAATACGACCTACACTGAAGTGCGCGTAAAATACATTAAAGCATATTTTTAATTAAGCAGAAGTAGAGATGAAAATGAAATGTGTATATAAGACAGCAAAGATGAACTTGTAGTTATTTAATCAAATAGACCGAAACCCATGTCATCATCAGATTCTTCCTTTTCTTCTTCAACTTCTTCTTCAGCAGCAGCTTCAGCAGCAGCACCAGAAGATGAAGCAGCAGCAGCTGGAGCACCAGTTGGAACAGAAGACATCTTTTCAGTACCTTCAGCAATTAATTCTTCAATAGTTTTACCTTCTAATTCAGAAATCAATTTGTCTAATTTTTCGGATTCAACTTCGATTCCGACAGATTCTAAGACCTTGGTGACATCTGCAGCTGATGGAGAAGCGTTACCGGCTTGAGCTAAAAGTAAGTAAGAAGCTAAGTATTTCACTATAGTAAAAAATTATAACATGTTAGTAGACTTATTTTTGAAGAATGATATGCATTAACTTAGTTGAAACAAAACCGATGATGGTAGGTATTGATACTGAACCCAATTATTGAAATACTTTAGGCTAACTTTGTATCGTAAATTTTATTTATAGCTGAACATGGAAAAACGATGTAGAGTATTCAAGAAAATGTTATCTTATCATTTTGAAACTTGTGAAAGCAGATATTAAACTCATGTGTGCTTAGAAATAGGTTGAAGTAAGTTGAAATAACTTGAGTTGTTGATATAATTTGCCATGTTCTGAACCACTCCAATATCAAAAATAACTTGATATTATAATTATAGCTGTCAGAACTATTTGTCTATCAATTAATTTAGCAAATCTTCATGAATATTGTACTATATAGTTGCCATTTCGTAATATATTTAAAATGTTGAAATTCAATAATAAACAGAGTGATAGACAGGTACAGGTTCAATCAATACCCTTAATTCACTCATTGATTTGTTTTAAGTAGTAACATTAAATGTAGCATACTTTTGATATGGAATATAATTTATGGAAGCTTTGTATAGTTCATGTGTATGTATGTATGTATGTATGTATATACTATGGCCATAATAGTTGGTCTTCAAAATCCCAGTAAGTAAATTTTCCAACGAGATTTCACAGTCACAAACATATTTCCTCTTGCGGACTTGTGAGAATCTCGGTGCGTGGGTGTATTAGCTTTAATTTGCACAGCCATAGAAGAGACCTTGTTCTGGCACTGCGAACTGTCTGGAGGATGGGTGCCGCACACTGAGTGAGGATTTAGTAAAACTTTTGAAAGATTTCAACGTTTGGAGACAGTTTAAAGTACAGTGTTATACCACAAACTATAGCTTACACATACATCAACACAATATGTCTGAAGGTATGTCATTTCAGATAACAAGAAATTGAAATACCGGATTTGCAAGCAAGACAGAGGCCCATCTGTGAATCACCTAGAATATCAAAAAATGTAAGAGAATATTAATGATTGATTAAGTTTATGGATATAACATATTCAACAGATGAATTATTATAAGACTCTTACTAGAATGGTTTCAAAAATCACTTGGTTTAACTTTAATTTCATTGCAACTATCAATATTCAAGAAAATATATTCAACCCTTCATGATGCTACTAAACAAAATGATCAAAGTTAAGTATTAGCATCTGTGAAAAGAAAGTGTTCAGTTTATAGAAACTTCACAGCAGCTGAAATTAATCGAAACTTTAAATTATAATATACCATTCATCCTAGATATTAAAAGAAATACGTAAACATTAAATGCATCGAGATTAATTTGGACCTAATATTGCAATGACGGATTGTTCATTTTAATGGATTAAAACATAATACTAACATCCCCTACCCTTTTTTTCATTAGTCGAAACTAGAAAGAAGAGAAATTTCAAACAATTCTCCTACAAAGGTGTTGAATTATCCGCTTTATTAGAATTATCTACTGAAGACTTCGCCAAATTATGTGGTGCTAGAGTTAGAAGAAGATTCTCCAGAGGTTTAGACTCCAAGCCAATGGGTTTAATCAAGAAATTAAGAGCTGCTAGATTAGCTGCTGGTCCAAACGAAAAGCCAACGGCCGTCAAGACTCACTTAAGAAACATGATTATTGTCCCAGAAATGATTGGTTCCGTCGTCGGTATCTACAACGGTAAGGTTTTCAACACTGTTGAAATCAAGCCAGAAATGGTTGGTCACTACTTAGGTGAATTCTCCATTACCTATAACCCAGTTCAACATGGTAAGCCAGCTTCTGGTTCTAAGTTGAGATTATACTAATTGTGTTACTCTTCATACATCATATCACACACCCTTTGTATAGTTTAAGACTTTTTATCCAAATATAAAAATCACCTTTTAATATTAAGTGCAATATGCTTTGCTTTTTCTGACGTGTAGCCATATATTTTCTCATCTATAATAAAAGCTATACAAGATTAAAAAATAAACCAAAAATTATATGACACAAAGTAAAAAAAAGTAGGTAAGAACAGTAGGATAAACACCAATCATAATTGATTAATTAATCCTAAAGCTTTCATATCTTCATCAATTTCATCTTTCGTACAGCTCTTCAGGTTATTTAGAGAGCTTGGTATTAAACCACGGCCAAATTTTGTAACCCCTTTCAAATTGCTTAACTCGTTATACATTGAATTTCTTTGTATCACCAAATCATTAATCTTGTCCTGCTGTATGACATTTTTGGAATTTACACTCAAATTATACTGGAAATATTCAGGATTATTTAGAATCATGCTATCCATGTTTCTTCTTTCTTTATTAATTTCATACCAGTTTGATGTTATGCTAACAATTTCTTTAGTTTTATAATCTTGACAATTTTTTAAAAATTGTTGGTGTATAGCAACTCTTCTTGCCTTCGTTTGATTATCTAAGCTATTCAATTTATATTTTTGTAAGTTAACACACTTCTCCACCTTCTTTTGAAAGTTGTCATTAATCAAATCAAAGTATCTTAGCAAGTCCGGATGTTTATCTGCTTCACATAGTTTCAACTCAAATTCAAGTTTTGTCTGTTGAGTTTCATATAATATATCTTTCATTTTAGCAAAATCTGTTTCAATATCTTTTAACTCTTCCATTGCTTGTAACCTTGTAGCTTCTCTCTCATTTTGCTCATCGTTATGATCCTGATCTTCATCGTCTTCTTTTTTATCATCTTCATCTTCGTGTTCATCGTCTTCATCATCACCATCATCATTATCGGCATCTTTCTTCTTCAATCTCTTCTCATCGTGACTTTCAGCTGCTGAAGCTGAATCCATATCATCGTGTGATTCAGCTAACTTTCTCTTCCTAGTTTCCCCTGCAAGTCTTTCTAAATCGCTCTCTTTTTCGTCTAGTCCTTCCATTTTATCAGTTTCAGCGTCAGAAGAATTTAGTTTGTTTTCAACGGTGGTTTCCATTGATCTTATTTTTCTCGTGTGAATGTTATTAGATGATGATTTGTTGCCTGTTGATTGTTGTTGCTGATCGAGTTTTGTATCGTCTTTTGGATAACTCATGAAGGTAACTTTTGGAAATGAAATTAACGAAAAGATAATCAAATAAACTAGTATATTTCCTGTAATCTACTGAGTTAATCGGGTGTTGTAATCAATGCTAAAATATACTCGTTGTGTGAAACACTATAGCACAAAGGTTATATATAATCTAACGGTGTGTGCTCATTTATATAAATAAGTTATTAAATCGTACAAATCTCTGCACGTATTGGAGAAAATAATCTCCTACCGGTGCACGGGTTTTATATATCCAAGATTTCCTGATAAGCTTCCTTTTAAGCTACATAAACTCATAAGATCATACAAATAGAATTAATATACTGTTAGAAAGTAAGGGATATGCCTATATAAATAATAAAATATTAAAATTATTTCTTTTCAGACAATAATTTTGCTTTGTAAGCTTGACTTCTTTTAGCAGCTCTACCAGTAGCACTTCTTGGTTTTTTCTTCATTTTACCAACAGATCCACCCACTTTAATACCCTTAACATTGCCACCTTTCTTGGATCTTTCACCTTCAATAACCATTTTACCAATACTTTGTCTATCACTTTTACTTAAAACTTTCTTACCTCTGCCAATGGCAGTTTTTTGTTTATCAGATAAGTTTTTATAATTTTTACCAGTTTGATTATTTGAAGTATTTGTTTGATTTTTACATCTTGAAATTCTTAAATTCCTTGGCTTTTTAGAACCCTCTAATTTCTTACCATCTAGTAATAATGCTTTTTCAACAAAATTACTATCCGTAAATTGAACAATTGCAAAACCTTTACCAAAATTAGTTTTTGAGTCTCGAATTATTCTAACGTTGGAAACACAATTTTCTTCTTCGAATTTCTTATTGAAAAATCTGTATAGTGATTCTTCCTTCTCTTCAAAATCTAAATTACCAACAAAAACACATAATTTATTGTTTTTAGATAATGGATGAGTTAAATGGTCGACTCTTATATGATTCTCTAGATAAATAGTTCCGTTTAACTTAATGGCTGTTAATGAATCTGC
The DNA here is from genome assembly GCA_003705185.2 of Ambrosiozyma ambrosiae. Classification (NCBI taxonomy): domain Eukaryota; kingdom Fungi; phylum Ascomycota; class Pichiomycetes; order Pichiales; family Pichiaceae; genus Ambrosiozyma; species Ambrosiozyma ambrosiae. Next base: position 387,449 of record PPHU02000002.1, read on the forward strand.
CTTTTCTTTGAACACTATATAACAGTTAACAACATCCTGACCACCTTCTTCGTAAGACTTTGAAATGTATGCAAGTTTTTTTGGTAATGTAGAATTTAAGTTAATTGATCTGAATCTAATTGACTGAATTGCAGCATCAGATAATTGTGACTTTATGAATTTCTTGAATTCCTTGGTTGCTTTCTTAGTTGCTATCACTGATGCTGGTAAATTACCAATGAATATGGTTCTTTCAGCCTTTTCTAATTCTTCATCCTTTAAATCTAAAATTTTAGCCTTTTCGTTCTTACTTGTAGACACCTTAGGTCCTTTCTCAGAATTGTCATTATCTTCATATAAGTCAGAATCATTATTATGATCTTCTTTTTTATCTTCATTGGCCTCTTCTTCTAATAATTTACCAATATATCTGTCTTCTAAATCATCATTTTCATCTTTGGACTTTTTCTTATGTTTCTTTGCCTCCTGATCTAATATTAGAGCGATTTCTTTTTCCTCTTCATTAGAATCAATATCAATTTCTTCTTCATTAGATGCTTTGTCCTGTGGAATATCAAGAACTGTTCTAATCTTATTTTCAGCTAATTGTTTATTGTTAAGTTGAGATGGCTTTCCAAACAAGTCTAAGATATTAGAGTCTTCCTTAGATCTATCAAACCCAAATAATGATGACATTTTCAACTATATTAATTTATAAATATATTAAATAAAGTTTAAACTAATGTTCTAAAAATTACAGGTGATTGTCCCTCCCGTAAGCAGGAACTATGATAAAGTATGTACAAAAAAAAATTACAAAAAATTTGCGAACTGAAAAAAAATAGCCGCACGACCACAAAAAAGATGTCTTTCTAACCCCTAATTTTAATTGTCAATATCCAGCTTTAGTTGATTTAATTTCTTAAAAACACATATGTATAACCACCATTCTTCTATTTAATTTATTTCTGCTTCATCTTCTGGTTCATTTTCTAAAATTTTGTCCGAATCCTGCTTAAGACAATCGCTGATTATATTGGCAGTTTTTTGATAGTTAAGGTCATTTTCATCAAAATTCAGTATCGTTTTATCTTCCCATCTTAAAGCATCAAATATTTCTTTTTTAAAAGTTAAATCAGCTGTTGTTGGTACAAACCATTCTGTTTTCAAATGTAGTGGACCTAATATACGAGATCTCAACAATGATTGTATTGCTTGATCTTTGGAACTCCCATTATACAACATTTTGATCAACTTCAAAGTATTTTCATTTTGCAGGTAAAAGATTTTTTTTCGAAAACAATAACTCAAGATTTGAGTGAACAATAGCCTTATAGAATCTTCAGGAATATTATATTCTTTAATGAAATATTGCATTACCGATATAGTATGATGAAGTCTTTTCTTCCTAATGGTTGACAGGAGAATTCTTCTAAGATGAATCATCCGTAATTCACCAGTATCAATCATGGTATCAATCAATTTTAAGGCTTTATCCATTTCATCATAAAAGATAAAGCCTTTAAGACGAACTTCATTGTTCAAAGCTGGAAATAATTTTGGGTGCTTTTCAACTAGTTTAAAAAACTCATCACTGTTTTTGAACAAACCATCATTATTTTGAAGCAACAAATATGTATCTTCTATTGGTATTTTTAGCCTAATCATTTCTAAAAGTAATGATGAATTAGCCTGGCCTTTAGGAAATGCACTCCAAATGAATTGATAAGTTGATCTAGTTGGAATCATTTTTTCTTCCTCTATTGAAGTGACAACTCTTAATAATCTATCTGGATAAACCGCATGTACTTTAGTGATGGTATTTAAGTATATGTTGATGCAGTCAATGTCTAGTTTTAAATCTAAAAATGAAGCATGGAAGAATAGTAAGTTTGCCATACTTTCATGATCATCATACCTTGCATAGAATTGTAGTAGTTTATGGATATCTTTGAGTGACAACAAATTTAAATTTGCTCCTTTCAATATCTTATATTTCAGTATTTCTGTTAATTTTTGTTGTGTTTCAAGATTGTAATTCTGAGACGTTATATAAGAGATATAATTTTCAAAAGATTTGGAGTGGAACTTCGTGGGGGGCCTTGTAAAAGTGCTAGTAACAAATGGTTTACCCATATCTGCTTTAAAGGTGTAATCTGTTCTCTTGTCAATGTTTATTTCCTGTGATTCTGGAATTCTTTTTGAATACTGTAAAAACTTGTGAGCCACAAAATTATACTCTTGGGCACTACGTTCCTTCTTATTTAAACTGGCCAATCTTTCCGGGGTTAGTCGACTAAGAGTACTTTTCAATGCAGCATCGGATTCAATAAGTATTGGAGTTTCTTCAGTAACTCCGTTTCTTTTAAGCAGACCTTGGTTTGGTCCTTTAACAACCCAAGATCTAAGGAGAACTGAGGTCGAATGGTAGTATCTGATATGATCTGAGAAATTTCGAAGGGCATAAGAAAATGGTCTGGTTATATGAACAAATCTGGTTCGACCAATCCAATACATCTCCCAGCTTTTGATTGTCTTAACTGCTATATTTTCAAGATGATTTTGAGGTATTATGTCTCTTTCATACCTTGTTAAGGAAAAAAAGTAGCACCACTGGAAAAATATTTGATAATCTTAAATTTCTGAAAGATAAATTGGATATGGCTAGTGAATGCTATGTGGCTGTGAGAAGAAATTAATCGCTGGTGCGCCATCTGATAACAATTAAATTTCAGTAATCTAAATTATGGTTGATAATAAATGTTGTTAGATTTAAAACCTAGTATTGCAGAAAATAGGGAGTAATCAGATTCACTTATGTAACAATTATAAACAATATAAAAGGATCAATATTCAAACTTCGAAACTACTAAAGAAAAGAGAATTTTCTAAACAAAATAAATAAGAAAATGGGAGATTGTGCAGCTTCTGTTTTAGGATAATTGTATTCTAATTTTGTCTTTTGAATCTATGTTAAACTCAGATAATAGTTTAACTCTTCCCATAATATATCATTTAAATAAATTATCTTGTTTAAATAATTCCTTATATTACATAATATTTTTATGATTAAATCCTTTCATATTATCGATTTTTTTTTCTTGTTATATATACCATTTAAGGTAATGATAATATAATAAGTTGAAGTATAATATCTTTATACCAAAAAATTATTATATAAATAATTTAGTTTGGCAAGTTTTTTTCAAAGAAAAGAGCTCATTTCTACTATCAACAGTGTTTGATATCCCTGTTTGTGTGTTCAACACATCTGGGTCAATAAATATATAATTCATAAGCGAATAAGGATGACAAATGATGTCCAAGTGCCAAAATATATTAACTTAATCATTCACATTCATATTTATACTCTAACAATCAAAAAAAATTGAGAAAGATATCAAACCATGATAAGGTCACACCATCTGTAACATATTGGTTGTTTGGCACTTGCCCCTGAAAAAACTCCTAGAATACCTAACTTGTTTTCTTTCAGATACTCTTTGATCACTCTCCCACAGAGAAAAAACCTAAGTGAAATTCGAGCTAATAGTTTTTAAAAGCAGTTATTAGTAGCTTATAGACATTAAAAGAAGTGAAAGTCGTACATGTAGTATTCTGTGCGAAACCACTAATCGAATTTTATCGGACTGAGCTATAGTTTGAGTTGCTGAAAAGTAATCGCGTATAGGTAAGTATTCTTCTCGGACACGTATAGCAGTTTTTCATATATTTGATCCTACTGTAATTACTTTTTTACCAGTTTCCTGCCATTCGCTTGTTCAGTTCGTTAGTATCGAACATAATCTGAAATACCTACACAATGTCTAAAGAAATTGAATTTGAAGTTGAAAAAGGACCTCAAAGACAATACCTTAAAGCATCAGTTCCAAACGACCTACCAAGTTTTCCTACACAAAAAAGTTCAAAATTAGTACTTATTATCCTTCTACTTACTGGTTTTTTGGTCAGATTGGCATTTATTCATTATCCAGATTCAGTTGTTTTTAATGAAATAGGTACAGGAAAGTTTATTAATTATTATTTGAAAGGTTCATACTTTGTTGATGTTGATCCACCGTTAGCAAAATTCATTTATTCCGGGATTTCTTATATGTTCAGCTACGGAAAACCTTCGTTCATCTTCACATCTATTGGATTACCATATTTTTCAAAAACAGGTGAATTGTTATTTCCATATCTTCCAAACAGAATCTTTAGTGCTTCTGCTAGTACTTGTACACTTTTATTGGCTTACAGAACTTTAAAATTATGTGGGGTTAGAGATTCCTTATGTGTATTGGGTACCATTTTATTAATTTTTGAAAATTCATTAGTGACTCAATCAAGATTCATGTTTTCAGAATCAGCTTTCTTGTTTTTTGTTGCTATGTCTATTTCAAGTTTTAAAGCTACAGAATTATTAACTTTCAATTCTGTTAAATGGTATAAAGTCCTTCTCATTACAAGTATAGGTGTTGGCTATGCTATTTCAACTGACTGGATTGGCATTCTAACATTAGTCTGGTTGCTGGTGGTTGAAATTAAAAGGTTTTGGTATGCATTAGGTGATTTAAATGTCCCTATTAAATCAACTTTCCAGCAAACAATTACTAAGTTAGGTTTCTTTTTAACTATTCCTTTAACTATCTACCTTTTTATTTTTTCTATTCATTTAAGATCTTTAGATAAAGTGGGTCCAGATTACAAAAAAATGTCCCCTGAATTCCAAAAAGATTTGGTTGGTAGTCATTTGGGCGACCTTGTTGCCGATGTTTCTTATGGTTCAACTGTTTCTCTAAGACATTATAAAACTGGAATGTACTTACATTCTGAAAATGCTACTTATCCAAATGGTGATCAACAAGTAACATTATTTGACCATCATGGTGACTCGGGTAATTTATTCTTTATTGAAAAGAGAGTAAAAGCTAACTTGGGTGAATTAGTTAGAAAGTCTCAAACCATTGAATCAGGTAGAACAATTAGAATCTTTCACAACGATACTGAAAAGTTTTTAAATATTAATGGTGATGCTAAACCACCATTATCAGAACAGGAATATAATAAAGAAGTTACAGCTAAAGGTAATAGAACTTGGGTTGGAGATCATTTCCTGAACTTTGAATTTAGAGCTGTTCCTGAATACACTAAGTCGGAAATAGGTAAGAAGAAACTAAGATCGATTGAATCAGTGTTCCAAATTTATAACAGTAAGAATAAATGTTATATGCTAGGTACTTCGAATAAATTACCTAAAGAATGGAGTAATAACCAGTATGAAGTTATTTGTATCGAAAAACCAACTTTAGAAGATTCATTGTGGTATTTTGAGTTCAACTTTCATCCCAAGTTTACTGAAGAAAATGAGCGAGTTGAAATCAGAACATTGAGTATATTTGAGAAAATTATTGAAGTTCATCGAGCTATGCTTACTCTTATTGGCACTACTGTTGATAAGTTTGATTTCAAATCTACTCCGCTTGATTGGATTTCTGTTAACAAAGGTATCAAGTATTGGATTAATGATGGTAGAGCCGTCTATTTCTTGGGAAACTTTATCACTTATTATTTTGTCTTGATTGCTGTCGTTGCTTTTGCTTTGTTTAAATTATTTCTTGTTGTTATTTACAATCCAAATGTCGACTCAACACAGTCCGCAGAATTTGCCAAGTTTAACTATCATGCAACTGATTTCTTTGTTGGCTACCTAATTCATTTACTACCTTTCTTTTCTGTTAGTAGAGATCTTTTATCATTTTTTTATTTCCCTGCTCTTTATTTTGGTGTTTTATTAACCTGTCAGATCTTAGAATTTATCTTTGCTTCTGCCGGAAAATCACAGAAAGCATTAGTTTCATACTTTTTGGTCTTTATTACATTGTCGGCTATTACAGTTTTTTTTAAATATTCTGCACTGATTTATGGTTTAGATTGGGTTGAAGAAGACTGTAAGTCGGCTATGTTTGGACCAAACTGGGATGGAATTTGTGACCTTTACAGAAAGTAAGTGCTCTTGATTTAAAAAAAAACAATTATAAGACTACATTTGTATTTTAACTTTTTAGATTTACTTAGCAATATGAAAGACAGAAATATACACAACTAAATTACAATATTGTCTAGTATTAAATAAATATATATAAGCGAATAAAAAACTAATCTCTTGTTTCAGCTATACCCTGACTGACCTGCAATATCAAACTGTTCACAAACTCCATCAAGTTTTCTTTCTTTATTATCGACTGCTTTTTCTTAATCTGCAACTCTTCTAGTTCTTTACTTAAGTTTTGTATTTTGTCTAGTTGTGCTTCTTTAGAAACACCAACACCGGGGAGAGTATCTATAATGGTTAATATTTGCTTTGTTTTTAATATTATATCTGTTGAAAGTTCTTGTAAACTTGATTGGAAGTCATATTCTGAAGGGGGGTTATGATCTGGATCCACTTGCTTTGGATCTGTCTCATTTAATTTCACTGACTCATGATTTTGATCAACGTAACTCAAAGCTGCGAAAAACATGTCCATTAGCTATTTTAATAATTAAGTCAGTATTTCCAAGTTCTAATGAAATTTTAAATTCCCAAACAAAAGCATACCTGGTCTAGACATATCTGTAGCTGTGTTAATCTGTCTGTCATTATATGTGTATTCTATTTATATTTGATTGGATTGATAGCAAATGCCTGATCTCCATTCAGTCTGTTGTTCATCATATTTGAAGACTCAACTAATTCTAATCAGAACTTTGAGAAGGAAATTTGTAAAACATTAATATTCCGATTTTCATTTTAGCACATCCGTACACAACATATTTGTGATTTATCTATTACTCAACGTAGTAATTCTTATCCTTTTGACTGAAGTTTTTTAGCTGATAATTTAATCCGTAGGTTATTGTCTAGAGATACAAAGAGAAATTAAGCTATTTTGAAATTTTTTTGAACCCAATCATTCCCCCACTATCCCTCACTATTACTTCGAATCAATATGTATGTATACTTTACGAAGAAACGAATTTTACACTATTATAATAGTTTTCCTGTATTAAAATGAACAATTCAAAAGACATTTCAGTTTTAATGATTATTTTTAGAAAGAATCTGCAAAAACAGACATTTCAAATCAGGAATATTCATTACAAACAATCAATAGGAGAGAAATTATAGAAGTTACTCAAAGGGTGCCAGTTGAATCTAGTTGTTCTGGTGTTAAAGCTTCAAATCTAAGTGGTGAAGTAACTAATAATTATTATCTGGATGATAATGATTAACCGGATGGTGGGCTAAGAGCATATATAGTGTTGCTTGGCCCTTTACTATTTCAAATAGATTAAAAACCATAAGAAATGAGTATTTCATAAAAAACAATAAAAAATGTAAAAGTATTTACTAAGTGAATGTGCGTGCTATCAAACATACACACATCAATAAAACTGACTCCATTCAAATATTCTTAAAATAAGAAAAAGATAACTTAGATTAACAGCACGACATTATGTTTACTTGTAAAATAATTGATCATAAAGTACAAGTATTTAATATATATTATATCTTATAAATAATCACTTAATTAGTAGGAACAGAAAATCCGAGATGGTTTAGTGGCTAGAATTCTCGCTTGTCACGCGGGAGACCGGGGTTCAATTCCCCGTCTCGGAGTTCCTTTTTAAAATGATGATTTATACGGATAAAAATGTGAACAATCTCTTAGTGCTATTAGTATGGTGAAGAGAAACTAACGTTGCCTTCCTTCTGATAATTTTTTTACAGAATTTAATATAAAGATATAGGAAAGAAATCTAAAAGTATATATCATATATTTCTCTCAAGGGCTTTGACGTTGAATTTACTATATATTTCCAAATCCAAAATATCTTTCAACTCTTGAGGCCAATAATCAATTCCTACAATTTCATTTAATTCCTCCAAACTAGTTTTATTTTCGGCCAAACATAGTCTAATCAAAGATTCCTTTTGCTTCTTTCTTCTTTGTAATTTGTGGCTGGAAGATTCCCTTAAACCACCAGATTGTTGAGAGAAAACCAAACAGTTTTTTAGCAAATTTTTATGATTTGTTTTAAGAAGATCAGCACTCTTTAATGCAGCATCATTATGTAGTTCCAATCTTTCTAAATCAATATCAGCTCTTTCTATCAAAACAGAGCAAAGTTGAGTGATAACTATACTCTTTCGGTCTGTACTATCGACTCTTTGACTTTTAAAGCTATTGTATTCTTCCTTTAACATATCATGAGCTTGTTTATATTGCTTTGACATAAATGAAAGCACATTCCATTTTGTTACATCATCTAGATTGACTTTAGAGGAGTCAAATTTATCTAACAAAGTCCTATAAGAAGACGTTTCGAGAAATATTTTGTCCAAGGTATTACTTAGCGGAAGGGACTCCCACGTATTTTTCAAAGCATCAAAATCTAAACAAGATGAAGCAAGAAACGCTAGTCTAATAAGCTGAAGTTCTAAAAGTTCCTCTTTCGTCAAACTTGGAATCAATTCAGTAGGAGAGGATGAAAAACTACTAATTAAGTTATCCACAATGTGATCAACAAAAGTTACAAATTCATTCATATTATTTTTAATAATTTCATGTTGTTCATTACTAATACATGATTCATTCAGAACAGTTATTAGTCTGTAACAATTCAAAACAGTTTCACAGATTGTGGAAGGTAAAATTGTCTCTTGGGAGCTTGCGTAAGTATCATCCACTCCTTGTTTCCCTTGTTGTAAAACATTGCTAGAATCAATGGAGTTATTATCATTGTCCATCAATAAACATCTAGCAACCAAATTATTTAAATCACTGACTTGATAATTCAAAACCTGTTCCAACAAATTTTTAGTTAAACCAATATAATTCATTATTTCATTGTAGTTAAGTAAAAACCCAGCAGATTCTTTAGTTAACTCTTCAATATATTCAAAATAACATAAGGATGCATTATAGTATAAATCCCAAGGGAATTGGTTTTCATTCTCCATCAAATTGCAAGATAACTGAAAAAGCTGAACAATATTTACTAATGGTTGAATAACAGCACTTTCATTACCTGTTAGAGAATCAGGACAATTGACTAATTCATTTAAATAAATACCTTCATTTTTGATATATTGATTGTAAACATTGAACAAAAGCCGAGATAAATTGTATCTTGTGTCCAGATGGGTCGATTGAAGGCTTAATGCTTTCTTGTAATAGTTATAGGCCCTTTGATAAAATCGAAGAGCCTTTGATAAATCTGAGGCAAGCCATCTATCTCCAGACTCTTCTTCATCTGATCCAGCTGTAAATAATTCTTCAACTGTTTCAGGTTCTTTTTGAGAATGCGTTACCATGTTATGTTTCAATTTTTGTTGCTGAAACAACTTTTTAGAATGTTTTCCAGGTCCTGCAGATTTCATCTTCGTTCATCTTTGTTAGTAATCTCACAACAATAGGTTTAAATCTAGAAATAAACGAAAGTACTTACTATTCATCTTTTGATGCTCAAGTAAAACAAGAGAACGAATGATCTAATCAGAGACCAAAGGAATAAAAGTACCTAATTTAGCCACTTCAGAAAAAAGCTAATTGTTACGGACACACCTTCAACCTTAAAGCTCGAACGCATGCTTAACCTCGTCGCTTTACATGCATGCTTATCAGACTGGTATCTTTTGATCGCAGGTGGTCAAAATTATACCAAAGTTTTTGATGAATGGTTTGCTACTAGAAGACACAGATCCTGAAGACTTTGGAGTGGGGTTTACCCCTAAGGCTTATGTGCCGATCAACCTCAGTGAGTTGGATACTCATATCGATAACAACAAACAACTTCGATGCCTCCGTGAACGCAAGCTCTACCCACGTTCAGTATATGTTCTTTTAATTACATACTCCAGTCATCATAGATCAACAGGAATTGCGGCGGATAAATACTTTCAACTCTTAGCCACAGATTTTACAAGTTTTGATACCTATAGGAAAGATTTTGATGATACAAAACCAGGAATTTACAAGAGGTTTACTGACTCATTGCAGATAAATGACGATAATTTAGTCTTATTTGACTGCCATATAAATGGATTATATCGTTTTAAAAAGTCCTTAAAAAAGTTTATTACCCCCCCTGAAGAATTGACCGAAGCTCCACAAATTGATCTTATTCCATCAGGCGTTTTACTTCGAATTAAATGTTGTGCAAAATGTTTTAGAAGCACAATTGAACTTCAAAGGTCTTTACCTGAAGTCTTGGAAAAATCTGATCTGATTGAATCATTAGATCGTGGTGATAAGTATTTATATGACTTTTTATTTAGACTAAATAAGAAATATCCTGCTGAATACAAGCCTCTACTGGAGCAAAGGTTTGAGCTATCAAGACTTCTCAACAAATATAGTCCTGATACCAATAAAATTAACAGTGAAGATGGTGGTGTTAGTATTGGTACTCCACAATTAATATTGAAAAATAATGATAATCCAAATGGTCATATCCCATTGATGACCGAGAGAACTCAAAGCTCAGAGATTTCAGCTGATATTAATAAGAATTCGAAATCAATACTTACTGGTTTATTATCAACTCTAAAAAAATCTTCGAAAAGAGTCACAGCTGGAATTGCAGACTCAAATATCTCAAGATCCGTGGTTGTGAATACTACTTTATCACGTATTTTAAACGATTCTTCTTTGAGTGGCCCTTTCAAATTGCAAGACATGATAATTATAGGATATTCAGGATCGCCAGTTTTGATGAAAGATTTTGGTGGAGAGGTTTTCATAAATGATGAATTAAGAATCATTTTAGCTTCTTATCATGATTCACCAGTCTATGTTAACGGTGAAAAAATCTATTCCAAATATTTATCTGTCGGTTTTGATCAAGCTGGACTTTTAAATTTTTTTAATTTAAGTGTTATAAAATCTGATCACGATGAAAGGTATTTCATTGGGATTTTGAACAAGCTAATTGGAAAGAAATTTGATGCCAAAATTTACAAACGGTCAGTGCGAGGACCCTCACATGATGACTATAAATTTTGGACTTTTTACGACACTTATTACCTGGATATTTTAAATGCCTAACATGTGTATAGATTTCACCTGTTGAACAATATTGACTTCATGTATTAATATAATTAAAAAGTTTTGATATGTTAGATGTACCTTTTACGTAAATGAGTAAAGTGGCGCCTCGAATTTCAATCTATTATAAATCTTCGAACGCGTTCAGCAATTTTGCTTTTCCATCACAAATTATAAGGAGCTTCTTTCTACATATTTAAATACATTATTAAAATCTGTATACACTCATATACATAATGCCACCAAAGAAGAAAGCATCTAAGGCCATCGTGAAAGGATTTAAATTTACCAGAGAAACTCAATTCAAACACAAATTCGGTGCCCATGTAGGTATGGGAGGTGGTATCTACAATGCAGTTACTAATGCTATGAATATTGGTGCTAATTCATTTGGTTTATTCTTGAAAAATCCCAAAAGATGGGTTTCACCTATGATAACGGATGAAGATGCAGAAAAATTCAAGAAGTTATGTGAAGAACACAAGTTTGATCCACGTATCGACTGCTTACCACATGGATCTTATTTTATCAATTTAGCCAATCCGGATGCAACAAAGAGAAAACAGTCATTGGACTCATTTATTGACGACCTGACCAGATGTGAAAAATTGAATATTGGTCTTTATAACTTCCATCCAGGTTCTTCTCTTGGTTCAGATCACAAAGAATCATTGAAAAGGTTGGCGGAGAATATCAATACAGCTATCGAGAAGACCAACTTTGTTAAAATTGTTATAGAAAATATGGCTGGTCATGGTAATTTGATTGCTGGTAAATTAGAAGATATTGCTGAAGTTATTGAAATGGTTGAAAATAAGGAAAGAGTGGGTGTTTGTGTTGATACATGCCATACGTTTGCAGCAGGTTATGATCTAAGGACAGAAGAAGCATGGAATGCGTTTTGGAAAGAATTTGAAACTAAAATTGGTTTTAAGTATTTATCGGCCCTACATATTAATGATTCAAAGGCTCCAATTGGTGCTAATAGAGATTTACATGAACGATTAGGCTGGGGTTTCCTAGGATTAGAATGCTTCAGGCTACTAGCAAATGACTCCCATTTTGAAAACATTCCATTGATTTTGGAAGTTCCTGTTGAACCTAAAGATGACTCTGGATTTGGTGAAGATATTAAGTTATTAGAATGGCTTGTTGGAAAATCAAAAGATGACCCCGAAGTTCTTCAAAAGGCCGAAGCACTACAAAAGCTTGGAGCTGCTACCAGAAATGAACAGCTGAAAAAATTTGAAAAGAAGTTGACTAAGCGTGAAAGAGATGGAAAGAATGATATTATGCTCATGATGAAGACCAAAAAGGCCAAAACTTCGAAGGTATAATTTGAGTTTATTTATTTTTGTATGTATAGTAGTTAATTATATAATATAATTTAATAAATTTTTTAGAATAAGCGTGTAGTTTTTATTTACCTTTATAAAAGTTAGTGGTAAAAAACATTAGTTCAGAAATGCAACAACAATGGTACCAGATATAGTAAATTGAAGAAAACAACTAACTGTTTACACTGAGATGTTCTCTGAATTTTCTTCTAAACTTCTCTTTTAAATTAGGGATCATTCAGAAGATTTGAAGCTTGTTTTCTGGTTTCATTCTTAATTCTTTAATTGATATGAAAGAGCAACTGCTTTAAGAAAAGTACATATAAGACTAATTTTTTTCAATTCCGTATTTCATATAACTGGAAAATAACTCATTTAAAACTAAGTATACCAACAAATGATCCAAAGTTTTTTTTGAATGATTTTAAATTACAATAACTTCATAATACTTAGGAATCTAGAAAATTGAACAAAATAAATATGAACGATTGAACGTAGGAGAATTAGGAAGGTTTTTCACCAACCGGCATTATTTTCGGCTCTTGTGCAAGATATAAGCATGCCTTTTTATTTTGATTTATTCTATCTCTTTTCTAACATTTTACGTTTGCATGAATTCTGGCTTCTATTTTGATTTTGTAGTTTTTCTTTGCTGATTAAATTGTTTTGATAATGATTTTGGACTTCGAGGGATAAAGGAGTGGTTTTAAGCGAATGTATAATTAATTGGATAATTAGTATTGTCGAGCGTTGGTTTTCAATCATGATAATATCCCTATATGTTTGAAACATCGAAATGAGTTAATTAATTCGATAAAAAGCTATTTTAAAACCATATATATGTGAATAAATTCATCACGTATATTCGCTGTTTATATGTACATGCTTGCATACATCAATTATATTAAACCCTACATGCACGAAAAACTCTCATTTGCCCTTTGTTAAATTTGAAGGCGGAGTCGTAATATGTACTAGAAACAAGATTTGTATTACAAAAAAATATTCAATGTTCTAAAGACGAATTTGGAATCTTCAAGTATTATATCAGGTCTACAAATGAGTTAATCAGCTATCAAAAACAGAAAACTGATTGTAGAGCTTACATATAATAAAAATTTGATGTAAAAAAAGCAAAAAAAAGCAAATTAAGGAAAAACAATAGTATACACATGAATCGACAAACTAAATCTCTTTAATTCAATTTGGGATACCCTCTTTTTCAATAACTACAGTATCCTTTGTATTACTCTTTCTTGGTGAAATATCTTCATCACCATTTCTAGCTGCAACAGAGCCATCATCTGACTCTTTAATAACTTGGACAACTTGTTCATTCAATGGTTTAGAAATTGGTTGTTTGGCAGCTGGAATTTCACCCTTTTGTTTCAATTCCTCAGCAATTAATTTACTTTCCTTGACTGCTGCTTGTTTGGATTCAGCTTCTTCATTTACTGATTCCAAATTATCTTTGGTTTTTGGGACGACAGTCTCCGCATCATGAACAGGAAGTTTTGGAATTTCTTGATAGACTTCATCTAAGTCAATAGAATCATCTCTAGCGGCAGCTTTTGGAATTTCGGGTTGTTTAGGCTTCTCTTCATCAGAAAATGGCTTTTTTTTAATTAGAATTTCTGGAGCTTCCAAATCTTTTTCAGCAGCGGCAGCAGTATCAGGTTCCTTAATTTTAGTTTCATCAGGATCAACATATTCAATTTTTTCAACAACCTGAGGTTCATTTTGTGGATCAATATTTTTTCCTCTTGCCCATCCAGTAGTAAACAAATCTCCCATATCAAACTTAGGAAATGGATGTGCCTCAGTGTTGAAAACGACATTCTTAATATCCCATTTTGGATTATCAGAATCATCAAACAGTAGGTAGAGATATTTCAATGTTTCAGCTAACCAGAATGATTCCATGTTATCTCTAGTCTTTGGAGGTATTAATGTGACTTCTTGTAAACTAGTGTATCTTGGTTTGTTATCTTTACCACCAGAAGTAACTTTGGTATATTTAACAAAATTTTCAAAAATTTCCCAACCCCACTCTCTATATTTAATATCACCAGTAATTTTATACAAATAGAACAGTGATTCAACAGTTTCTGGTCTCTGTAAATTATGTCTGTCGTTAAGCTTGATAGTGAAATCTTTCTTATTATTAGGATCTGTGTTAAATACAACAATTTCTGGAGACAAACCAGTTGGAACATCATGATACATTCTGTAACAAGTGTAAGTCATTTCCTCAGCCAAGTCAAATTGAGCTTGTTTCTTTTCACTCCAAGATTTGGAGTTTTTAGCTTTTTCATAAGTTTGACCTTCAGTTGCACCCATAGCAAATAGACCACCAATAAAACAAACTAAATGGTCCATCTTTGAGCTCAATGGGCCATCAAGGCCTTTTTCACGTTCGCCTAAGAATGTAAGACCATGTGGATACGACTTATTTAATAAATACTTTTTCATACCATCAAACGATTCTAAGTACATATCTAAGTAAATGGTTTCACCAGTTTGTAGGTATTGCTTTAATAAATATTCATAATATGAATCACCTCTCGAACCCAACCTAATCAGCTTGCCCTGATACTTACCTGTCTCCGGATTAACAAAAATTGGAACCAAACCACCCTCAGGTTGATTTGCATCCAACACATCCATAACTTTTTCAGCTTTTTTCCAATACAACGCCTCCCCAGTTAATTTAGATAAATATTTAAACTCCAATTGTAAAGTAGAAACCTCAGCAGTGGAACTAGCACCCCTATCAACATGACTTTTGATACCTTTACCTGACTTTAAATTCACAGAAGCATAAGGAAGGCCTGATTTTGAAGAAAATGCGCCAATAAGAGTGTTAGCTAAGCCAGTAGCCTTCTCAAGATAAAGGTCGTCTTCACTTAAATAATGAGCAGATAATAAACCACCTAACATTCTAATAGTGGTTTCAAATGTGTTAACCTGGTAGTCAAAATCATAATTTAGTTCATACTGAACCCAAGATTTGGCCTCTTCTAATTCGTCTTGACAATCCATTAGCATCAGAGTATCTAAAGCATCAACAATAATCCAACCTAAAGGTTGACTTCCCATATTATTACCATTTTGGGAAACAGGTTTGTAAACATCGTTACCCCATCCATGCTTTGCATAATCGTGCCAACTTTCTAAAAACACATCTCTCACTTTTAATTTTCTTTTATTCCAAACATCTACTTTCTTTTCAGGTAGTATGGAATAAAACCATAATATGACATAAAGTACTAATGAAATCAAAAAAGCCTTAATTAACATCTTCTTTTTTCTTGGTGTTCTTAATATGCTTTGAACTACGTTTGTGTCTTGCTGCAGCTTATCTTTATAGTATAGAGGCAATCCCAGATCTTGTTTTGATTTCCATATATTGGATTTAGGTTTCAAGACACTTGACATGATACATGTAATTGAATCCAAGTGTGATGAAATTTTTATAGGTGTAAATCAACTAAATGAAATTAATTATTTGAAAAAATTTCAGTGATAGTTGGCCTTTGCCTTTGATTTCAATATGTTGCTTCTTGAAGAATTACCGGATCAGAAATATTGATCAAAAATGAAGTCCCAATTGATAGAAAAAACTTTGAAAGTGATCAAATGGATGAATATACAGACTGTAAAGAAGCAGAGTAAACGTATAAAAAAGTCTCTTTCATCTAAAAGGCACGTCATCAAGTAAGTTAATCTGCTTTTGGTATTCCAAACTAATCGGCTGATCACGCGTCGCCGACCCACTCTAAAATTTTACGAGTCGATTTGTTAGGTGAACTGAAATCAAGTCGGTGCTCCTCCGTAAATTGAGTCACTGATTAAAAATGTTTCTCCGTAAGTTCAACAGTTACACATAATCTATATAGATAGTCACATAGACGGTATATATTCTAACTGTCATAATCATTATGCCTCAAGCAATTTCTCAAGATGTGGGTGCACCGATCCCAAATAATACTGAGCATGCCGTCTCTGTTACCTTACCAACATGGGAAGCTACTGTTGGTTATGAGGAGGGTCAAGAATGGGTTGTTAATAAGATGAATTCAGGATACCCTCGTTTCTTTATACATGCCAAAATTCAAGAATTATGTAAGTTAATCGAACTTAATTATGCAAGGGATAATGAGAAATCATTTATTTTCCCAACTTATAACGTTGCTAAACGTTGTAGAGAATTTATCAAGACAAAGTCAACTTTATCAAGCTGCCCTGTTAGAATTTTTCAATTAAGTTCGCCAGCTCCCAAAGATGAAAATGAAGCTTCATTTAGAATTGAAGCTAACATAGCGGTTGTTTTCTTTCCAGCTATCGAATATCCATTGGCTAAAGCCTATTGGCAGCACTCCGGTGAAGGTATATCCTCAAGATTAGGTGAATATTTCCTAAATGAAATGAGAGAAAAGTTATCAGCTGATATTAAGGATAAACCATTATCTAAAAGATCATCTCCAAGAAACTCTAGATCCTCTAGATCCTCAAGAGCGTCACGTACATCAGCTCTAAACCAAAGTACCGAATTCTCTACTTTTATTGAAGAAAGATTTGGTAGAAATTTGGACGTTCGATTTGGTAAAGAGGCCAAAAAATTATTAAGAGAGAGGTTAGCATCATCAATTGGAAAAGGTTATTCCGCTGATGATGTTTATTTGTTTCCTTCGGGTATGGCTGCTATTTTTCAAGCTCATCAGATTGCATTAAATGTTTTAGAAGGCAGTAAACAAAATAAGTCTGTCTGTTATGGTTTCCCATATGTTGATACCCTCAATATCTTGAGAAAATGGGGTGCAGGTGTTCATTTTTATGGATTTGGTGACGACAAATCGTTAGAAGATTTGGAAACCAGATTAGAAGCTGGTGAACCAATTTTATCGTTATTTTGTGAATGCCCATCAAACCCACTATTGAAAACTCCAGATTTGAAAAGAATTAAGAAATTAAGTGAAAAATTTAATTTTGTGGTTGTTGTTGATGACACAGTTGGAAATTCTTCAAATATTGATGTTTTACCATATTGTGACATTTCCGTTTCTTCATTGACTAAGATATTTTCTGGTGATTCTAATGTGATGGCAGGCTCATTGGTGCTAAACAAAGAATCAAAATATTATTCAGTTTTTAAAAAATATCTAAATGAAAATTATGAGGATTTCTTTTGGGTTCAAGATGCCATTTATTTGGAAAGAAACTCAAGAGATTTCGAATCTAGATCTAAACAAATGAATTCTAACACATTGAAGGTGTTAGAGTTATTCCAAAATTGTGATTTAATTGAAAAAATATTTCACCCAGCTGTGTCACCAAGTAAAAAGTATTACGATGCATTACTAAAGCAAGCTGGTGGATACGGTGCACTATTGTCAATTGTTTTTAAGGAAGAGGCAGATGCCGTTTGCTTTTTTAATAATGCCAATTTATCTAAAGGTCCTTCCCTAGGTACTAATTTCACATTGGTGTGCCCATATACTATTTTAGCTCATTTTCAAGAATTGGATGAAGTTGAAAAGTGGGGTGTTGATAGAAACTTAGTTAGATTAAGTATTGGTTTAGAGCCACCTGAGGAATTGTTAGTTACGTTGAAAGACGCTTTGGATTCCGCCAAAGAACAACATGATTTCGTGAAGGATTGATTAAACATAATATTTTTCTACTAATTTTATCTTTCTAATTTACATATATATATATATATATATATACCTCTCTTCTGATGTTCTTTCAAAGGTGTATAGACTATTATCTTTACTATTCCTTTTAAGAAAAAAGGAAAATTACAGTGTACGTACTGATTAATTGTGAAAGCAATACATTTCAAATTATTGATTTCGATAAGTTCAAAGTCTATTTCAAAAAAAAGGCTATAAAGTACCAAAGACTGGTAACTATAAATCGTATCGTATAATCATATCATGAATACAACAAATAAAACAAAAAGAGATCATAAAAAGATGGAAGTGGAATTTCTTAAAGTGAGAATAATAATAAATATATTTGAAATATAAGATTCAGAGTACTAAGAAAAAACTCTATATTGTATTTTCAACTGTTTTAAATTTATTTTTGTTCCAAGTCACCCTTCTTGAATCTTGGGTGTCTTGGATCATTGATCCATTCAGAAGTGTTGGACAAAGCGGTCTGAGCCTTACCAAATAAGTAAAATGTGGTGGCGACTATAATTATCAATTAAAGAGGGTACTGTTAGTATTTGATTTAAAACTTTTGTGTTTTTTTGAATAGGATGAAATAGAGACAAGTAGAACGAATTAAAATATTTTGAGCTATTAGTTCACCAAGGGTGGAAGAATAAACAATAAACTTATTTTAATAATTGGATCAGTCAAAGACAATTAAAATCTAACGAAGAAGTATATTTAATATATTGGATCATCAATTATTCTGAAAATAATAATTGATACAAAATTGGGGAAGAGTGAATGTTGCTACTCCTAGATTTCGGTTTCACTTTAATCAAGCTTTCAAATAGTTTCCATTTTTCGATCTTTCATGATATCAATCAACTGATTAAACTTAGATCTAAGATAAAGTATCAATTCAATTGGAACGTCAAATTGTAAAAATCCAAAGATGATAACGACTATGACTGATAAGTTGAGTCCGATAAGTTGTCTCTCAGGGCAATAATTGCTACATACAACCAACAAAGAATGGCCAGTAATATTTGACTAGAGGGAACTTGTAAACCTTAACGCCTAAAAACTTCATTGTTGGTAATAGGATGATTGGTATGATCTGTGCACTAATATCACGTAAAAAGTAATTTCTTGAACACCTTGTTTCTTAGTGAAAAGCGTTCAAGTGCTCACCCACTCAAAAATATCGCTGGTTATGATTGGTCGCCAGAATGAGGGCTTCATAACCTATATTATGAGTCGTCGACGCGTCGTACAAAAAGTTATAAATATAGTCACGTGTATAGTACCTTTATTATTGGCTTATAAATATAACTAAATATATGGTATGATTTTTTTCAAAAATCAACTTTTATAAAATGGTTGAGAGATTCCGGATTTGAAAAAAAAGTTAATTTTTGTGTGTAAAGTACACATAAACCAATGCTGAGCAAAGCAAAAGACTCAGTTGCTAAAAAAACCAAAGAAACGAATTTTAAATATTGCTTTAATATAGCAATATTTACTACATTGATTGATTGGCCGCTAAAGGTTTAACACATCAAATCCTCCATAATTAGTAAGTTTTGTGCGTTAATAAAGAGTCTGTCGTTAAGAAGTATCTGTAAAAAAATAAGAGCACGACAGCACGCGTCGATAGTGTCGCGTCGACCCATACTTATATAGAACATCGCAGAAAGTAAGGTGGTTGTCCAATATATAGTAATTTATAACAGCTGATGCCCACATATAAGCTGATACCCACATCTAAGCTGCTTTTTTCCTTTTCTTTTTTCTTCTCCTTTTACTTTACCTCCTTTTTCCTTCTTTTGCCTCTCAGACACTATAAACTTTCTCTTCTTTGCACAAAACTTTGAAAGAAAAACATAACAGAAATGGGATTCTTATCTGAAAAATGGAAACGGGTGGTTTATACTTTTAAATCAAATGACAGATACGCTAGCTATTCTTCTCCATCTAGACCAATTTACAAAAACAGTGGTAATGGTGCAACAGCAGAAAATATTAATGAGTCATTAATAGATAATTCTGAAGATGGTTTGACTTCAGATAATGTTAATGATCTTTTTGAAAATATTTCAAGTTCAACTGGTTCGCAAGAAGTAATTGAGAGCTGGAAACTAATTGAAGAATGGCTTGACCAAGGTCCAGATAGCTTACAAGATTTGAATGAATCGTTAAGTGGTCCATGCACTCAGCTAGATTTGAAGGAATCTCAAAAAGACTTAAAAACAAGATTGCCTAAATGTGTTATTCAATATTTTCAAATTCATGACGGTCAAGAGTTACCAGTAAGTTCAACTAGAAAGCATGGTTTGCTGTATGGTTTGGAATTAATGACACTAGATGAAGTTGTCACAAATTCACTCCATTGGAAAAAAGTTGCTGAAAAAGAAAGTCAACCAAAAGCAGTAACGCAGAAAATTGCTAAAGTGACTGCAGAAGAAACTAAAGCACTAGAAGAGGATCCAAACTTCCAAATTGGTGCTGAAATTGAGGAAACTAAAAAAAAAGACTTGGTTAATTATCCTGACTTGATGAGAAATGTGTCTAAGCATTCTAAAACAAAATATATCAGAAAGTTACCATCACAGAGTTCAGTACCACCTGGTGCGATTCAACATAGTTACGCCAATCCAGGTTGGATTCCATTAGTCACTGATTATTCAGGCAATCATATTGGTGTTGATGTTAACCCAGGACCTGAAGGTACTACTGGCCAAGTTATTATCTTTGGTAGAGAATATGATACTAAATACGTTATCGCCTCCAACTGGGGTGAGTTTTTGAAAGATTTTGTTAAAGATTTAAGATCTAAGAATACAGAAATATCTTATAATGATGAGTTTGATGACTACGATTTAGTGTTCTCTGGAAACAATAATTATTTAGATGTTTTGGCAAAGAGAGCCCAAGCCAAATGGGATGCTACAAAGAAGAAAGAAGCAACTGCTGGGAACACCACAAATGATCCACTAGTTAAGTCAGAAAATAATGATGCGATGGTGGAAGTTGATGTCAAGGAAGTGAAAACTGATAAGAAGACATCGACAGTATCTAAGGGGGTTAATGCTACTGCTGCTTCAACAAACCATAAAGTCGAAGAAAGTACATCTCATGTTGCCTGATGATAAGACCTCATACGGATTATTTTAGTAAATTATATAGACTGTATATCAATTTTACATAAGTAAATATTTTTTGATCATTTGTATTATGTATGAATAAACTGCTTTTTCTGAAGATTAAGGCAGCCCTGATTAATGTGGCAGTAGAATCTACAGATTAATTTTGAAGGTTGTACTTGGCAATTATATATATCATGATTATCTCATCCTACAGTATATTTTCTAGTTACGAAGATACAGCAGTAACTTATGAATTATGAGGGAAGGGTTCAGCAACAATTTAAACAATATGTAAAACTACGAAGATTAATAACTCGGAAGTTGAAAAAAGTGCGACAGAGCGAACGAAAAGCAGTTAAAACAGGTCGATCATAGTCAAATTTTTAGAACGACTTCTCTCAACTGGCCGGGCCTTTTGACTAGCACTTATATACTACCCTTCTCCTTCCTATCATTTGTCACAGCTTTATCTATCTAGGCCTATTTTGCCATCTTTTTCCCACATATACCGACAAACTTGCAGTTTTCCCACAAGTTAGATGGCAAAACAGCATTACGTGCTCGTCAACTTACAGTTAGATTTCTAAACACAACTAAGTCCCAGTTATGTCTACTCAGAATTTGACCACCACTACCAATACTACTACTTCAAGTAACAAGCCTCCAGTGATACAGAATTCGATACCGTCTCAGAAAACTATACCAACAGTGAACCCTTCTAATCTTACTAGAAAACAAGTCTCTGCAGCCGACTCTTCCCCTGTTCCTTCCGTTACTTCAGGCCAAGTTCTTCCGAAGTCTAAACCTACTGTGAAAATAGAGATTTCTAGCAATTCATCCAAATATCACGGTAGTTCTCAGTCAAAAATTAACCTCCCTTCTCCTAACAAAACAGTGTGTTCCAATTTTGAAAGAAGGGAGGGTGCAGGAACACCCCTGGTTGGTTCAAATCTTGAAAACTCTCAAATGTCAATAAATCCAATCAACCAGCAGTTGTCTGAACCTCAGCCTATGATTAAGTCATACTCTATGAGAAATGTCTCTACCTCAAATTCAGAACAGAGTCCACAACTTGGTCAGCAATCACCACCTCCTTCAGGCTCTCACCAAATGAACCGTACTAGATCAGTTCCAGTTTACAGCAAACCACAACCTCATCCGATTGCAATTAAACCTAGACCAATAGCTATTGCTCCTTCCCCAGTGCCACATAAACATGGCCATCATCCTTCTAGTAATAGTCAACTAAAATCGGTTGGTTTGATAAGAAATTTATCTACTATGTCAAATCAAGGCTCCGAAGAAATTACTTTAACTACTTCTAAGAATTGGGTGTTACCTCCTAGGCCTAAAGTCAAGAAATCAAGCTATTCTAAAAAGAGTAATAGCAACAATAACAACAATAATAATAATAACACTAGCGATTCTACCCAAGCCAATAGTTCTATTAATAACTCAGCTAACTATACTGGTGGGAATAACAGCACTTCTGTTTCATCCCCTACTTCTGGTCCTGGTAGAATTAAGATTAATTCTCAAATTCATTCAAATATCAATCTTCACACCAATAATCAATTAGATTTAAAGATTCAACTCCAAAATGTTTCTAAAGAAAATGACAACTTGAAGAAAATTTTAACTAAGTTAAGAAAAGAGATCGGAAACTTATCGCTATTAAAATCAGAAAACGGTAAAAACTTGAATCCTCAATGCAAGACGATGAAGACTCAAAAGACATTGAAAAAGTCTTCAGCATCAACTAGATCATCGACAGCTACAGTTTCTTCTTCTTCAAATTCTCCATTAAATGTATCATCTGTTTCCTCGATGTCAATTTCACCAACAGATACAACCTTGTTGAGTGAAACGAATACAATAGATCCAATTAATTTAAGCTATCATTTAGAATCCAAAAGACCGAAAATAAACAAGTCATCAACTCCACATATTGGTATTAATAAATCTTCAGTTCAAACTCAAAGAAAAATTAATACTCCAGGTGCTATTGGAATTTCTGCTATTGGTGGCGGTACTAAAGATTATTATTTATCACCAAAAGATATCATGATCCATCCTGTTCCGGTTGCATTAAAGAAACAAGAACAAGGTTTAAATCATAATAATAATGACAATAATATAAAATCAATATCACCAAAGGCGACAACTAAATCAAGAAAGAAGACCTCTTCAGCCTCCACATCTGCTAATAAACAAGATTGTGGCCAATGTAAAAAAGATTATTGTCAATGTATGGATACGCCATCCCCAACTTCATTGCTTCCATTGGCTCCAAAATTATTGAAAAAATCAAATTCAAAAGATAACACGATTTCTAAAACAAGATCAAAGTCAAAGGCTAGTAATTCAAAATCCATTACATCTAAGTTACAACAAAAGCAATTACAAAAAAAAACAGTTACTACTATAGATAACACACCATCGGCAACATCAACAAAGCAATCCCAAAAACCAGAACCTGTTTCCAAAGTACCAAGCTCATCAGATTTAGCATCAGAATGGTTTGCCAAAAACCCATTACTGGATTTCGACATGTATAACGAAGACATGTCTGACATAATCAGTGAGTTTACGATAAATTCAGAACTGCAGAATTTAGATCAAACAAAAAGCTCTTTAATTTTAGATCCAACAACGAGTGGTACACCAACTTCAAGTTTAATTGGTAATGGTAGTTCAAACTCCGGAGTTGTCAGTGTTGATCCTTCGAACAATAACACCAAATGTAACCAAACAAGTCATGGTACCACTGCAGTGGGTGTAACACCAGTTGATGGGTTGTTAACTGCTGGTGCCACTGAAACTAGTCCTAAGTTTGAGTTTAGATTTGATGATAATGATGATTTTATGATGTATTAGAGATTAATTTGTGTTCAGTTTTATTCGTGGAGATCTATGTCCTTACGATTTTCATTTGTTTTACCATTTAAGAAAATGAAGGAAAGATAGACTTGTTTTTGTTGGAGTTGTACTATGTTGTGTCACTTATCTTCTTGTTCAATTGTTCTATGTCGTACCCCTTGCTTCCCTGTCTTCGTGTGTTTTCAAATTTAATAATTATAAAAATCCCCCCCCCCCACCTGATTGATTCCTCTCATATATTAATATCGAAAAAAAAATAAAAAAAACAAATTCTCAGATATCACTATTATTACTATTATCATACTCACAGACTTTATGATTGTTTTCTTCACTTTAATTTTTATTTTTAATTCGCTCAATTGCTTTCATCATATCTTTCTTATTTATGCTTTTTTTAGGGGTTTATTATTATTATATCTTTTTACTTATGTATATAGTTTGTTTTTCATTTTCATGATTGCGTGCGTGTCATTTATTCACATTCCTTTTTTGTTTTGTTTATGTTTATTATGTTTATTATGCTTTAGGAACAAAAGCTGTCTTCTGTCTTTAATTGTTTTACTCTTTATTATTTAATTATTATTTTACACCATTTTTATGCTTTTTTTCATTAGCTTACGTTTTTAATAATTCCCTATAGCCTATGTCTTATGCTAAATATTGATTGTTTTTGTTTCAAACGAAAAGCATATAAAACTAATTATTTATAAATAATAAGTAAATAAATAAGAGTATAAAAATGTGGCCTACAACAAAAAAAAAAAAAAACCGAAAAGTTTTTCAAGAAAACCAACTCGAACAAAAAGCAGCAGTAGATTAACTAACTTTACAAGCTAATTATACAAAGAAAGCAAAATAAGTACCAAACAAGGCAGTAGCAGTTAAAACGGCGTACCCAGTTCTGTAAACACCCTTTAGTGTCAGTTCATGACCAAAATCCCAAGTCAAATGTCTGAAACCATTGAATACATGGAAAATAAATGGGTAGCTAGCAATAGCCTTGGCGGTAATCTTCAAAGCCACTGGTAAACTAGCAGCTAAGCTAACCAAAGTAGCAGTTTCTAAAGGAAAACCAATAAGTGAAGCAAAAGCGTATGAAACAGTTAATCCATAGAAACCAGCAGCTAAACCAATACCACTGATTCTATGAACTGACGACAAGTACCATGTTAATTGTGGTTGGTAGATGGTTAAGTGAGGAGAACAAGGTCTGTTTATTCTTTGCGCAACTAAGATAGATTCCTCATCACTTGTTGATGCTTTCACTGTGGAAATTTGTCTTATGGAAGTGAATGATGGTTTTAGTAAAGAACCTGTAACAGAAGCTGTCGATAATCTTAATGAAAGTCTGGTAATTGGCAACATACTGATAGTGTTGTTATTGTTGTTATTCCTGCTGTATTGGCCTTCTAAAATCAAATTAGGAAGAACACAAAAATTTGTGTAATAACTTTCGCAAATACTTCAACTATTATATATATATACATATACATGATTAACCGAATTAGAAAGCAAATGGAGCAACGGGACCTTTCGCTAAATAGCGCCGATCACACCAATCACAGCGTATCCTTTGCTAATATCTGCTTGGTTTTGCTAATTTACACAGCTATTTGGCCACTTATTTCTCTAGGAATACTCTATGATAGTTATCTTTCCAAACTCTAGTTTTCTAAGATTAGTTGGAAATGATTTACTACAATTAATGACTTTTCTATCCTTTCCCCATAACCTAAGGATGATCAAGCGATACCCCGGAGTCGGGCACGGGAAATCGGACATGCAGTGCTGATAGCCGAACGTGATCTTCCTTGTTGCACCCGTACACCGCAAGAAAGAAGTTGGAAGCTGCATGGAAGCAGAAATTGGAAGTTTACAAAGATATATATTTAGGATAGGATAGGATATATTTTTTTGAGATAAAGAGAAGGCTTGAACTATAATAAAGACAAGTGAAGAAAGAAACAAAGAATTCTAAAAGGAAAAGAAAAAAAATCACATAGAACAGCAAGTATAAGTGATAAGAATTAAGTTTTATAATATATAAATAAGAAATCTTTTCTGTTTTGTTTGTTTCTTCAATGAATAACAAAATATGGTGATGATGATGATGATGATAAATGGCGGTCTTGAAAACCACATAAATTTAAAGTCAAGTAAAACAATAACAACAACAGGTTAAAAAAAGATAATATAATAGTAATTGAAGAAAAATAATAGGAGAGGTAAAACAGTAAGATATCATATATGACTAAAAATAAAAGGAGTATTAAAATGAAAAGAAAGAATTATAAAATAAGGTCATAAAACAAAACCAGACAAGAGACAAGGCATAAAATGATTATAAGTTTAACAAAATATGGTAATAGGAAATATTAAAAAAAATAAAGGAAAGAAAGAGAAGAAAAAAACAAAAAGAAATAGGCACATAAAAAATAAGACTTTTAGAGAGATGAAATGATTTAATCATGATGAATGATAATAAAAGTATATGTTAAAAAATAATAGTAATAATAATAAAATAAGCATGAGCATATGGTTAGTAGCAAAATTTCCAAAAACAAAAGACTAGTAATAATGAAAAAGGAGTGGCCAACAAAACAAAAAAATTAAACACTAAACAAAAAAAAAGGAAAGGGACATCAATGAATAATAATAAACTAAAGAAAAATAGTATGAGTAAAATAACAAACAATAACAACAGATTAAACTCAAAACAAAACAAGCAACAAGCAATAAAAAAAGGTAAGTTAAAGAACAAACAACAAAGACAAGTGAAAAAGATAATGTAAAAGTATAATATAATAAACTGATGATATATATGATCTGCAAGAAAAAAATGAGAGAAAAGCAATTAACTAATCAAAAAGATATTAAATTTTATAAGGCACATTGAAGTAATGAAATAAAATTAGTAGTCATAAAGGAACAAAGCAGTAGCAATAATAAAAGAATTAAAGAGTGAAGATGGTAGCATACAACAAGTTGAAAAAGCAAAACATATGACAATAAGTAAATTAGCAGAATAGAAGCAAGTGGAAGGGAAAATAAGAGCAGTTGAAAATTGATCGTAAAAAAAGGAATATAAAAGCAATAAAGAGACATCAAGAAAGGAAACATCTTTTAATTTATATATTTCTCTTTGTTTTATTTTTGTTTAATTTTTTTTTCTTTGATAGTGTTTTCAAAACATTTTGATCATGGTGATCCTTTTCTTATTCTAGTTCATTTTTAGTTCAAATGAGTTCATCCTGGACAGTTGCATTTAATTCAATTTGGTCTAAATTTCCATCTCTTGCAGCTAATAACAATTCATTCAGCCTAAAATCCTCATTTGAGCCAGATTGACTGGTATGTTGTTCACCAAGATTGCTACCAACAGGTGGGCCAGCAACTCTATTGAATGGTATTGGCTCATTATTAAATGAAGCTAAATCTGAATTTGAGTAATCTAACATAACATCATTCATTGGTAAGTTTGTGCCTGATAATCCTAAAGTTGATGTTAAATCAACACCACTACCAGGCATTGACAAATCATTACTATTCGCATTGTTGTTTGGAGATAATTGTTGTTGTATTGTCAGTTGTCTAGCAAACCAATTTCGTTGAGCTGCCCTTGCACCCCAACTAACTCTAATTTTACAACCTCCTCCAATGTCATAGCCTTGCATCTCAGTGATTGCCATTTCTGCACTTGCTCTATGATAGTATTGAACAAACCCGCAGTTTTTTCCTGCAGGAATCTTCACGTAAGTAATATCACCGTACTTAATAAACAATTCACGTAATTGGGGCTCATTAATAGGAACATTTAAGCCTCCAATGAAAACAGTAGTATTATTTGGGTCATTGTAATAATGTAAGGGGATGGAAGTTGCTAAAGGAGGAAACAGGGTTCTATGTTGTTGTTGTTGAGAAGGTTGCTGTTGTTGCTGTTGTGATGATAATTGTTGAGAATTAGCACCAGTTGAAGCATTACTGTTTAAAGGCATTGCTGGAGCACTACGAGATTTAGAAGCAGTAGAAACTCTAATTGGTCTACCCATTAATATGTAGCCTTGCATTTCAAGTAAAGCTCTTTTTTGTTCCTCTTCATTTAAGAATTTAACAAAACCATAACCTTTTAAGTGGCCAGTTAACTGATCAATCATAATTTTAACACCAGAGCAAGAAGGATATCTAGTTTGGAAAGTTTGGAGTAAAATTTGTTCATTAACAGTTTGAGGCAAATCACCAACAAAGATTGAAAATTCAGAGGTGTTAGCAGTAGGTGCAGGTATACCAACAGTTGCAGCCTGAACATTTGCTGAAGACCAGTTTAATCTAAAGTAACGTTGATTGTTGGTACCTGGGATTGGCTTACCTGTAAAAGTATTTAACACTCTGTTAGCATCCTCAAAGTTGTGAAACCTAATAAAACAATAGCCAGCATTGGCTAAACCAAGATTAGTACTTTGTTTATCTTTAATAATTTTAACAGAGTGTAAAATTATACCCATTGAGCTTAATAAGCTTATCCAGATATTCTTAATAGTAGTTTCATCCCATCTTTGATCCAACTCACCCATCCATAATTGAGGGATTTGGGCATTGTTTGCAAAACTCGAGGAAGTTGAAGAAGCAGTAGATGGAGGAGGAATGTTACTACTGTCAGTAAAGCTGTTGGTCTGAGGAGGAACTGCTGTAGAACCATCATATCCTTGTTGTTGTTGGAACTGAGGAGGAAAGGCCTGCTGCTGAGAAGGAGGTTGTTGGTAGTAATTCTGGTTGTACATTATTCAATGTAATCAAGATGTTAAACTGACTGGGAAAGTGTAGGATGATCAGAAATAAATATAGATGAAGGAACAAATGAAATGCAAAGATGAATAAATTTCGACAAAAATGCTATAATGTGAAGTCTGGAAAGGAAAAAATTAGGTCTATATTAAACGAACTAAAATCAAAAGAAAATAATGAAATGATTAATTAGCAAGTTAAGTCAATCAAGCAGAAAAGGTTCAATGAAATGTAGCTTTGAATGGATTAAGACTACAGATCAAATAAGATAGAAGAATTGAATTTGAATTTGAATTTGAATTTGAATTTGTAAGAAATCAACGAAGTGAAAAATCAAAATTTAATAAAATTCTTTGAAGATGACACTTTGCAAACTACGTGCTGATTTGGTAATGCAGAAATAAGATTTGGTTGAAGAGTAAAGATATAGGGGAAGGAAAAGGGAAAACAAGCTGTTGAATTTGAGTTTGAGTGTAAGATTGAGCTCGGGTTCAAGTTTTAGTTGGTGCTTGTATTTACAGAAGGACTAGACGAGAAAAGGGAAAACGGGAAGAAAGGGGTTAACAGAACCAATTGTTGAATGAATTGTTTAGCAATGGCAGTGGCAAGACAAACTTTGAAGGAGTAAGTATAAATCTGGAGAAGATCAGTAAAAGATTATGATAGTTTTGCCATGACTTCGATTCAATTCTTCAAGTATAGTAGGCCAGATCAATTTTCATAAGTGAGAGGCTCTCTGACGGTACGCTACATGTGTACTGACGTTCTGTGTCCGCCGTGGCCGGCCGGCAGTACTTTCCAAGATCAAAGTCTGTTCTGATCCCGTACTAAATCTCCGGTATAGTTTACCTGTAATATTAGTGGTGCGAGGCAATCAGTTTGTTGGGTGGCCGGTAAGACGCTAAAGTGGCCCAGCAAGTGCGTAAAGTAAATTTCCTTTCTTTTAAAAGAATTTTGATTGGGCTTTGTTAAAATTCCAATTATAAGGCACTGGCAACATGCTGACTGCACTATTTAATACTATTTAATAAAAAAAACTATATGGTAGTATGATTAACTTAATGCCCACGACATATCACCCGTTGTCAACCTGATATAAATATTCTCTATTTTTTTATTGTCAAGTAGCCAACTAAGTTAACTAACTAATTTAGCTAGAGGTACAAAAAAAAAAAAAAAAGAAAAAGAAAAGAAAAATTTATTTGAAAAAGCGAACATAATCCGATAATAAGATCCGAATTATCATAGACGATCTGGCTATCCTGTCCATTAGGTTGCACTTTGATGGCACTCATGCGTCGAACAACCTATACATATAGTTTTTTTTTTTAGATTTTGAAGTTTCTATCTTTGTTTGCTAAAAACATATTATCATTGTTTTTAAATAATTGAGGGTTATATATATTTGAGATTTGTAATTATAGATATTTCTATTTAAAATTTTTGAGCAATTACAATTCTTCTTTATTCAGACAAGTTGAATATGCTCAAATACAACAAGATTTTATAGAATAAATAAATAAGAAAGGTTGAAAATAAAAATGAAGGCCCGACTAGCCCGATTCAGCCACTCACACTAATGGTATCATCGCGAAATCCGAAAAATATCACCAACGAGAAGTGGCGGACACTAGATCCCGTTTAGGTAACGTACGTAAAACTTAACCATACCAACGATATGGGCTAATCTACGTTAGTTCAGAATCAACACAATTTTAAATTCTATATATATTATGTTTAATGTACTTTATAGGAGCCAGCCAGTTTGCTAAGTGTATAAGTTAAAGGGTTAGGAAATAGTTACAAATATCAAGCGATTCCTTATATAAGGATAATCAAAACCGCGCTTTAACTAACCCCTTTCTAAGTTTCAAAGCAGAAATAACCTCTTTCTATGTAACTAAAATTAAACTCTAAATGGGAACATTAATTGAAATGTGATGAAGATCTCCTTCAATTCTTTAGACAATCAATAGTCATATCACTTTATCGATATGTATATGTATATGTATATATATGTGATGTGATTGGCTTACAATCGGAACTCATATTGGAATTGACGGAATAAACATAAGACCAAGATAATTGATTGAAAGTATTCAAGTTTCCGAAATCTTCCTATAAGTGGCTGAATATTTTACAAGTATTCTACTATGTTTGAATAGAAGGTGGAAAATGAGAGAGAATGCCAACATATTTTACTTTTATTTTTTCGCCTAGTTCAATTAAATTAAAATTACTACAAAAATTCAATACGATACTGATGTTGATATTAATAATAAAATCTGGTGAGGGATAATCTTCTGATATGAGTACATACTAAATGCAGTCAGTCGTGTTCAATATACGGAACTGTTTCGATCTAGATTCTTTAAATAACGAATATGTACGTAAGTACTATTGACAGACGTTGGTACATACACTACTTTCAAACAGACATCTTTTTTCAAGTGCCTCGATTTAATATTTGTGTGATAACGTATAAACTTAAGCCCATAGTTAAAAAATTTACATCTCTTGCTCCTAGTGAAATATTCATACACATCTGACTTATATATACATATATATATTTATGGCCTTCTGTATAGTTATTGTTAGAATATAACATTTATTATAATCAAGTATGTACCCTGATATATGTAGACCCATCCATCTATCATATGGACTGCAACATTACAATTAAAATAGCAATTTCAAGAGAATAAATATCCGTCTAGGTAATCTATATAATACACACATGCACCTTCTAGGGTCTTGTTGGAGATATCTTTCGACACCGGAAGACTTAATTTTATATATCTGCTGCATGTGTTATAGATAACATAGGGGCAGCTTTATAATAGTAGAAAAAAAAACAATTATCAAGGATACGTATATATATATGTCCTCTCCCACTATAATTCCTTCGAAATTCGATATACATCTTCCCATTAATTTCGATTAAGATTTGAGAACAGTCAAGAATTACCGATACAAGTTTTTTTTGAAATTAATATCATATCCGTTATAAATTATTTAACCTTTAAGAAACTTGGGTATGCAAATTCGGTAAAAGACGGATTTGATTTTTTTCTAACGTAATAAAGACTCCTTCTCTTAACTTGGAGCAATTTAAGTTTTAGTTTAGACTAGTGGATTTAATATTCTATTGATATAATTATACTTTAAGCTCAAATTGTATCATGGATGGCTTATGGTTTGTTCTTCCTTAGAATAAAGAAAACTAGTGGGTCATGGTAAAATTTTTACTCAAATTCTAAAAAATAAATTGAAACAAAAACAAAAAGAAAATCCTTAATTTTGCATATGCATACCCGCCTCTATTGTATTGAAAAAAGCATGCGGCATTGGCATCTACATTGCGTACCTGTCCTACTGGACTACTCGAATCAAAATGTAATACCCTTAAGCCATCACGCCATGCACCCCTTCTCCAAAAAGCTTATTCTAATGTCTTGGTTTGAATTAATTGGAAAATTGATTTGAATCACATATAAGAATCAGCAAAGATCTCTTGTGGATTTATTTTAATATTATATATATATGTGTATGTATATATAGAATTTGTGAGTATGAAGCTTCATTAACAAATCATACATATTTGTGCGATTAGAAAGGAATAAAAGTTAATTTTTTTTGTCCATCATCATCATGGGAAAATCTCGCTTATAGATAGATACTATGAAAGACTTATTAATATTCGACCATGTGATTTCTGGGATACAACTTCTGTCTGTAATGCTAACTATCATCATTTAGGGACCAATTTTGTAGTTAATAAAATAAATATGATCATTGTATAGATTCACTGGTCCATTATCTTTCATAATGTATCCCGGTCCTGTGGGCGGCCCGATTACTATATACATAATTCTTCTGAAATTATTATAAGGGTTTTGATTGAACACTATAAATTAATTCAATCTAGGATTGAATCCTTTAAAATAGTAGGTTTTTGTTTCGATAAACATGCCACAAGACTTGCGCAAAACAAACTATGGTACACTGGCAACCAATAGGTAGTCTGGCTATTCCCACAAAAGCTGCATCTTAGGAAATGAAGTCCGACTTCAGTAAAAGAGTTAATACACTCCCACTATAGTTAGTACCTCTGTTTATTAGACTAAAGTGATCGTAAAATGAAAATTTAGGCAAACTATCTCCAGTAAATGGAAACATGTTGAAGAATTATACAAAATTGTTTAGAGTAATAGTTTTATTAAACATTAACTAAAAGTCACATGCAAAAGTAAATAGCTATATAGAAACAATACATAAGACTCAAAGTATGCAAAACAAACAAAAAAGCAGAATGTATTGGTGCAAAGGGGACGCACATAATAAATAAACAGAATTAAATTTAAGCAAAGTAAAAAAGATATATCCATCACTTCAGTTATTCAGATGCCAGCTCTTTTTCTAACATCTCTATAACACCTATCTAACCAATATTGGCGATTATCTTTGATCAACCAGGGACTCTTCATACAACTGACAATACTCCATCTTCTCCCTGAATTCAAATCCAAACAATAATTAACAAATTCCTTGGCTTCATCGGAAACAATCTTCCATTCATCCATATCCAAATACAATTTACCATTTCTTGATTTTAAAACTGTAGTTTTTAGGTTGTCTGAATAAAAAGGTGAAATGCCACTTAACAAAATATGAACAATAACACCTAATGACCATACATCAACTTTTTCATTGTAGCTAACTGTAGTTGAGTCACCATCTAACAAGTTAATTTCTGGCGCAGCATATTCAGCAGTACCAACTATAGTATGCATTCTAGTTGTAACATTTCGCAATGAATACATGGTTTGTGAACGTGTTCCTTGTCTTCTTTGTAAAAATTGTTGGCTGCCATTAATAATTTGAGAATTGCTTAAGGGGTAAGTTTGCTTTGCAATGCCAAAGTCAGCAAGAACAATAAATGGAAATTTAATAGGAACATCCATAATTAAAATATTATCCAATTTCAAATCTCTATGAACAACACCATTCAAATGCAAATAATTTAAAGCTTTTAAAATTTGATACGTAATGAATAGCGTCTCACTTTCAGATAATGCTTTAAGAATGGAATTATTTTGGGACATATACGAAAACAAATCTCCTCCAATTGCCAAATCTTGATAGATTCTTATTCCTTTTGGTTTGAAACAGACTCTTTCTTGATAAATTTTGATAATATTTGGATGATTCAACTTTAATAATATGGTTGATTCACCTTTGAATTTAGTGGTAATATCGCAAGGAATAGTTTTAACTGCAAATAACTTATGTGGTTTCATAACATGTTTAGCAACTTGAACCTAAATTGATAATTGTATGGTAGGAGATTTGTTAGTATTTGAATAATTTGCTTTTAATATGAATATGACTCAATCAGGAGAGTGGAGGGGTCATCAACGCACTGTTCCAAAAGTTCCAACTCCAATAACATGAGGCAAAACAGTCCATGATTTTTCAACCTCTAGTTGCCCCTTAGCTTTTTCAACGTTTGCAATGTTAGTAAAACGTAAAGTAGCATTCAATCCTTTCTTGATATATAACTTGGCTCCATCATTCAATACAGTAATACTATTTTTGTCTAAAGCAACTTGATTCACTAATATTGGATTACTAGCCAAACATTTGATGTAAGTAACACAGGGAGTATCATCATCAAATTGAATGGTCCATATATAGCAATGAGTTGTTGAAATATGTGGATTTCTTAATATATAAGTCGAACATCTATCCCCGTGATCCTGGTTGTCCGATTTCAATAATTCCCTTCCAATTTTGAGTACCTTGTTTTTGAATAATGGGATATCAACAGCTATACCTTTCGTTTCATCGAAACCGCTTATATACGCAACAGGATATTGGGCTGCTGCTAGCATTTTGAATGTGGTTTTGTGATCTTGTTCTTAGGTATACTTGTTAAAAGTGTGCCAGGATAAACTAAAGAGGAAGAAAAGCCGGATAGGGGAAAGTGGTTTGAGAGAACTCAATCTAGTTGAATTTAATGTCTGTTGATCTTCAATTAAATTTGCACGGCTTTTAATTTCAAACTCAGAGGGTTATGCAGATCAGACAGGATCAGAAGGCCAGAAGAGTTAATCTTTGTGGATACAATTTAGGACCCGGCAAACTTGAGGTATTCACTATTTGCTGTTGCAGCTAATTAATTTAATAATGAGCCATACGAAAGAAAATGGGACTCATTTCTTTGCAGCAAACTCCTTTTCATAAGAACAGGGATAGCCATAGTCATTAACCCATTATTCAAGCAATTATTTGAAACAAATACAAGTCAAAATTAAGCTAGGAAGATAGCAACTTATTAAAATAACCTCCTTCCAAATCAAAATTAATTGGGACCTACACTTGTGACATTTCTGCTTATACACACCCACCTGCATTTCGTTTGTTTTTAACTTCCAGAAGGAAACCTGGACTTGCAAAATCAAAAAAAGTGGAATTCTATATATTTGAATTCACAGTAATATATTCTCTAAGATTATGAGCATTGATATAATTAACTATCTATCTATTTATACTTTACTTACAAGGAATTTAATTGTTCAATTGCACATGTAAGAAAAAAAAAACTCGATAAACCCTTTTTAAGATTCTATCCTTTGCAAAATACCAGGATAAAAAAAACAGATTACTAGAAAAAACCACACAATGTAAAATTTCCCATTTTGTAAAGAGGCGTTTTTGAATAATGTACTATAGTGTTTTCTAGTATCATTCAATAAATTAAATATCACATCCTTGGGCTGAATTTAGAAATTCACATAAAAGTGTTCCCTGGTCACAAATATCATAAAAAAGGAAATTCGTAGATATTACTAGTAAATTACGTTGTGGTTATGTTGGAGAAAAGTAATTAACTGACTTATTATAATTTTTAATTATGAAGTTCAAACCATGGTGCAAATAAACCCCGTTATTCCAGAAATCCGATAAATAACTAGAATAAATCAAAACAATAGACTTCTGATATCTTACAAAAATGTTGAACAATGAGAACATATAAGTCACTTTCAGTGAGACTAGTTAAAGCACGCGTAGCTCAGTGGTAGAGCAGCAGATTGCAAATCTGTTGGTCACCGGTTCAATCCCGGTCGCGGGCTTTATAATTTGTTTTTGGTTCCATGATGATCTCTAATTTGAATGAATTATTGAACATTGTAATATTTTATAACATATTATCATAAACTATGGAAATCAAGAGGTTATTCCATTAATACGTGAAAACTTTGGCTTAATTTACTTGATTACGCATTGAATTGTTGTGTTTAAACCTAAAGAAAGTAGCCGATAGCCTCGTTTGGCTCATAAGCAAATAATCAACCCTACAACATTACCCTTTCCAAACACGTGAAAACGATTATATCAATCATTATGAGGAAACTTTAACAATAGTATGTAATAACACCGTGTTAATAATCGTGACTTTCGCAAACAGAGGTGAGTGACATCCATGCTCATATTATATTGAGGGTAAATAATGCGGTCATTTAAAGTCAAGGAGGTAGGGTTTTGTGTTCTTCCTTCTAAATATTGTTTCAGAACCCCAAAAGTGATAAATTTGATTTGATAGGATGTAATTGTTTTTTATAGTAACGAAATTTCAATTAGTACTCACTCTATGATATTATACCTTAGAATTCTATACAAAGCTTTCGTTGTTCTACTTGTACTACAATTAAATTAAGATTACTGTTCATTGTAAATATCCTTCTTTAAATCTAAATGGGCAATCAAAAAGTTTAATTTGGATTGATTGACCCAAAAGAAAATTTTTGTAAATATGAAATGTAAGTTATTTATGATTTAAGCCTTTTGAACTGGCATTCGGTGATCATCAACGAAATACAAACAAAAAAACCGTTCCTTAATTGACAAATTTACTGGTCGAACACTACAGAAGTCGTGTCCAGACAAAGATAGCTCAACCGCACGCTAAAATCAACACTCGACGACGTTTATCGAAAAAGAAAAGGACACCAACTATATCTGAAAAATCCACTTTTTTTCGATTAATCCGTGCCGTCATTTGTTACTCCTCAGTCAACAATAATCCTGATCCCTTCATCATTTAATCAAAAGGTATGTTTTTATGCTACAATAATTTAGTTTTGAATTGCTTTGTTTAACAGGAGTTTTCTGATTTTCTGTTCGTTTAAGAGGCGAGTGAGTGAGTGATCCTTCATCGTCCTTTGATCAGATTTATCGACATAGTCAGAACAGGCTGTTACCTTTTTTTTTAACAAAGATGCAATACAGATAAAAGTACACGTATATAAAGAAAAAAGATCAGACTAACATTATCACTTTTACATCAGCATGTCTTCCACTGACTCTATTGACATCCAACTGCCAAAGCAAAGAAAATTTATCAAGCAACCTGATTTCAAGGTCAGAGATGCTAAAATAGCTGAATTCAAAGCTGATTTAAAGAAACTAGATGTTGAAATTTCTGCAATTAACAAAGAATTAGAAAAGAATGTCACACCACAGGAATTATTGGACGAGAGAAAAAAGTTGACTACCGAATTAAATGGCGTTATGAGACAACAAACTGAGATTAAGAATAAGAGATCTCAAATCAGTGAACAAATTAAAGCTATTGATTCTGGATTAAAGAAAAAGATTGCTGAGATTTCTGCTGTTACTTCCAAGAACAATTTTAAAAATGCCGGCGAAATTGACAAGAGAATCCAACAATTAGATGATCTGATTGGTTCTGGTGAATTAAGAATTGTCGATGAAAGAAAATACGTTAAAGAAATTACTTCTTTAAGAAAGTTAAAGAAAGATTTTGGTTCTATTGAACAACAACAAAAGTCGATTGATGCTGATAAAGCTAAGATTGCTGAATTAAAGAAGACCCAAGCTGGTGTTAACAACAAGGAAGCTCAAGCTAAATTTGAAGAAATCACCAAGAAATTAGATGAAATCTCAGCCAAAAACAAGGTTATTCAAGAAAAGAGAGATAACATATACCATAAGAGAAGAGCTTTCTACAACCAAAAAGATGTCATCTACAATAACATTAGATCTGCCAGATCTGATTTCGATAAACAATTCCAAAAATTCAAGCATGATTTAGAAGCTGAAAGAAAAAGAAGAGACGAAGAAGAAAAGACTTACAGATTATCCATCAAGAAGAAGCAGTTACTAGAAGACATGGATATCATTAGAGAGTCTTCCAAGAACGCTGCTTTTACTACTGAAATCGCAAACGTTGAAACTCTATTAGTTCACTTTGATCCAACCTACGTTAAGACTGAAAAACCATTATTCCAATCAACCAACGGTATCAATCACACTAGAGCAGTCAGAACCGTTGAAATGCCTGCCTCCGCCGTCATCATCAAGAAGGAACCAGAGAACTTCTTTTCAGGTAGTGCTAAAAAGAGCAAGAAGTCCAAGGGCAAAAAGGGTGGTAAATTTGCATTAGAACCAAGCGTCATTACCATGTTGTCTGAATTGTCAATCAGTTTACCAACTTCTCAAGAGGACAGCAAGACCACAGTTGAACAATTGAAAAGCAAATTGGATGAGTTCAAATCCAAGCAAGCCGAACAGACTCAGATCAATATTGCTGAAGGAGAAGACAAAATCAAAAAGATCCAGGTCCAGATCAATTCTTTAGAGAGTGAAATTGAAGAGGAATTAGTTAAGGAGAAGGCTAAGAAGAATGATAAGCATAATGCTGATGCCGATGAAGAGTAGCCAACCTATTTTTATTCCAGTAATCTTCATCTATAATAAAGACTTTGTATATCCCTCGTATTAATAAAACGTTAATCTCTCCAAATTAATCCGAGTTCCATCAAAAATAGAACAGTTTTCAGCCACTCCCATTTTTAACCTGTGCCTCATTATTTTCTGTCCCTATTTCTTCCCTAAAAAAGTAGCTACTACAAACATCAAACTATAACGAAAGCATAACAAAGTAAACTATATTATCCAGTATTATGGTGTTATAAAGCCTAACTCTTTTAATTTACTTTACCTATATCATTATATTGCGTCACGTCACGTCCCTCCTAACTTAACTGAAAACAACACTAATCTAGTTTTCCCAGAACGCTGAATCTTTTCGCCCCCGAACCTGAGAGTTCCATATTTTATTATTGTTCACTTGATTATTATAATTTATTCCTTTCAATTTCCTTCCTAGCACTACCAGTTTATGTACATTTATTCTTCTCAGTCAGACCTTACCTATAATAATAACCAGAAACAGGTACAATCACACCCACAATCGCATCAGGGTCTACAAAAGAGACAAGAGATAAAACAAACTCTCCCCAACATTAACACTAACTCCAACGTAGACGAACCTTTATCTAAAAAATCTTATTCTCCGTTAAGACAAAGTATAATACCTCCCCATAGACAAATATTTGATGATCAGGGAAGTTTAAGACAAAAATTTAAAATTAGAAACAACATTTCATTAGACACTGCACTTGACGAAGCTCAATCTCAACCTCAATCTTCACTTCATCCCTCACTCCAACCTCCAGAACAGCAAATACAGCAAGAAAAAGAAGAAGAAGAGGAGGATCTTAATTTCACACCAAATTATCATTCAAGCAGTTCCCATCACTTACCTGCATGCTCTTCGGTTAGTCTTCCCCGGCCTTTTTACAATTCAACTGCAAATTCATCCTCAATCATAGACTCAAACTCCAGTTTGAATTCGATTATAAATTCAAATTCAAATTTGAATCCAAGCCAGAATAAAGAACAACTACATGCTAAAAATTCAAATATAAGTAGTATGAATAATAGTATGTCCCATTCTCACACAAGTATTGAAAAGAAAAGTCTCGATCACCAAAACACTGAAGATACTTTTGTCA
This sequence comes from Ambrosiozyma ambrosiae, assembly GCA_003705185.2. NCBI lineage: Eukaryota > Fungi > Ascomycota > Pichiomycetes > Pichiales > Pichiaceae > Ambrosiozyma > Ambrosiozyma ambrosiae. The sequence continues at coordinate 427,212 of PPHU02000002.1, forward strand.
ACGATATCAAATCTCAGAATTCCCAATCTTCAACATTGCACACTAATGCCTTCAATCTAGAACAGACTAGTAGAAGCAATCCTCGTAATTCTTCAACTGTTTTAACATGGATGAATTCAGATTTAGGCTGTGATGGCTATATAGAAGATACCGGTGTGGTACCGGAAAATAGATTTCCTGAAGGAACACCAAAATGTTTCGGCTTAACAATAAAAGAATCAAATGAACTATCCCCTTTTTATTACGATGGTCTACACGTTCCTATAATCATGTACAGATGCTTGACTTACTTAGACAGCGAAGAAGCCTATAAAAAGGTTGGTATATTTAGATTAAATGCATTGAAGACAGAGATAAATAGATTGGAGGATATTTTCAATTTAAAGGGAGATTTTGATTTGCTGAAAGCTGATCCCAAACCTAATGTCCATGCAGTGACGACCTTGTTAAAGAGATGGTTAAGGGAAAATGAAAGGGTGTTAACTGTTGAAGAGTGTGAACAGTTTTTAAAATTGACACAATTAAAAAATGATAAGATTAAAACAAGAGAATTTAATTCAATTTTGAAATCTATGCCCGATGACAATTATGGAATTATAAAATGTATTATAAAATACCTCGATATAGTTTTGAAGTATAAAGAATTGAATAAGAATTCTGAGGAGAGTTTAGCTATGTTATTTAGTGCGGCTTTGACAGAGGATAAAGCTGGAAAGAATATTCCTGTGCTACAAGAATTTTTGAAGAATAGAAACCAGTACTTTATATAATTTTTACTTTTATGCTGTTGGTACCTTTGTGACTGAATGTTGTCTGAATTATGTATGAATGTTTAGTTCCATTTTTTTGCTTAATGCTGGTGATTTTTTACCTCCCCCCTTTTTTTTAGTTCCCATCATTCCGTTCTTCTCTCTCTCCTCTGTTCTCTTTTATTTATGTTTTTGTTGTTTCTGTAATATTTATATACTATTTCGTTTTTTTCTTATTACTGACTAGTTCCATTTTACTTTGAGCTCTATAGTTTTTTTCTTTATTCTAATGATTATCAAGGTCAGACGATTGTCTTTGTTTAGGATATATTAGAAAACAAATGTATATTTCATTTATATAGGAGATTCATCAAAGAAAAAAGCAAGAGATATACAGGAATTTCAGGGAGCAGTTTAGCATTTTAGCGTTTACTCGCCCAAAACAATAAATAATAAATAGGTTTAAGTAATTCATTTAATTAATTCTTTAGAAACAAACTTCTCATCACCAATTTCAACGGATCTAGGAACGCCCACATTTCTTTTTCTTTTCTTAATGACGTTTTCAATGAAAGCTTCACCAGCCTTATATGAAGATCTAACCAATGGACCTGAGGCACAATATAAGAATCCCATAGATAATGCAACATCTTTCCAGTACTCGAACTTCTCAGGTTTGATGTACTCAACAACTTTCATATGTCTTTTAGTTGGTCTCATGTATTGACCGAATGTGACGACATCGACATCATTGTCTCTTAAATCCTGTAGAGTCTGTTTTATTTGCTCATCAGTCTCCCCAAATCCTAACATGATTGATGTCTTAGTGACCAACTTAGGATTGACCTTTTTAGCAGTGTTTAAAACAGATAATGACTGTCTATAGGTGGCTCTACGATCTCTGATATGTGGAGTTAAAGCTTCAACAGTTTCTAAATTATGAGCAAAGACATCTAGTGGAGAGCAAGCCAACACTTTTGCCATTTCTAAATCACCTCTGAAATCACCACTTAGACATTCAACCAGAATCTGAGGTGCTTTTTCCTTAATCTTCGTGACTGTCTTGCTCAAATGATGAGCACCACCATCTGGTAAATCGTCTCTGTCAACTGTAGTCAAGACAACATAACCTAATCCCCATCTTGAAATTGCTTCAGCTGTATTTTCAGGTTCCATTGGATCCAATGCCTTAGGCGCTCTATTCGTCTTCACTGAGCAGAATCTACAGCCTCTGGTACAAGTATCACCCATCAACATAATAGTAGCGGTTGATTCTGATTTCTTACCTCCCCAACATTCACCAATGTTAGGACACTTCGCTTCTTCACACACTGTTGATAATTTTAGTTCTCTCACATCTTTTTTCACATTATGAAAGAATTTACCTTTTGGAATAGGCACTTTTAACCAGGATGGTAATCTGGCATTTGGGTCTTGTCTTGCTTGTTCTAATGGATCGATTAATAAATCTTTGGCACGTCCAGTTAAAAAATCATCAAATGATGGTCCTTTGTTAAGTTTATCTGAGAACTTCGTACCCCTTCTTCTTCTAGTCACTTGATTGGGTATAGATGAGTCTGTAGTCGTTGCTGATGTGGATGCTATGGCAGGTGATCCAATTGAATTGGTTGTTGATATGCTGCATCTTTGTGATATTGTTGCTAGTTCAACTAGGTTCAACCCCGTTGGAATGATTTGCTTAGTGTATTTAAGAGATAGCATGATATATGGTATATTAACGAATAGTTAAAAACAAGGTTGTAGAAGCAAAACGGGCTTTAAGTTGTAGATTCACGATTCACATTTTTACTAAAAGATTTGAAAACGCAGAGAAAAGGTTGGATGATGTCCGATGTTCGTCCTCTCAAACAGGAGTCACAAATCACGTGACAATAATGGAGTCAGATCGAAGTCAAGTACCATCTCAACAAGGAGTCAAAAAAGTTGTTATATATTATGCGGCTGTGGGGATACCACTTCATGCATATTGTTTATTGTTACATCCACAAAGTAACCACTTGAAATTAGGGGAAAGGGGGGCATTATTTGCTCCTGAGTTGGTTCAATTTAACAAATGCTTAGTATGTATAGGCTTGTAGTTTTTTTATCTTGTTCCTTAAACGTATAAATCATTCTGATATTTCACAATTTATATACATACAGACAAGGCTAGGACCTATAAATTAATAGTAATGCACCAACATTTAATTATATCAAAACCTGTAATTAATCAGCAAAAAAACAAGACAAGCACTATGAACTGAGCTATAATAATGACAGTAAGGTAAAAAGCACAAAGCAACAGCCAACTTTAATTAAGACTCAATTTGAGGCAAAGCTGAAAAGAAAATAATAAGCATTATAGCATATCTAGTATAGACGAAACAAAAATGTATATAAAATGCAAAAACTCGTTATATAATTAAAGATCACCAACCAAGCTTCAAACAAACAAAAATTAAACTATCCTTCCAATAACTCAAGAGACATATTAAGTACAATAAACAATAATATATCAGTCAGAGTGAAAATTCAAGGTAAAGACAAACCAAAAAGTTAGTTATTGGAAAATTAGCTTTAACTAACAACACTTAAAATAAACTAAAGAAACACAAAAGAAAGCAAACGTATTATGTAATAGGAGCATTAGTAAAAAGAAAAACAAAGAAAAAGATAATAAAAATCACAAAATTCAATAATAGAAGCAACGAATATATGGAGCAAGTTGGCTCTATTTATACACTTGTTAAGTAAATATGTTGTTACAACATATCCTTGAAATTAGAAAAGGAAAAGAAACTTTAAGTGTGTGAAAAAAGTAACAGATCAAATATAGTTCATAATTAATTGAAATTCAGTAGATTTAAATAGTACTACCGGGAAGTGATAATAATAATGATTAGTAAACAACATGAAAATATGAGTAGAAAACAAAAGTACACTAACAAAAGAGGGGAGTGAGAAAAATAATAAAGCATAATCTTTCTCTAAAAACAAAACATTAGGTAGTAAATACATTCTTCTGTCTTTATTTTATTTCAACGACAATTAAATGAGAGTGCAAACAAGAAAACAGAGGATGGGATGTGAAAAAAAGAAAAAGGTTTAAGGATGCTGTTGTTGTAGACGGCCTTTATGTAATGCAGGAACTTGTCTCTTTTTAATTTTACCATTTCTTTGCTCTTCAAGTCTAGTTCTAACAAGTTTACTCACAAGCTTTCGGCAGTCGGCATCATTGTATTTATTGAGCCAAGGGTGAGCTAGTAACTTAGCATAAACTGGTCTTTCATTTGGATTTTTATTTAAGCATTGTTTAACAAAATCTTGGGCTTCAGATGTAAATTTATCATGAGGTAATTCGGGGGGGTCACCATGAACAATTGCCTGTAGCTGAGAAAACACATTATCATAAGTCTCAGGAGGGTAAGGATATGAACCTTCAGCAATTTCTAAAATTGATAATCCGAGGGACCAAATATCCGATTGGACTGAATATGTCGAAGCATCAGGATTTGCTGATTCAATACGTTCAGGAGCCATATATGATTGACATCCAATATTAGTTCTAGCTAAAGAAGCGACTAATTTACCACTAACACCAAAATCGCAGAGTTTCACTCTACCATTGTCATCTGTTAATATGTTGGTTGGCTTTACATCTCTGTGTATAATATTGTGGTTATCTTTCAAATCCTTCAAACCAGCAACTACTCTTTTAGTTATATAGGCTAATTCTGGTTCATCAATACCATCACCATAAATTTTATCTAATGATCCATGCATATATTCCATACACATATAAACAGCACCTTCAACAAAAAAAGCACCATAGAAATCAACGATGTAATCACTTTTACAATCATGCAAAACTTGTAACTCCATTAAAATTTGTGTAAGTTTAGAGTCATCTAACTCTAACCTAACTTCTTTCATGGCCATTATAATACCGGTTGGCTTATGGCGAACTTTAGTAACAACACCATAATTACCATGCCCAATCTCATCTAAAAATTCTAAATCTTCATGTGATATTCTAAATGATGCTCCATTTGGGAAATCAACACCTTTTGAATGTAAAGAGGCTTTACCAGCAAAGTTCAAAGAACCAGATTTGATATCAACATATTTAGCGTATTTAGAAAACATTCCCGATAGTTTTGGTGGTTGATTGTTTAAGTTTAGGTTAGGTAATCCTCCAGTGACCGTTGCAGCAGCTAAATTACCAGAAGGGGCACCCCTTTGAGGAATTACGTTTTGTTTAAGTTTTCCAATTGCATCAGTTGATTTTGTCTTTATCTGTGATGACTGTTGTAGTTGTGACTCTGCTTGTGGCTGTGCTCGAGAAAATGGTTTAGATGGAGTGTTATCAATGCCAGAAAAAGATCCAAGCTTCATTTTCATCCCTCTCCTGTCAGATAATGATAATTTCTTTGCTGTGAGCCCTGCTTTAGTGACTTGCTTAGTTCCAGAGTTGAACACACTCGGATCTATCGTCATTCTTGGAACTGTAGTATAATCTGTACTATCATTATTCATTGGACTGGTGGCCTCTGAATTAGAAAAGGCACTAAAAGGGGAAGAAGGAGAATTTGAGCTTGATGATAAATTAGAAGTCACTACTACCTGTCTTCTAGACTCGCCATTAGAGGATAGACTTCTACTCCCAAAAGGTCTGAATGTGGAACTTTGTTCAACTGTAGGTGTTTCTTTCTTTCCAGATCTTGAATCTCTAAACGAAGTTCTTCTATTAAGTCCTTCTTCCTTAATTTTTCCATTTGGATTTGTTGAGTCTCTAAATGAAGTTCTTCTATTAAGACCATCTTCATTGGAATTACTATTTGAATTTATATTATCTTTAAGAGTCACTGGAGTATTATAGTCACTTGAAATGCTCAATGGTGTTGGTGGAGAATGACTGGGTAATGGTGGAAGTGACTTATCTCTAGCCATAACATTATCTTGTTGTGGCAGGTACTGGTAATGGTCTTCATCAGGTTCGCTGTTATTGTTATTTTGAGGTTGTCTTCTTTTCTGGAAAGCCAGTAGTTTAGCTTGGATGTCACGATTCATTCCCCTCTTGTGAATGCTTAACTCCCTCATTTTTGTGTTTATTTCATTATTATTATTGTCATTGTTATTGCTGCCCTTGTTGTTGTCGTCGGAAGTCATTGCGAGAGGATTATATGTTTCTTCTAATATTATACTTTGTCTTTCAAAGGGGTCAATGAAAGGGGAGCAAATTGAGAGATAATTGAGGAGTCAAATTTTATTATGTGATAAGTCTTGATTCAAAGAGAGAAAAAGAGGCTCGATGATGAGCTTAAAAGATCACAAATCTACAATAAACGGTAAAAAGAGAGATTGTGATTAGTCTTAAGTACTGACTCTTTGTTCGTGGTTTGAGAAAAAAGGAAAGTAGGGAGTCGGTATAAATACGTGTTATAACTGGTATGGGATGTGATGTTCTTGAGAAGGGGAGGAAATCAAATAAAGAATATTAAAAGGACAGGTCTTCTCTTCTCTTCTCTTTTCTCTTATTCTTCTAATTCTGATTCAGCTCACTCTGGCTTTCTGTCTGCATGTGGGCGTGGCAGGCGTGCGCATGCGAAAATTCATTTACATGCCCAATTCAATCTTCGGGTTACCCGACGCTCGAATCCGACTCACTGCTTGTTCTAGTAGACTAACTAACCGCTAAGGCTATCGGCGTTTGGAGCAAATCAGCTGCTAGCATATTCGGCTCATTTTAGCTCTTTCAGCTGATACTGTTTTGATCCTGATTTTTATTTTATGAATTGCTTCTCTTAATCTCTCCTCTCAGCTGATACAAGAGCACCCTTAATTATAATGCTTCAAATTAATCTTATTCTCCTTATGGAATAATATATCTAGAGTTTTTCATTGCCTCTTCGAGACAATAATCGAGATCAATTCTAAATGTTAACAATATCGATTTCACGGCATCAACGTTACTCCTCCAATTAGCAACTCAACTTCATTCATTCCAGGTTATATAATATGTGTATAACATGTAGCCTTAATTTCCCGTGCATAACCTTCATATTTTCGGTTAAGAATTTTAAAAAAATAAAAAATGAAGGGCCTTATATATATATATATAAACTATCCTAAATAGATAGAAATTGATTAATTATATGATTTACTGTCATTAAAGCATAAAATGAGATCAAAAAGTTTGGAGTTGCATATAAGGGATTCAAATAGCTTTATATTTATTCAACTTTAAGATACAGAAAATTGAAGTCACTGTATTGATAACCTCATTTCCAAGTATACAAACGGTACACAGTATGCAATGTTCAAGTAGTTTGCATGGTTATCACCTTATCAATCGAAAAATTAATCACGATATAGCTAGTTTATATACTTTTTTATAATAAAACGTGATTCGAGTGCATGATTTATTGTGTATTTATCTAGTTAATGATCATTAAAAGTTACCAAAATATTACATATGCACACCAAAATGGGATCGAATAACCATAATCCATATTGATTTAAAATCTGGAGTAATCTAATTGTAAATTTGGCTTTGAAACTTTGTTTCCATGATCTTATACTCATTTCCATTCCGAACCTTTAATATATTCAAGAGTTTTTGTTTATCCGTTCATTACGTTGTATATTGTTTGAGAATTACCATGATTACCAAATTAAATGCTAAGAATAACTTCAACTAGTTAGTTTGAATTTAATAAATTTGCAGTAAAAGAAAGCATGCATCTGTCCTAAATAATATTCTCGGATGAACAACTAATTATATAAAAATGCAATCTAAAATAAATTTGGTATATTTCAGGTGACATTTTCTCATAGGCCATATTAAATTCATTATCAGATATCGGGATCTCCCGATTGACCTTCCTTTTACCCCATATAGATTAGTATTTTATAAATTATTTCATTAATCAAGAGTTTTGAAGAAACAGCATCTAATATAATATTAACAGAAGAGCACTTACCAAAAAATTATAAAATTACAAAATTATATTGCTCAAAGTTTTAAGATGATATACTTCTCCAATTGTTATTCTTTTTTCTTCAACTTCTACCAGATGATTTATATGCCTTACACATCTAAAAAAATAGAAATTTGCACCAAAGCAATAGACTATTATAATTCACAAAAAAACTATACAACCATCCATACTAAATAGGGACTGGACTAAATCTGAATTACAAAATACTAGAGGAAAAGGGCCCTGCATGTGTTAAAGTTAGAAGTTAAAGTTGCCTAGATTTCTATTGGGGTGCATTAAAAACAAAATTACGGAACTAGTTTCGAAATTGATGACATGAGGATCCAAACTTTAAATTATACACGTATATTTAATACTCATGTATCTCCTTTTCATTTTGTTTGAGACAAATTATGTTAATTGGAAGATTTAAATAGGATGGGAGAAAACAGACAGGTTTTGTATAATAAGTGTACATGTATACATATCCAATTATTATTCTATGAAAAATGAAGGAAGATATACAGTTTAACAACTGTGATAATTTATTTAGGAAAACAGAATGGAAGATCAAAACTGACACTTGTTTACCAAGGGGAAATTTATTAATATTTAAGACAATTATAAACAAAACAAAGTCTAATTCAAGATAATCGACATGATTCTTCTCAATGAATCACATTCTAAACAATTTTTCAAAGTGAATGAATAGTAATTTGAATAGAGTTTCAAGTTATTATTTCAATCTGTATATGGTTTGTTTAAAGCTTTAACATACTCATCAAACTCACTTTTGTTTATGGTTCAACGACTAAATCTCGTATAGCTTAGCTTATTTAATAGCAGTATTTTCTTCATAGGGGTTAAATCTCCATAATGCTATTCGAAGATTTTGAAAGCGAGTCATTGAGCTTCAGTAAAATTAACAAGCCGATGAATGTTGTAACTAACAATATAAATCTCAGAGAGAGAGGGAGTCTTCAAACATGTTTACTATTTGACTGCTTTACTTTACCTGTCTAATCCTGTTTATTTTCTTGCCATTAGAAGTTTCGTATTCCTATAGTCAAAATCACAAATCACAAATGTTAAAGAGGTGGAATACCACTTCAAAAAACACTTAGAATTATTCTAAAATCTCAAGACAATTAATTTTTTTTATATCTTGTTTGCCTGGAAACTTTGTTTTTTCCTTTTATTCGACTAGTCTCTACTCTGACCAACAGTGCTAATTGATTCTCAGAAATGTATTAATAAACATGTTTAGTAGAAGGGATATAAAATAAAACAATTATGTTAGTATAGAAAGTAAAACTATAACTTTAAAAGTAACTACTTTGATTTTAATTTGATAAATCAGATCAGGCCTGGTAAGTCAATAATTCAACTCTTACACAGTTTAATAAAATGCCAAAAGGAATTTTATAAGAACAAAAAATCAAAATCAAAATCAAAATATCAGATCTTTTGTGGTTAATATGAACCAACCAAAAAACAAAACATCACGTGTATTTTTAACACATTATGTTATCCCAAAATAGGAATGTCTAACCTTTATACAGAATATAACCGCGGCTAGATTATGGACAAGACCTCTCGGAAAATGTTCCAATTATTTTCAAAAATATCTTAGAAACGAAGTTAAGAATCTTCGATCTTAATCATCATCATGTTTAGCGAAGACTTATTTTATTGTCTAGATTAGATATGGAATATCTCATAAAAACGTTCTTAGATCAGAACTAAATCTAATACTCATTATTTTCATCAAAAAACTTTTTTGCTCCTTACGTATTTAGAATTTAGAATCAAAGCCTGACTAGAAAGATATATCTTGGTTATCTCCAAAATGCCTTCTAATTCACAACAATTGAAAACCACAAAAAAGCCTAAGAGAACAAGATCGAGAACTGGTTGCCATTCTTGCAAGAAATCCAAAATAAAGTGTGATGAGAAGAAACCAAAATGTTCAAATTGTATCAAATTAGAAAAAGAATGTGATTATAGTCTGAAATTAACATGGGGTGGTAGGCCTTACAAAAAACCAAGGGTTGAAAAAATGAATCCAGTTGCTAGTTTGCCTATACAACAATTGATAAAAAAAGAAAGTTTGACTATTCAATTTGTTTCTCAAAGCCCAAGCACTCCTACAAGTTTGTTAAAGTCGGTGCCGTCTACTTCTTCGACATCACCAGGTGAAAAGAATCCTGTTATTTCTGAGAAGGTCAAGATAAAGGAGGCGGTTGATTTTGAAAGTAAAAGCTCTCCGAAAATAAACTCTAAAGATAGTACTAACGTTGAAAAAACTATTGAAGGCACCACGACTAATATTGAAGAATCTCAACAATCAAAAACTCCAAACCAATCATCCATAACGGATGAGGGTAATCAATCACCAAGCATATTTTTGAATCCATCTAACAATCTTCGTTTCCTGCTTGATATGACTTCTAAGTCTTCTTCGATGGAATTGCAACTAACCAGTCCTGGAAGTCGGGCAGAATCAAAGTCACCTAAACAAGTAATTGAAAATAATAAAGAAGATCATTCATCAAAGCTACCCAGTAATGATTTTGCATCCTTAGAAGAATTTTACTCGTCACCAAGATCTCCTGCATCAAACTTATTGTTCAATGATCAAGTTTCTAATAATATTCAAAGCATTTCAACATATTTAGGGAACGTTTTTAATGATGATTTAATGAAAAGTAGTAATTCTTGGTCAATTTTAGACCAGCTTGGAGAACAGATATCTTTAGATAATCAAAATTCATTACCTCAAAATTATTCTATCCCTGAAGATAAACTGAAAACTCCAGTTGTTGATCCATCAAACAATCAGAATCTTCCTAATATACTTGAAAATTATGAAGAATACCGGTTAGATGAAATAGAGGAATATACTGATGACTTGGTCAAGTTAGAAGCTCTTCATCCAAAAACTAGCGGAAATTTCTTTCCAATACCTCTAATATATAAACAACGAGTCTTACCAAAAACTAGCACCCAGGTTAACGAACTAGAAGGAGAGCTAGAAGAAGAATTGGATGAAGAACAGATGAGATTCAATATCCCTACAGATAACCATGAGTTAGTTCCTATTTCACTAGAAAAATCCTCTTATTTCAAAACTACCTCAGAAATAGTGCCAACACAATTTTGGAATTCAATTCCAAATGGCCTTTTACCACTACCCGATATCTTGCTGAATGTTCCTGAATATCTTGAATCCTTCATGTTTTTTCTGAATTCAACATCAGCAATTTTGATTCCTGCTGATTCCTCAATCTATAGAAACAATCCTTTTAAAGTTGTATTACCCAAGTTAGCAATGACAAATGATGGGCTAATGTCTTTATGCATATCATTTGGGCTTTCACATAAAAATCTATTGACTCATCAAAACAATGATCCAACTGGTGTATTGAATCAACTAGTAAGTCGTGCTTTAAGTGAATTATTGCTCTTATTACAGGATAAATCAACGGCCACCAGTGATTTAACTTTAACGCTAGTTTTATTTATGAGTACATTAATTGCGTTCACCCATCAATCAGACAAATGGAAAATTCATTTGAAAGGAGCCAAACAGATCTTATTAATGAGAGGGTATAAGAAGCCATTTTCAAAATTAATTGATGATTTTAAAATTAGTAAAGGTGCCAAGAACGATTTAATCAATTCTGAAATCAAACAATCCAGATTAATTTATTTTTTGGTTCGTTGGTATGCCTATGATGATATTTTCACAAAATTATCATCACCTTTAGAACCTTCTGAGGATGAAATCATGCAATATATAGAAAAGTTACAGAGACTAGCTAGACCTTCAAGTGATGCTTCTTCAACAAGCACTACACCATGGAGTTTTTTTGGCAATAACGATACAATGGATACGGTCTCTTCTACAAACATCGTACCATCCACTACACCATTGACCGATACTAATATTAGTAGTAATATTAGCGCTTCCAAAATTGAAGATATATCTAATAATAATGAGTTTGATATAGAGCAGGTCCACCAACTAGAATACGATATCGATGAAAATAATGATCCAAAAGCCGTAGTACATGATGAGTCACACGAAGACATTGATTACTTTTTAGGGTTTAACATCAAATTTTTGCCATTATTTGCACAATTGTCTAAATTAATCAAGTATGCCAATATTTTAAAACGAGTTCAACAATTGAGAAACATTGGTACTGGTGCTGGTGCTGGTGCTGATGTAGATTTGGATGAGATAGTTCGACTAACACCAAAGCTGGTAACTAGAGCAATTGAAATGCAATCAGACTTTCAAAAATTGAATAATAATACATTTGTAGAATCAACTTGCCCATCCTCACCCTCAATGGCTACGTACTCTGACTCTAATCCTGACAATCTTTCAAAGGAAGACGAAACCAAGTCGTTGAATTCAATAGTTGCTACCAACCAATGTTTCTTATATATGGGATTAATCCAACTATATCGTCGTGTGTTACAAATTCCAAAGAATTCAAAGTTGATTCAAGAAATGAGTAATTCAATTGTCAAACTATTCAAACGTTACATTGACGAAGACTTTCCAGGTCAGTTATGTTTATTATTGCCCATGTTTATCGGTGCCGCTGAATGTTTAGATCCAGTTAATAGAGAACTGTTTGCTGCTGCGTTTAACAAGTTTCATTCAAAAGGTTCTCCTACTGCTCATATTGGGTTGAATATTGTTAAGATGTGTTGGGAAAGAGAAATGGATTGGTGGGATGTCGTGACTACTGAAAATATTGAAGTCGCTTTATTATAATATATTTATATATTCACTTATTTGATTATATACAGTCACTTTTCGTTATTCTTTTTGCTATGTAATTTATAGAAATACTACTAATATTAACGACGAAATGAAAATTGAGATTATTGAAAACTTGGCATTCAAATTAAATAAAAAAAATAACTACAGAATCTATTGAAAAAATGCACGGTATCAACCATAATATTCATCGTCATCATCTTCATCGCCATCTTCATCATCTGCAATGAACATCAACTTCGAAGACCTACCACTACTGTTAGAACCATACCTATTTTTCTTCAAGCTATCTAACCTTCTACTTAAATTCTCACTCTTCTTCAAATTATTCTCAATGGTGAATAATTCGTCATGTCTATTTAATCTTTGAATTGGATCAAATTTTGTAAACAAAGTAACAGCGGCGGCGTCATCATGAGTAGCGCCAACATTGTCCTCATTAATTCTTTTGAACTTCAAGATATGTGAATGAAATCTCCATAATGAAGAACGATGACACACTGAAATTACAGTAATACCAAACTCTTCGATTGCTAATCTGTAACATTCACTTTCTAAATCCGATGAGATTGATGATGTACATTCATCCAAAACTGCAAATTTTGGCTGATGATAGTATAATCTAACCAAAGCTAAACGTTGCTGTTCACCGACTGATAAGACATCTGGCCATTTTTCAATGATATCTAATGGAGATGGCATACAAAGAGTTGTATCTGTTGCAATAGAGATGGGTATTATGGATTCTGAAGAATCTGAATCGTTATCTTCTTCGTCCTCTCCATTAACCAGTTTTAATAAATGATCTAATTTAACAATTTTTAAAAGTTTGATTAAGTATTGATCATCTTTAACTATTTCACCTTGAGATTTTTTAGCATTAGTAACTTTTGAGTTATAATAATCTAATGAATCCGGATAAATAATTTGTTCTTTTAAGGAACCATAAGTTAAATAGGAACGTTGAGGTAAATAAAACAAATCCTTTTTATGAGAAGGAATAGTCAATTTACCTGGATCTTGAACCTCCCATAATCCCCCAAGAATTCTAAACAAAGAAGATTTACCACAACCATTTGGTCCAATAATTAATAGATTATCACCAGTCTTGATTGAGAAATGTAGATCATTTACTAATTTATTACCATTGGGAGTAATTAAAGGAATATGATTGAAAGTAATTTCATCGCCGTAACAGACATTCTTGCCTTTAACTAAAGGATCAAAATTGACGCTTTTTTCAATATTATCATTAATAATGAATTTTTGCTCTTCCTTTTCAACATTTTCATTGATATCTTTTAAAACGGTTTCAAAATCCCATAATTTCCAACTAAAACTATTTAAATTTTGAATATTTTTCTTCGATTGTATTAACTTTCCTAGAGAGTCAGAAGCACTTAATAACAATCTTCTATTAGTAACAAAATCACTTGAGATCTTACTCATTGTTAAACCAGATATCTGAAAATTATTAGCATAGGCAGTTGTAAAAATAGGCAATGAGCAAAGCATTAAACCAAAAGCACCTAAACTGTACTTAAATATAAAACCAACAGCAAAATCATACACCGCCATTCTTCTAAATTCTAATCTCTTAAATCTTTCTAATTCGAAATAGTTTGTATCTAAGATCTCAATTTCACGTCTATGACCTTTAGTTAAGGCAATTTCTTCATTATTATTAACTATTCTTGAATGATAAACATGGAATTTATTTTCTAAAGTATTTCTCATATTAGTCATTACAGAAAAATTAGGAGTGAAGATTTTCAAAGCTAGTGAAGATAAGTTTGCAATCAGCCCTAATAATAAAGCGCCCTCTGCAGCATTTTCACCCGTTTTTGATAATTGATTGGCAGCTAATGAAATATCCAAGAAAGGATTCAATAGCTGAGAAGGCAAAATACTTAAAGAAGTTGAGAATTGTTCAACAACAGCAGTTATTCTTTGACTTGGATCTTCAATAACATTTTGTTTATTTGAAGATGAACTATCATTAATTAACTGATAGATTGTACTATTGCCAGAATCAGGTAAATAATCGTGAAGAATCTTTTGTGTCACGTTAAATCTAACAGTTTTTGATATTAAATGCTGTATTTTGTTAATCATTGCATCAGTAAATGAAGCGGGAAATCCCAATATCACCCAGTAAGTTAAGTATTTGAAGAATTTTCTAAACCTCTTTGATATCAACGAAGAAACCAACAAACCATCCAATGAAGCAACTTTCAAATTAATTATTGCTTTACAAACTAATAACATGATCTGAGTGCCAAAATACATTATTAGAGTTTTCCCAGTTTTTTCCTTGCAGTTAAATTGGCTTACAACAACTGAAGTTGGGGAATTTTTGACTTTATCAACGAATCTGGAGATATAATTCCTAAAAGAACTTTTGGACTTGTCATATGGTACTGTGTCTGCTCTTTTTAATGGAATTCTTTTAACTGGATTTTTCTTTTGCGGATTCCTCTTCTTTTTGGATGAGCCTCCACCGTTAAATATCATAATAAGAACAATAATATAGGATAACCTTAATATTATATTTCTTCTTCTTGAATAAAAACTTAAAACATGTTTGAAGGAGTACAATAATATTTTATTTCCTCTTTTGGAGTTAGATATGGTAGACATGTTATATTGCTTACAAGTTAGATTCTTTTGAGAAAGAACAAGTTACGTTGAATTTGTTAAACAGAAATCCTGTGTGATATTTACAAGAAAGTGGTAGCATGTGAAAGAATGTGTGGGGTATGCTCGTGCACGGGTGTACATATATATTCAGAGGTTATATTCCGATAAAGTGAATTCCTACTAAAATAAAAAATGCAATAAAGTAAACGTTTTCCAACCGTATAAACAAGAAATATACATAAAGGT
Source organism: Ambrosiozyma ambrosiae (assembly GCA_003705185.2). Taxonomy (NCBI): domain Eukaryota; kingdom Fungi; phylum Ascomycota; class Pichiomycetes; order Pichiales; family Pichiaceae; genus Ambrosiozyma; species Ambrosiozyma ambrosiae. Next base: position 442,625 of record PPHU02000002.1, read on the forward strand.
ATAATTACCTAATTGAACAAAACAGAATTCTTTTCCTTGCGGTCTCTGGAGTTGGAGATGGCCAGCATTCTTCTAGCAGGCGAAACCTATACGAAGGCAAAAATAGATTGTTAATCAGTTAGTATTTCATAAGATCAGTTGAGGTTTCGTTAAATGATATTTCACAATACATACCCTAGCACCAGACCAATTGTATTTGAAACCAATTTCATGAGCCAATATTTCACCAAAACCTAGCATCATACCATTAATAAAAGGCAAGATTAAATTAATACCACACCTATAAAAGAATCCAGACAATGATTCAGAGGAAACACTATTAAGCACCACTTCATCAGCTCTCCCTTCTGCTTCAAAAATTTCTTCTTTAGTTATGGCAACAGTTTTTAGCGAACCTTCAGGGATAGAGCTGATTTGGGGTGGATTCACTATAATCGTACTTTCTATTTCATGTTGCGATTGAGAATTTAAATCTGATTCTAAGTTATAGAAATCAGAAAAAGATTTAGACAAGGTATTGGCTGCTGTATTATCTAGGTCTGCCATATTATAATCTAGGTGTGAATGCGTGTGATTGTTTTCCTATTCTGATGTTGTGCTATATAGTTTATGGTGTGTTTCTACACGTTGATCGGCTTTCCTCAATTATACTGAGTCCTCACTCATACACAGGTGCACAGATGTTTAGGATTGCCACTTTCGAGCCGCACGTAAACTCCATTTCCTCCGAAACCGGCTGTGCGCCGGCAATGAGTTTTGCACCTGCTCGACTGTGGCGAAAACGGCCGATTGAGTGAGTCAACTTGAAGCACACCAAGTTAAACCAAATCATCCTCAATTGGTCAAAACTTCCACTCCTTGGATAATCTATCACATCAGTATTTCACCTTGTTTACCCTTTTTTCATTATCTTTAAACCAACAACATATTTAATCTTGATCTATCTTGTACGTGACAAAATGTCCTATGAAGAATCCCTGCTATTCACAGAGACTTCTGACAATCACCATATAGATGACCCTAGCTTGAACTCAGATCCTCATTTGGATGAAGCTTCTGTTGTTGGTAGAGCATTGACTGCTATTGTTGATATTGGTTCAAATGGTATCAGATTTTCCATATCATCAAAAGCTCCTCACCATGCTCGTATCATGCCTTGCGTGTTCAAAGACAGACTAGGTATCTCTCTTTTTGATGCACAATTACCCGATTCTGCATCTACTTCAGGTTCCAACATGAAAAAGCCAATTCCCCAAGATGCAATTCAAGAGATTATACAAGCCATGAAAAGATTTAAATGGATCTGTGAAGATTTCGGTGTTCCTTCTAATGGCGTCAAAGTTGTCGCAACTGAAGCTACAAGAGAGGCTTCCAACTCACAAGAATTTAGAGATATCATATATCAGAACACTGGCTGGAATGTCACTTTATTATCAAAAGAAGAAGAAGGTAAGACTGGTGCTTATGGTGTGGCGTCTTCTTTCCATGATATTTCAGGTTTGTTTATGGATCTAGGTGGTGGTTCAACTCAAATCTCTTGGATTAGAGCAAGAGATGGTGAAGTTAAAATCAGTGAACATCCTGTTTCTATGCCTTATGGTGCTGCTGCTTTGTCTGATAGATTAAAATACGAAAATATAATTGAACTGTATGATGAAATTAAGAAATCATACGAAGTTGCCTTGGAAAAAATTAACTTACCTCAAAAATTAATTGATGAAGCTGAGAGAAACGGTGGTTTCAGATTATTTTGTTGTGGTGGTGGATTAAGGGGTTTAGGTCATTTAATTATTGCAAATGATAATGATTATCCAATCCAAACTATCATTAACGGATACTCTACTACTTATTCAAATGTTAAAAGCATGGCTGATTATTTGGTAATGAAAAGGGAAGTTCCAAAATCTATAAGTTTAAATAAAATCTTTAGAGTTTCTGCAAGAAGAGAACAACAACTTCCTGCCGTGGGTCTGTTGGTTTCTGCTGCTTTCTCATCCTTACCAAAAATTAGATCTGTTCACTTTAGTGAAGGAGGTGTTAGAGAAGGTGTGCTATATTCAATGATTCCAAATAACATTAAAATTGAAGATCCAATTTTAACTGCTACAAGACCTTATGCTCCTCTACTGGCTGATAAGTATTGGGAATTATTAAGAATGGGATTACCTGATTCTACAGCTATCGTTCCCGATGAAGTCGCCTTAAGAGTTGTTCCTTCGTTATGTAACATTGCATTTGTTCATTGTTCTTATCCGAAGGAGTTACAGCCAACTGCTGCTTTACATGTTGCTACAACAGGTATAATTGCAGGCTCTCATGGATTATCACATAAAATTAGAGCTTTAATTGGTATAGCATGTTGTGAAAGATGGGGTGCCGATATTCCTCCTACTCAAGAAACTTTTTATCATAGATTAGAAAGATTAGTTATGGATGCCGATCCTGAAAGAGGTGAGAGTCTATTGTATTGGACTAAATATTGCGGTAAAATGATGCATGTTATTTGTGGTATTCATCCAGGTGGTAATATCAGACCCGGATCATTATTGTTTTCAATTAAAAATAACACTTCGATAACTGAAAAAACTGCTAATATGAACTTGAAATATTCAACAGCTAATAATTCTGAAGAAGAAGCAACAACAACAGAATTACCTCCACAGGAAATTGGTAAAATCAAGAGCGCGGTTTATGTTTTATTACCAAGTGATGATATCAAATATAGTTATTCCGTTAGAAGTAGAATTTTAAGTTTACAGAAGAAAATTAAAAAATTGAACAAAAAATACAGCTGTCCTGGTAGGGTTAAAGTTATTGTTAAATATGATAAAAATGAGGATCTTCATACGTAATTGATTGAGATAGATTTTTCTTCAGTGCTTTCTTTTTAATTATTTTCTTTTCTATTGTACTCGTCTACTTTTTATCTTTTATCTTTTTTTTATTTAATTTATTTTAATTCTTATATCTCTTTGTGTGTTTATTGCTGCTTTTTATCTTTTTTTTTTGTTTTAAAAGTCATCGTCTCTAATCTTTTGAATACCATTTGAATTACAATTATTGAAGTTACTTGGAAATTATTTTGTTTCTCATTTTAAAACATTCTGAATATAGTAGTCATAGAACAATGTTCAGATAAACTACAAATAAATAAATAAATAAATAAATAAGTTGATAATGATAGATAGTATAAAGTGGAATATGTGAATGGCTTCTCAAGCTTTACCAATACCTCTACCTTCACCTAGCTCGGCAATGGTTTCAGTCAATGGTTTTCTGTAAACAACTTCCCAAAAACCCTGCTTTTTATAAGAGTTATTTTCCCAATTTTCGTCTAATGTTTTATTAGAAGCTGCATTGTGAATTTGATCGGTTTGTCTCAAATAATTAATATTAGTATCATACAGATCGGTGAAGCCACCAACCCAGTTAAACAAACCAACAAATGTACCAACACCTAATGCCAAACCAACTTTTTTATTCATTGCCCACGATTTCTTGAAAATTGTGGCAACCAAAATAGCAGCTGAAGAAGCTAAAACCTCATTATTTGTAGTTTTCTCTTCATTCAAGTTATACAAAGCATTAGATAAAAATGTATAAGTACCTAAAGCCAATGGAATCGAAACAAAATGATGCTTACTTATTTCAAACATAGCCAAATAACGGGCTTGCCCAGGTCTAGCTGACCCTTTTCGATGTTGTAGTAGCCTTCTGAAGTGCAAACCTCCTAGGAATATTCCTGAATACAACATGACCTTGACCGTCTCTCCAATTGTATCAACTGGCTTGAAATCTCTCGTCTGTGGAGACCCCTTTGGAAAGAATGGTTTTGGCAGGATTAGCTTGTCTGTCTTTGGTGCTTCTACAGTTGACATGTTGGTAATGATAAATATTGATAATGATGAATCTTGGTAGTTGAAGTGATTGAAAAGACTGTTTAAATGGTTCTGGCTGCTTTTCTTAAACAAGGATTAGTTATTATTTGGCTTCCCCTCATTTTAATTTCATCCGGTAGTAAGTCGTTCCGCGTCGGTACTGTTTATATTGACACGTGTGCATCGATGAACAGAAGTAGTGGAACTCTCAGGTTGGCAGCAAGGAAGTTAGCTGATGGAGGCAGAGAAACTATTCTTTCCATTATTGTCATCAATGTGATTATTATCAGTGAAACGATGCCAACATCTCAAATTATCTGTTCGTCAGACCATAGATATTTCTTGTTTTGACAAAACTTTAACTTCCTGTAACCTTATTGATTGTTATTTTCTCAGCTTTTTCATCCTAATTAAGCTGAAATTTGCGGTAGCGATACTATACATCACCCAATCTTGTTTGTTATTTTATGTTTTTATTAATTTGAAAACTAGCCGTTAAAATTATAAATATAGCTGTCTTTTCCATTTAATTACTATTCTCCAAGGTAACCCTAAAAAGATAGTTTTTGTAAAATTAAAGGAACTATCACTTTATCAAGCGACAGAATTCTAAATTTTATTCTGTCCTGGAAAATGAGTGATCTTAACAAAACACCATTAAATCATAAACCATCCTCTTCGTCTAGCGAAAGTACCCAGAATGAAACCAAACAAACAAACTCTCAAATATTTCAAAATGATATGAATAAGAATAGCATTGACAACACTGTTGCTGTTCAAAGTGAGGCACGTAATAACTGGACAGCTTTTACTTTATGTACTTTGGTAGCATTCGGCGGTTTTGTCTTTGGATGGGATACAGGTACCATATCTGGTTTTGTTAACATGCATGAGTTTCAAAAAAGATTTGGTCGGTTACATAGTTCTGGAGAACCTTATATCCCTGTTATAAGAACCGGTTTAATTGTCTCGACCTTCAATGCTGGTTGTGCCATTGGTGGATTAACTTTAGGTAAATTGGCTGATCGTTGTGGGAGAAAGAAATGTTTAGTCATTACCATATTGGTTTACATTGTTGGTATTATTATTCAGATTTCTTCTAAGCATGGTCATTGGTACCAATATATGGTTGGAAGAATTATTTCTGGTTTGGCTGTTGGTTCAATTTCTGTTGTTTGCCCTATGTTTATTTCTGAAACAGCACCTAGTGCCATGAGAGGGTCTTTGGTTTCTATCTATCAGTTGATGACTACTTTAGGCATTTTTCTAGGATACTGTACTACTTATGGTACTGATCATCATTACAAAGATTCTAAACAATGGAGAATTCCATTAGGTTTAAGTTTTGCATGGGCTTTATTGTTACTTAATGGTTTAGCTTTTATGCCTGAATCACCAAGATATCTATTGCAAGCAAATAGAGATGATGAAGCTCTGACTGCATTTGCTAAGATCAATGGTTGTTCTGAAACCTCACAATTTGCACAGAGTGAACTTGAAACTATGAAAATTGCAATTCTTGAAGAAAGAGCAGCTAGTACCGATTCTTCTATCAAAGAATTATTCAGTACCAGACACAAGATGTCTTATAGATTACTGGTTGGTGTTATTATTCATTCTTTACAACAATTAACTGGTGATAATTACTTCTTTTATTATGGTACTACCATTTTCAAATCTGTTGGTTTAAAAGATTCCTTTGAAACTTCTATTATTTTGGGTGTTGTTAATTTTGTTTCCACATTTGCCGCCTTTTATGTTGTGGATAGATTTGGTAGGAGACCTACATTAATTGGTGGTTCTATTGGTATGTCTGTTTGTTTGTTGATTTACGCTATAATTGGTACCAAATCCTTATATCCTCATGAATATGGAGTCAATGCCAACAAACCAGCAGGTGATGCGATGATTGTCTTTACATGTTTGTTCATCATGTTCTTTGCTATTACTTGGGCCCCAACTACTTTTGTTGTTGTTTCTGAAACTTATCCTTTGAAATTAAGAGCTAGAGGTATGGCTATTGCTAGTGCTGCGAACTGGACTTGGGGCTTTTTGATTGGATTTTTCACCCCCTTGATCACAAACGATATTCATTTCGCGTATGGTTATGTTTTCTTTGGATGTGTCTTATTCTCCTTGTTCTTCACATACTTTGGCATTCCAGAAACCAAAGGTTTATCATTGGAAGAAGTTGATAATTTATATGACAACTTCACTCCTGGTTTAGGTTTTATGTCATCAAAGAGTAAGGCTAAACAGTCTGATGAGGAAACCGCAACAGCTACTGGATCTGAACTACCTGGAACAATTTAGATAGCTCAAATTTATTGAAATGTCATCTAAATAAACCTAGTCTTTAACATAGAGTCTAAACTTTATAAATTGTAAACCTTTTATTAAACTTTATATTTGTCTTTTTTGTTACTTAGTCTTAAATTTCTTGTTTATGAAGATGGATGGAATATATCCTGATTAGTTAGATTGCTTGCATAATACAACCGTAGCACCGCCACACACGCCACTACCAAATGTTCCTCTACTTCCGCCATTCCCGTCTGCTATTTTCAGCAATTCGTAATTCATATGTATCGTTTCCTTCCTAGTTAATGGATGTTTTTTATTGTAGGAAATAATTAGTTAAATTTCAGTCATTTTCCACCTCCTTTGATTGAATTATAATTTAATTTGTTCCCAATTTCTCAATACCTTTGCTTCCTGCTTGGTTTTATTCTTACCAAGTTCAAAAACCCAACCTAATCATGCTGCTTCTCTTTCAGATACTCAGTTTCATTTTTTTATTTTACATAATCTTATTTAATATCAACTCTATTTCTTCTAAAGAGAATACGGGCACTTATTTGGGGACATTCTCTACAAATGACTCATTAACCTCAACATTTTCAAGATTTTTGAGAACTCAGCAGCAATTGCATTCCAAATTCCCTAACTTCGATGAACAATTAAGGGAGTTATCAATCGGAGATTTAAATTTCCTCCACACAACTGATACTCATGGCTGGTATTTAGGCCATGTGAATCAAAAGCAGTATTCCTCAGATTGGGGTGATTTTGTTTCATTCCACTCGAATTTAAAACAGTTGATTAATGACCAAGGTGGTGACTTGTTACTGGTTGACACCGGTGATAAGCACGATGGTAACGGTTTAAGTGATTTGACTACACCAAATGGTGTCTTATCAGATGAAATATTTATGAATGCTGAATATGATTTAATTACAGTTGGTAATCATGAATTATACGTTGCTGAAATTAGTAAATATGAATATGAAAATGTTGTTCCACATTATGGTGACAGATTCATCTCGACAAATGTGGAATATTTAAATGACGATGGTGAATTTGTTACTTTTGGACACTCTAAATACAGATATTTTGAAACTGATATCAATCATTACAAAATATTTAGTTTGTCTTTCATGTTTGATTTTAAGGGAGGTAACGAAAGAGTTAAAGTTACTCCAATTGCCAAGCTAATCCACGAGGAATGGTTCTTAGATCTATTAGAAAAATATTCTAAAACTAAAGAAGTCGATCTTGTTGTAATTTTTGGCCATATACCGGTTTCGCATGATTGGGAAGAGATGTATTGGTTACATTCTGTCTTAAGACAATATTTTCCTGATACTGTTATTCAATACTTTGGTGGTCATTCTCATGTAAGAGATTTCTCAATCGTGGATGATTTAAGTACTGGTTTACAATCTGGTCGTTATTGCGAAACTTCTGGTTTCTTATCTTTGAATAATTTCACTAATGTTGAAGATAAAGCCAATTTTGTTTATGATAAGTTGCACAGAACATACATTGACTTTAACCTCCACTCTTTCATGCATCATTCCAACAAGACAACTGTGGAAGACTTTAATACTAATAAAGGATTAACAATTTCCAAGAGACTATACGATATTAGTAAAGAGTTACAATTAACAGAAACATATGGTGTTATTCCAATGAATTATTATATGGCAGCAGCAGATTATGAAAATCATGATACACATTCATTAATGAGATTTTTAGAGAATGAAATTTTACCCCAGCTAGAACCAGTACTTTGTGATTTACAAGATGATCAAGATTTATTTTTGCCGAATGCTAGTAATTCGAGATCTATTATAATTAATACTGGTTCAGTTAGATATGATTTGTATAAAGGTGACTTTACTAAGAACACATTGTTCACAGTTTCGCCTTTCAAAAACAAATGGAGGGTAATTCCAAATGTTCCGTCTTATATAGCTGAACAGATCCAGTTTTTGTTAAATAATGGGCGCTATATTTCAATGAACAATCTTGAAAATACTAAGTTTCTTGATGATTTATTGTCACCATATCAAAGAGAATTGAACAAAAAGATAGACCATGAATACAAAGGAACTACATCAGATAGTCTACAGGAACAAAAGTCGTTCAACCCGGATTCAATATTAGACATACTTTCGGATTCTTTCAATTCAGCGAAATCATCATATGGTTATACCACGCATGACGATTTAGGATCAGATGGTGATGACACAATTCATAAAAAGCTTAATTATTTTAGGGTTCCTAATGTGATTCAATCATTTGAACACGGTATTTCAGATAAGAGTGACTTCACAGATGTTGTGTATTATGATTTTATAGAACCATTTATTCAATGGGCACTAAAGGTTATTTGCAATGACGATAAACTATATAATGAATTAATTGAACAAACCGTATTTTATAATGATTGCTCGGAAGAATTCAATGTTGGCCACTTATTGAAGAAATATGTTGTTGATAATTGGAGTTAATTTTAGGTAACAAGGAGGAGGGCTTGTGTGAAGTTGGTAATTTGCATTTTTTTTGTATTAGTTATCGTTCTTTTTTTCATCTGCTGGGTTTTCATCTTTAATTCTTTCTTTGGTGTATGTCATTATATATCAATGAGTTCACGTTCTTTCCTAATGTTATTCTTTCTTTTCTTTTCTTGCACATATCCTCTTATAGTTAGTTCGTTGGTATTTACTACATAGATTTTATAATTTTGGATCACCACTAACTATATGAAAACTTAATTTAATCATCGAAATTCTATATATATATATTATATTTTAAAGCTGTTTACTAAATCTGTTTTAGCGTCGATACAAAGCATAACTTTGGCTATTTCGGGTAAGGTAGCCAAAATGAATTAAACGCCTCTCAGCTAGAAAGCCGTAAACTATTACTTCATAACGACTCCCAAACAATCACCGACGCGTCGTCCATACCAATGTGCGCATGTGACTGTGAAAAAAGTGTCACCCACGCACCTTTACTTACATATTACGTAAAGCTGCACAGCCGTTTTATTAGACGAGAAACGCTCTGGTGGTTTCGTTGTGGGTGAGGATTGGTGGGTGAGCAGCGAGTCTGCGAGCTGAGCGGTCTCTGGTACAGTGTAAATTTTTCTTCTTAGTAAAAGGTTAATACTATCAAGTATAATACACATTGATCTACCCTTACAAAGAGGTATCATTTAACTCAGCATAACATATCAAAATGGGTAGAGGACCGTAAGTACAAATGTTAATACAACTGGATTCATTCATATTGGTTTTATTACGGTCTCATTTATAATTTTAATTAGTTTTGATTTTGATCAAATTGAAAAATTTGAATATATGTTTCTCATGATTAACTGAAAGTGAGATTTACCATATCATGAGATTTTTTGATATATTTATGATATATTGAATATAAATATACATTACTTTATGAATGTGCGATGATTGGAAAAAAAAACATTGATTTTAAGATATTCAAGGTTGGCAAATATAATGATGAAAATTCTTTTGTTATTTTATTTTGTTTATTACTCAAGTATTATACATATTAGCTATGTGCTTGTTATTATTATAACTCAAATGGTGTGCTTTGTGATGTACTTTATATAGTATAATTCACTTTAATGTAAATTCATATGAAAAATAACATGAATGACAAGAAAAATCAGCAAACGATGTTTTACAGTCAAGTGATCCATCATTTTACTATAACCGCAAAACAAATATCTTACTGAGAGACTAAAACCAATAGATCATTGAATTCTAGCAATTGAAATAAACGTTATACTAACATTACCACCTTCCATTGAATTAATATAGAAAACACCATCTTAAGAGATTAGCAGCTCCAAACCACTGGATGTTAGACAAATTGTCTGGTGTCTATGCTCCAAGACCATCTGCTGGTCCACACAAGTTAAGAGAATCTTTACCAATTATTGTCTTTTTAAGAAACAGATTAAAGTATGCTTTAAATGGTAGAGAAGTTAAGGCTATCTTAATGCAAAGACACGTTAAAGTTGACGGTAAGGTTAGAACCGATACTACCTTCCCAACTGGTTTCATGGATGTTGTTTCCTTAGATGCCACTAACGAAAACTTCAGATTAGTCTACGATGTTAAAGGTAGATTTGCTGTCCACAGAATTACTGCTGAAGAAGCTTCTTACAAATTAGGTAAAGTTAAGAAGGTTCAATTAGGTAAGAAAGGTATTCCTTATGTTGTTACCCACGATGGTAGAACTTTAAGATACCCAGATCCAGCTATCAAAGTTAACGATACCGTTAAGATTGACTTAGAAACTGGTAAGATTACCGATTTCTTAAAATTCGATGCCGGTAGATTAGTTATGGTTACTGGTGGTCGTAACTTGGGTAGAGTTGGTGTTATCACCCACAGAGAAAGACATGAAGGTGGTTTTGATTTAGTTCACATTAAAGATTCTTTAGAAAACACCTTCGTTACCAGATTATCTAACGTTTTTGTTATTGGTGCTGAAGCTGGTAAACCATACATTTCATTACCAAAGGGTAAGGGTATCAAGTTAACTATTGCTGAAGAAAGAGACAGAAGAAGAACTCAAGCAGGTTTATAATTAATTTAAGTACATAGCTTTCTAATTTTTTATAACTCTTGTTTTATTATCCTCCTTATCCCTTTACTTTGTTTAACTAAATTAAAAAATTAGTTTAAATTAATATACTGTTTTTACATCATCTAATATTGCAATTAGTAATAAGTAATTACTAAAAATCTCGAGAAACGTATTTTGTTTATATGTACATATGACCTGTATAGGTAAAAATAATTTAAGCTGAAGTAAGATTACTACTGAAGCTTATCTCTTAAAAGGATATTCAATATCTTCATCTTTTCTCTTCCAAATTTTCTTCTTCTTTTTAGTTGGAATATATTCAACGAATAAATCTTCACAGCTCTTCCTCTTGAACTTTTTAATGAATCTAGGATCCCATAATTCAGAGGCAATTCCTAGATCTTTACAACATCTCATTAGAGCATTTGACTTACAACCTTCGGTTGCAGTTGGAATACCTTTATCACTAAAAAATGTTTGTTCACCCCTAGCAATTGAAACTAATCTACCATGAATAACCAAACCATATTCCCTGGTCAACAAACCACCTAAACCGGATTTAGACACCAAAGTTTCTGATCTTGGTGCTAGGCCCCAAGCACCAGCTCCAAATGCTTTGTTTAAAATTCGTCTATACTTAATTTCTGGTAAATATAACAATCCATCAGGGGTTATTTCAATATCATTTTCAGGGATTGGAGAGTACAGAATTTCTTGTGATTCTTTTGAAAAAGCACTATTACCTAAACCATGAAAGGTTTCAGACCAATTCAATGTAGTATCCGTACCTTGCGAAGGAGAAAAATCACCTAATGAATTCCCAAAAAAGTTATTAATTGAAGTTCCATTTGCATTTTTAGTTTTTGTACTTTCTTCTGTGAATTTATTATTTATGTTAATTGCAGGATCTGGCTGAATTGCGTTCTTTACTGTAGTTCTAGTGGTTGTAGAAACGGATTTTTTGGGTGCCTTAGCATCAGGAGCTATATCTTTCAAGAAAGCTTCTTGCATGGCACTAAAGTCAGACATGAGCCTGAATTGGCTGGTATGTCTTATTATAAGTCTAGCAGCTATAGCAGGTGGTTTAAACATGGATTTCTGCTTTTGAAGCTGTATTGAATAAATTTGAACTAGTAATTGGTCTGCAACTTTGAAAAACGAGAAACATGCATAAATTTCTTTTCTCTGGGAGTCGGGCTGTGCTCCAAAAATATGTTTTAGTTTTCAAAGCTCGTTGACGTGTCCAAAGTTAATACAATAAAGCTGAAACTTCATTCTCTTTCAATTTAAGGACAGACCTTCATATTACATTCATTTACTGAGATCATCTTCAATTTATTGTAGTTACCATGCCTCCTAAGTCTAAGCACACCAAGAAACCAGGTGTCACTCCACAGAACGAAAAAGCAGAAAGAAAAGAAAAAGTTGAAAAACATGATGATCTGGACTTATTTATTACAGACAAAAACAACTCTACAATTGCTCCTGAGATGGAAAAGTGGTATAGATTGACAAATATTGCTATTACCACTGTTGCTTTCTTAGTGAGATTTTATTTTGTTTGGTATCCCAGCGAAGTTGTTTTCGATGAAGTTCATTTTGGTAAGTTTGCTTCCTATTACTTAGAAAGAACTTACTTCTTTGATTTACATCCTCCTTTTGCGAAATTATTAATTGCATTTGTTGGATACTTGGTTGGTTACAATGGTAGATTCAAATTCGATAACATTGGTGATTCTTATATTGATAACTCCATTCCTTACATTCCATTGAGAACTTTGTCTGTTGTTACCGGTACCCTAACCGTTCCACTCATGTTTTCCACTTTACAAGAATGTGGCTACTCAATTCCTGCTTGTGCTTTTGCAGCCTCTTTGGTTGCATTTGATAATGCACATGTCACAGATTCTAGGTTAATTCTATTAGATACCACTTTGATCATTTCTGTCGCTGCTTCCGTTTACTGTTACGTTAGATTTGTCAAGCAAAGACACCAGCCATTTACTGCTGAATGGTACAAATGGTTACTTCTAACTGGTGTCTCTTTATCATGCGTTATATCTACTAAATATGTTGGTGTCTTCACTTTTGCTTGCGTCGGTGTTGCCGTTATTTGGGATCTATGGGAGTTATTAGATATTAAGAAAGGCCTAACTATTAGAGTTTTCTTAAGACATCTATCAGCAAGATTCCTTGGTTTAATTATTGCTCCTTTTTTTTTATATTTAGGTTGGTTCTATATTCATTTTGCTATCTTGACTAAATCTGGACCTGGTGATGCATTCATGAGTGCTGACTTCCAAGAAACTTTAGGTGATTCACCATTAGCTAGAGATGCTAAAGAAGTTAACTATCATGATATTATTACTATTAAGCATAAAGATACTTCATGTTTGTTACATTCTCATCCTTACGCATACCCATTGCGTTATGATGATGGTAGAATTTCTTCTCAAGGTCAACAAGTTACTTGTATGCATGATTATGACGATACCAACAACCATTGGCAAATCATGCCAGTTCACCCATTTCCAGAGGACCAGCAATCTGGCGAAGTTGTTAAGCAAGGTGATACTTTCAGATTAAGACATGTCAACACTAATGGTTTCCTATTAACTCATGATGTTGCTTCTCCATTATTTCCAACTAACGAAGAGTTTATTGTTATTTCAGTAGAGGAAGCTGGTTCAACAAGATTTAACGATACTTTATTTAGATTTGATCCATTTGATAAAAGAAAAGATTCGCCATTAAAGACCAAAGCTTCTGTTGTTAAATTTTTCCATGTTCCAACTATTGTTACTATGTGGACTCACGACGACGAGTTATTACCAGAATGGGGTTTTAACCAACAAGAAGTTAACGGTAACAAGAAAGTTGCTGATTCTGACAACTACTGGACTATTGAAAGTATTGTTGGATTAAAGGGTTCACGTGCTGTTTATATACCAAAGCAAGTTAAGACACTGCCATTTTTAAGAAAATGGTGGGAGTTACAATTTATTATGTTTGAACAAAACAATAAATTAAGTTCTGATCACCCATTTGCTTCCGAACCTCACACTTGGCCTTTAACATTATCTGGTGTTTCATTCTGGACTAAGAATGAAACCAGACAACAAATCTATTTCATTGGTAATGTTTTCGGCTGGTGGTTAGAATGCTTATTGTTGATTGCTTATGTTGTAGTTATATTGGTCGACCAACTAACCAGAAGAAGAGAAATATATATTTTAACTGACAAGGCTAGAGCTAGATTATACCATAATATTGGTTTCTTCTTCTGCGGTTGGGCTACACATTACTTCCCATTCTTCTTGATGTCAAGACAAAAGTTCTTGCACCATTATTTACCGGCTCATTTATTAGCTGCTTTGTTTTCTGGTGCTTTCTTGGAATTCTTGTTCACAGATAACAGAAATGACGATATCAAGGATCCAAAGAATGCCAAGAATGAGGAAGCTGGTAAGCTACAATTCTCAACTTTTGTTTCACTGTTAGTTCTGTTATTATCAGCTTTAGTCTGGTGTTTCTGGTTCTTTTCACCAATTACCTATGGTAATGTTGCTCTAACAGTTGAAGATGTTTTAAAAAGACAATGGATGGACATCAAGCTACATTTCGCTAAATAAGTCACTTAGATAAATAGATTTTTATACTTTCCTCTCAATGAATTTTTCTTTACTCCTTTCAGTCTTTTAAGTTTTAGTTGTGTTATGATTCTTTTACTCTTTTTTGCTTTACCGTGTAGAATAAATTTTCAAAATCGGTTTAAAATGATTCACTAATATTAAAAATAAAGGAAGTGATTATCAATCAGTCGCTTGCTACAATATAAACAGAATGTTCTTTTATGCGATAAGGTCATACAACAAATATTCGTAAAAGGAATAGAAATAAAAACAGGAGTAGCAACAACTAAACACAGCGAAGTGACTAGAAATAAGTGAATCAGGTATTAGGTCTTAAAGGAAAAGGTAATAATCTATGTAATTTTGCATTGATGATAATGAAATCAGGTTCATTCTCAGGAGTAATGATACTATGCCTGATCAAAAAATCAATGATAATAGCAGCAGAGTTATGTTTGAATTCACCATTTTTCATCCTTTTGATAACTTCATCAACGCTCATTAATTTAAAGTCTTCGGACTCATGATCGATAGGATGTGGAATGATATCCTTACCCATTTTCAAATCATATATGTATTCAACTTCGGGCTGAACCAAACCTTCTTCAGAATCAAATTTACCGCCTTCAAATTGATACAGATAGCTAATCATACCAACAGATTTAAGGTTCTTCTTAACGAAATTTTCACTTAAACCTGCTTCTTCATAACATTCTTTAATACAAGTATCAAAGATACCATATGGATAACCAATACCACCAGCAACGGTATTATCCAACATGCCTGGATAGGTAGGTTTATTAGCTGCTCTCCTTGGTACCCATAATTTAATTTCACCTGTTTCCTCATCTTCAACATAGCCGTTGATATGGACTCCATACATAACAACACCCAGTAATGGGCATAATGAACGTTCGAGACGCATATATGGTTTCCTGTCAGGGCCATAAATTGTGTATAATTCATTTCTCCAACCGTCTAGAGTTTTGAAGGCACCATCCTCTTTCCATATTTTACCCATTTCATTTAAAGCTGCATTTCTTTTTTCTATCGTGTCTAAATCAGGGTTGATTCTAACTGATTGAGCTGAATCATTTACAATCACAGTTTTAGAAAACATCATCATTTGATTCACCACAATTGGTAAAACGTAACCTAATTTGATTGTGCCATCATGTGAATGTAAGGTATAGACTCGAGAAATGTGTGCATGGAAACGCTCCACTTCATATCTGTATGGAACAACATCTACTTTGTTAATCAATTCTAAAAAAGAGTACGTCATTGAAAAGTTATTAATGGGTAAATTGAGTGTTGGTCGGACAAAACAAGTTCAATGAATATAAAGTACTACGGAAAATACAGCAAAAAGAGCCGAACTTCAAATTCGGAGGTGCGTGTTGAAGTGGACCGAGTGGTTCATCAGCCATCGGTAGAATCAGACTCAATAGCAGTGTAATTAACTCCAGAGATTAACCAAAAACCTATGGATTCATACAAACAGTTATCCAAGAACTTAGAGAAAGAGTTCTTCAAAGGATCAAATGATAAGAACCCATCGAAACCTGAAATCAGTAGTATACTGCAAGACAGCATTGACAGGTTCGTTTCAGAACATAACACTTATGAATCTCTTGAAGACAACAAGATATCAGACAAACTATACAGAATCTACAGATACTACATCTTTAAGGGACCAAATAAAGAAACCGTTTTCTTAGAAGTATTAATACAACTGATACCTTACATAGTAGACGAAGCTGATCACAAATTATGGACAGAAAAGTATTTACATCATGCCGTAGATGCAGCTGGACTTCAAATCGAATATGTTGATTTATGCACGCAACTTATAGAAACTGTGATGTTGTATGTACCTAAATTAGAAGATGATAAGTTAGTAAAAATTATAGAAGGTTATTCAATGGATATGTTTAGAACATTAGTAGATGAGTATATCGAAGTTGATTCTGAGGCTAACGATAGTCAGGAGTTTGAAGAAAGAGTCAGATACAAACTTGTTAGACTGACTAATATGATTCTCAAGTTTGCATCTCAACGACCAAAAGATTTCATTGAGGAGTTTGATTCATATATTACGACTTCTCCTGGACAGGTGGGCAGACTGCTCTCTTTATTTTCAACAGTTATTAAAGACATTCCTTCCCATATTCCAACTTTGATTACTTCGAAGGTTTTCAATTATTTAATAAACTTAGGTATATGTGAAAAGAATTCTGGTTATGTTCAAGTTGTGGTTAATGTTTTATATATGGTTATTCCTCATATTGTCGAAAGAATCCGAAGTTTTCTTCCCAATCTATTAGTTTTATTCGCAAGACTTATAATGTTTGATGATAAGGATTTCAGTGCTGAAATTAATAATAGATTGTTGCACCCAGAATTCGGCGATGATGACTCATATCAAGAAATTTCATTTCCTGAAATAGCTTGTATTAGGTATTCCATGTTGATTTATGGATTATACCCTCTCAATTACACCCAATTTACCACCGAGCCAAATGAGTACTTAGAACAGTTTAATGCCAGATTATTGAATTTCAAGAAAAGTGTTTTTCTTGAAAGGGTGGTAGAATTTCAAGAACGACATGCTAAGTTTCATCCCAATTTTATGAAATTTCATAGTGCAGAAGAAGAGTTAAATGATGAAACTCGGTTTACAACAATGGGTTCACCGGAAGATATTTTAATGTTTTGTGCAAGAGTTAGGTTACCTGAAACGTATTTTCCTTCTCAAAAACGACAGTCTATAACAGAAATGCAATCCATAGAGCCTGATACACCTTTATTGAAATCCAAACAACCATTAACTTCATCTCCAGTTTTCACCACTCCTATTTTACGTCAACATACTAGTACTTCTTCCAGATTAAACCCCAATCCTGAAACTGCCACTTTAAATGATTCTCTAAGTGAAAACAATAATAGTTATAATGATCTGTTAGATATTAGGAAACAACTATTCTCAAAAGTTTCCGAATCGCCTGAGTTTAATAGGCGATATTCGTTGATATCCCCTGCTAAAATGTCTACTAGAACATTTTCAGATACCATTGGCTCTAAGCTCAATTCTGCAGATGGTTCAGCTGTCGACTTTTATAAAAGGGAGTTATTGATTCTTAAAAATGAACTAGATTTTGCTGAATATACTAGGGATGTTTCTATCATGAACTTTGAAAAAGTGAAGGAACAAATGAGACAACAAGAGTTAAAATTGCAGTACTACGATTCTTTACAGGATGAACTACAAGCTTTGAGGGATGAAATTACAAGATTAAATAGAAATGCAGTCTCCGAATCTCAAATTCCGGAAGGTCTACTAGAATCATCAGGAAGATTATATAAAAGAAATCAAGAACTTGAAAAAGAGTTAATGATGGTAGAGCGTAAATATGAGCAAGAGAAGCTTACAATTCAAGCTATTAAAGACGAGGTTGTTGAAAAGGAGGCTTTTAATTCAAAATTGAAATTCTCCGTTCAATATTTGGAAGAAGCACTAGCTAGTTTGAAAGCTAGACAACAAATCAATCCACTTGGATATGAAAAATTTGAGAGGCACGAAGAAAGCACAGTTATATCTGAAAAAGATAGAACTATTATTGAGTTGAACCAACAAGTTGAACGTTTAAAACTACAATCATCTAATTCTTTAGGTTCTCTAAAAACTGACTATGAAGATAAATTAAAAAACCTTGAACAACAATTATCAATTGCAACGAAATCTAAGATTTTTCAAACTAATAGAGTTGTTCAGGAAATAATTGCGAATAATGATGAACAAGTTAAAGAACTACAAGATATGAATAGAAAATTAATGAAAGAACTTCATGAAAAGGAAAACACAATTAGAGAATTAACTACTGCTAGACCCATTTCGATTCATGGAAGTGAAAACAAAGCACCCTTGCTGGGATCACCTCCAAAGAACTCAATTTCTTCTGGCGAATTTTATGGTGGCCCAGGATTTCAAGAACATTTATTTGTCCCACCTGAGCCACAGAAACACTCATCATCCATTGCATTTGCTAGACATTCCCATTCTTCTGGTTCTATGTCGTCTGATATCTACAAAAGCAATCACGGGGGTAAAAGTTCCGGTAAATTCTTGGGAAAGAGTATTAATAAACAATCTAGTGTATTCGAAACCATGGGACCTTCTGGGTTCAAACTTACTGGAAGAGGTGGTATTCAACAAAAGAAGTCCAAGCTGAAAATGTGAACTCGGTGCGAGCTTCTGTAGTTTATTTATTCCGTATATTCTTATTTATATACTTACGAAATACGATTAACGATTATCATTCTCATGAGTGCATATAATATGGCACCACTATCAAGAAAATCAAACGTTAATCCTAAAATGTCTGCTTCTAGAAAAAACCTTGTTTCAGTAGGCGACGATGAAGATGACTTGTGGATATCAGTACGCACTTATCTCCAGCTTCTCTAGATGGTACTCCATATCTACATGCCTTGTTGAAAATACTAACTATCCATCAATAACATCAAATCTCAGACACGGAAAGCATGTAAGAGGTCATTTCAAGTTGCATTAAGCAAATTCCAGGATGATGTTGAATTAGGATGTGGTTTAGAAAACCTAACATCTGAGCTTGCGCATGACTATGAAAATCAACTGTATGAAATCCATTTTCCAGATTTGAAGGGATATAGAGACAGGTTCAGAAAAGATTTAACTGCAGTTCGAAATAGTAACACTGGTTTTGCTATCAGATTAATGACCGGTGAGTTAAGCATCAAGGACTTTTGCAATTTAAGTACCGCCAATTTATTATCCGAACGACAGAAAGATGAAAATAGGAAGCTTAAAGATTTAGAACTGAAGAAAACAATTGGTAAAAATGTGCCTAACTCCATAAAGGAAGTTAAAGATCAAACTAATTTTGTTAGTGAAAAATGGGGTATTAGTCAAAGTGCTGCTAAAGTTGATGATTTTGAAGAATCATGAATTCTAATACCTGCACTTAATATGTAAATACATAACACATTCGTGTGATTCTAGATTAAATTTAAAACGGATAAATACTTAAACAAAGTATATATAAATTAGAATAGTAATATACAGGGAAAAATATACAAATAACTTTTAATCCAACACAACTGGGGCATTCTCATCCTTCTTATCTTCAGATTGTTCTGTTTCTGACTCAACTTCGAAAACTGTTTGGCTCCTAGTACGACGGCTTGGTCTTTTTGAATTAACTTCTCTAGCCAGCTCCAAAAGACTACTGCCTGAACTAGAATTTTTTCTTGTTCTTTTTGAGTAAGTTGGTGATCTTGATGCTCCTCTTGGGGGGTTTCGTCTTTTACCTACTCTGCCCTTATCATTTTCTGGGCTTTCATTAGGAGTTACAGGTTGGTTCACTTTGGACTCACCTTCATTATCAGTTGAAACATCAATTGATTCCTGTTTTTCGTCATGTTCAACTGTTTCCATTTTCACTTTCATAATTTCTTTAGATTCGATGCCACATTCGGAAATATTTTTAGAATGATCATTACTTTCCTTCTGTAACTTTACATCTAGTTGTTCTTCTTTAGAAGCATCTTCAGCTTTATATTCTTCAAGGTGCCTTGGTTGGCCTTTAGCGTCATCTTCAACTTGAGATTCTGGAACAGTGTCTTCTTGACTCAGATTATCATCATCAAGGATATCCTTTGAATGACCATCTTTAACGTGTAAAACAGAGGCCTTACCAAAAACTTTATTGGTTGGTTCTAATGTACTTTGACTAACAGCTCTAACAATTTGACTCAAATCTTTTATTTGAATTTCTCCAGGGCCATCAGAATCGTACCCGACTTCTCTTTTACACTTGGTATCATCATTATCAGTTTCTTCAGCAATTTTTTCTTTAATTGATTCATTAGCGTCAACAAAAACAGATACACCGTCATCCGAACTCAAAACTTCAGTATCAGAATTTTCCGTCTTCACAGGTAATTGTAATTTCGGTTTTTTACTAACATCAAACAACAAGCCAGCATCACTAGGGTTGAAATCTTGTGAATCTTGTATTTGAACCGCTTTCCTTTTGGGCGAGGGCTTAAAAAACTGTGTTAACAATGACTGGCTAACAGATTTCTTTTCTGCTGTATTTGATTTTACTGAAAAAATATGTGCTTCACCAACTTCTTCTATGTCAGTTGAATTATCAGTTGGCTTATCGTTCTTTTCTGAGCTCGTTACATTTTGAGGTTTAGTATCATCTTCATTCTGCCCGTGTTGAGAAACTGATTCTTCTGTATCAATATCATCTAAATCTATAGTAAGATCATGTTGTTTGTAGTTAGATTTATTATTATTTCTAATTTCATCCCCCTTTTTGAATTCTTCTTCAGCTTTCCTGACTTTTTCCTTTCCTCTCATAATTTCTTCTGACTCTCTCTCAGCTTCTTTCATTTGAGCCTCTTCAGCTCTCTTTTCAATTTCAGCAAAACCTGCTGGCTTTAATTCATAATTCGCATCAGAAGCAATCATATCGGCTATTTGATTAATCTCTAGGTCATCTTTTATAACCTGAACAGTAGGAGTGACATCTCTAGATCTATGACTTTTACCACGAGCAGGACTCAATGTAATATCGTCTGATATTTCCTTAGGACCTGATCCGGAATTAGAATCTAAAACCTTATCAGGGACTTCGTATGGGAGAATTTTACCTTCAGCTTGATCATTTCTTAAAGATTCAATCAACGTACTAACATTATTAGCCAATTGTAAAGCATATGGTGTAATATCTCTTCTGGCAACTTTTGTCTTTTCTCTGCTTGGAGTACCAGGAGATTTAGATGATACAGTAGTGGGCTTGATTGATTCTAATCTCTTAAGCAGGAATGATTTTTCAGCATTAGGTTCTGCCTCAATGTCAACTGCTTCCAATTTTTCTTCCTGTTCTTTCTTTTCTCTCGCTTGCTCTTGTTCGACCCAAGGCAAAAATAAAACCATATATAAACTATGATAACATTCATCAACGGGTCCAGTTGAAGCAAATCCATTAGCTAATTTTCTACATTCAGCAGTATCAACCAGGAACAAAAGGCATAACTTCTCATGATTAGTGAACTTTGTTTTTTCACCCATAATTTTAACAAATTCTTTGGAGTATCTAAGGAAATCAGCAAAAACCATTTTCGTAATTGAAACATCCAAAAATGCAGGACCAATTCCAGTTATTTTCTTAATCATAATACAGGTTTTGGTCATAACCTCATCAAATGTTTTAGATAAATTAACAGCACTAGAACCTAATCTTCTGAGTTTCTTAACCAAGTTTATCAGAGAGAAAACATCTTTTAATTTGTTTAATAAGTCTGCATAAAAGTTCATGTAAATATTATTGTAAACAAAATGTTTACCTGGTCTTTCATTTTCTGGTTTCCAGATTGTAGTTAAACTTCTAACATTTGGTTTCAAATTCATAAGAGAGGACATTTCCTGCTTAGCACCTTCAATATCGTTAAATTGATCTGCAAATATCTTAGCAATTCTATATCTTGGTTTATGTTGCCATTTTTTCTTATCATAAGAAATACATTTTCTAAGGGCACTAATAACAGCTTTAGCGAATTCCTTTTTATTATGAACTTCTTCATCCATAATCCCAGAACTGAATAAATTATCTGATTTGATGTAATTAATAGCATCAGTTATTGAAATCTTATCTTGCATAGCAAATTTGTAAGCAGTTGAACACAAAATATAATGAGGTTCAATAACTGGATCATCCTTTTTAATCTTAATGGCAATTGAGCAGGATTTAAGAATATTTTCAAAACAAGATTGAAGAGAACCTTTCTCCTTCAGCTTTCTTTGAATTTTTCCCAATATCATATAGTTAAGCCAATCCTCTTTTGAGTTCAATTTACATGCTTGTCTAAAAGCAATTTCTAAAATCTTATTAATGGTATTATCTGATATTGGATTGACATTACGAACACTGATTTTTTCGGGGCTGTTTTTTTCTGAAATCATTTGATTATTATTTGGAGAAACTTTAAATCCTAATTTTGACATTGGCTCTTTTGATGTATTATATAACTCTTTGCCAAAAGCATCCCATAAAATGGCAGCTATTGGCTTGACCTCTTTTTTATCCTGATCATTCATTTTGGCGTAAACATTAGCAGCCATTAAATAACATAACAAAGCTTTTTTTTGTAATAAGGCAGTATTCTTCTTCTTCTCCTCATTATTCAATTTATCAGAAGTCCAAATAACATCATCCTGAACCAAGAAAGAATAAGCTTGGCCTAATAATAACCAAGTTTCAAATCTATTTGAACAACAAATTAAATCGGCTTCAAACATTTTAATAACAAAATCTAATTCAGCAGAGCGACCAGGCATGACTCGTTTACGAATTTTGAATAATTGAATAGCCAATAACCCTTGCATAAAAAAAAGCCCACTCTCAATAGCTTCCATTCCAGGAATGATTGGTTCATCCATATGAAGCGAAAGTAAGCCATAGAAGGCAAATTTGATTTGTTTAACATCTAAAATTTGATTTTCAAGGTACCCTTTCAAAACTGCTGAATTTTTTGCAATAGTTAAATCTTTTTCCGGATCGGCATCACCAACAACTTCATAAACTTTATCAAAAATAGTTTTAATATCACTTCTAGGAGAAGAAAACATTGGATGTTTCCTTCTAAAGCAATAAGGAATCACATATTTAGAAATATTAATAGCATTTAATATAGTCATTGAACTAGTCTTACATTTATGTTCGACAGTTTCATAATTATCTAGGGACATACTAATACCATAACGACAATGAAGCAACTGAAAGAAATCATTATCTGATTCTTCCCACTGCAGTTCAACCAAAGTAGTTTCAACATAATCCAAAAAATAACCAGAGTCATTGTTACACATATCACGTTGACCTAACTGGGTATGAATCATGCTTAAGAAATCATTGATATGTTCATTTTTCTTTTCAGTTAATGACGAATTGTAATAAACAGATACTAGAGTAAAAGATAAAATTCCAGTTTCAACCATTTTGTCAAAAGCCTTGCCATGTTTTTTGAATGAACTTTTAGTTGAACCCAAACGATGAAAGTCTTCATAAGCTAAAAACAAATAAATGAATTTGAAAAAATAGATCAGATTAATTAAATTCTTTGATGATGAATCATTATATGGTACACTCCAGTGTGTATTTGCCAAAAATTTACAGAATTTATCAGAAAGTAACTCGAAAAATCCTAAAATTCGCAAAATGGTGAAAGTCTTTTTGCTATCCGTGAAGGAATTGAAATTTTGAGAATTTATTTCATCAATCATCATTTGCAAAACAATCTCAAAACCTTTATGATAAGAATCAATCATTTTATTTTCTTCGTAATAATCAAATAAAATGCTCCATAGCCTTAATCTTAAATCAAGAGATGAACTGTTAATGAATTGAGTCATTTCATGATCAATGTTACTTTCTTCAACTTCATTTACAATTGGTTTTCCAAGTAAAATACTTTCTAAAGTTTTGTCTGATTGCTTATCAACTGCAAACGTTTTCAGTAATTTAATTTTAGAAACCTGCAAGTCAATATTTTCCTTATTTAGTCTCGGAATACCATCGTAATTCACCAGCAAGACATTCATTGGATAATCTTTAGTGAGTAGCGACATTTCATTCAATAACCTGGAAATCATGTTTGTATCAAACTCAGGCTGAAGTTGCAAAAAGCAAAGCGTCGACCAAGTATATCTAACCCACAATCTGTTATAAGATGCCTTGATTTCTTCAATTTCAGAATCTTCTAGTAAAACAGTCAAATCATCTATTAACCTACACCAATTCTGAATTCTATTAAACAACATTAATTCCTCAGTTTGTAATTCAGTGGCTTGAGCCCTTTGATTTATTTTTCTTAGTCTTTGTTCCTGTTTAACACCAATATATGAGTCAATAAGAATTTCCAAAATGGAAATGCTGAAGTTATACATATCAAGCAACAACTTGTCATTAACATCTTTGTCATTACTGAACACAATTCTATCAAAAGAATTAAAAATTGAAATATCTAAAGCATCAACTAACATTCTAATATTTTTGAGGGAATCAACATCAATAACACCGTTCGTTAAAATTGAGCCACCAGTGGCCAAATCCAACTTAAATAAATGTCTTAAGATATTTTCTCTAACTTGGTTAATATGTAACTGTTTTTGATTCATTTCATTAATCAGCTCTAGTAATTTGCCGTTATCAAGCTCTACTAACGGAATTTTATCTTCACCAGGAACATTAACAGTTGAAGAACTTAGGATATCGGTAATCGGAGAACTTTTTTCTTTATCATTTTTACCTTTCATGCTACCACTCTCTGAGGTATTAAACTTAACAAAAAATGAATTACTGTGTTCATGTTTCCAACTTTTCAAAGCTTTTAAAAATAATTGTAAATTTGGGTCAATCGAGTGGTCTTTATCTAAACTTCTAGTAATAATCAATCTAGGGATATTAGGGAAATCAACATCAACATTACAAAGTTTCAAGTATTGACTAACAACTTTCAAGAAGCTGTTTCTCTCTTCTTCAAATTGATCAGTATTCACTTCAGCCATTTCAACATCACCTCTTCTTCTAGCAACACGTTTAGCAAGTCTTTGGGCCAAAGTAGCTTCAGAATTTTCTTTTGCTCTATTGTTGTTAATATTGTGACTATTATCAGAGCCACTATCATCATCTAAGACGATTAGCTTACGATGAGTTTCAGAAATTTCGCCTTCATTACTATCGGTATCTTCCTCTTTAGAATCATCATTATCAGAATGTTTCTTTTCTATCAATTTGAAAATAATTCTATCGATTGGAACATCTGTCAACAGGTAAGAATCATAAACTTTACCTATACCTTTAACTTTAGGTAAGATATCATTCAAGCCATGCAACAAGTCATGCATATCAATGAAAGTTTTAGTGAAATGAACATCAATCTGGATTAAATCATTTTCAATCGATCGGAACCTATCAAACTCATTCCCGTCTACAAAATTATCAAATTTTAAACTTTTATTTAAATTCAAGTTCCTTTTGATTAGTAACTTTTTCAAGTGTTCATTTTTATTTAAAAATTGATCAAGTGATCGAAACGATTCAGGAATGGAATCATGCAATAAATCTATTAACGAGGTGTAACCATTTAATAGAGATAATTGAAAAGGTAGTAACAGTTCAGGATGTTTTAAATCAATTTTCAATTCATCGTTATTGCCAACATTGTGGTTTGGATTTAGGTCACCTGAATTATGAGAAGTTTCATCTAATCCATTTAATAATTCATATTCATAAGTTAATCTCTCCAATCTATGCAATTTATAGTTGTGGAATATCTGTGATAATATTTCAATCATTTTAAAATCACCTTCCCCATATTCTAATGCAGAGACCAAATCATCCACAGCTGAAGCTAACCTTTCAAATATTTCAAGTTTGTCTTTTTCATCATAATTATCACCATCATCAGCAGCAGTAACATGGTCTTCACCAACATCATTATGTACTTTGTTCTCTTCGTTCTTTTGCCCACTTAATTTACCAAGACCTCTTTTAACAGTAACCGTTTCTATAGGTATGGAGGCAATCTGTTCGGCATTTTGTAGTTCAGATTGTTGTTTTTGTTCTTGCTCTTGCTGTTCTTGTGGTTGCTGTAGAGATTGTGGTTGCTGTGTTAGTTGTTCTTGTGGTTGGGGTTCTTGTTGTAACTCCTGTTCTTGTTCCAGTACTTTTTCACTCTGAGACAGAAGTTTTTCTTCTTCCAATTTATCAGTCCTAATTCTCTCGTCCAGATCTTTAACCAAAACAGCCAATTTATAAAAACCCCTATTTCTGAAAGCCAAATACTTCAAATTTTCAACGGTCGGATGCAACGATAAATTCTTCGAAGTTATGACATCAATCTTAAATAACTCATCGTATTTCTCTCCGCAAAGTTTATAATTCTTCAGTTTCTGCGATCGTAGAGCTTGTTCAAATATCTTAAAACAATTCTCGATTTGTAACTCTCTTGTGTGTTCTTCTATATCTGATTCATCTTCACTAAGATTGATTGCAGTAAACGTAGACTAAAATTTGCAAGTGTTGAATTAGTATCACGGTTAAATGATTAAATAACAACATCCGTAAGTTAACATACCATAATGTAAAATATACAAGTTAAATAAGAATGTCTAGGGATATTCTGCGATGGAAAAGGGTATAATAGTATACTGTGATTCAGTCAAACTAAACAAAAACACGATTTGTTTTGAGTTTTTGGGTTTTCTATGCAGGTGCTCACTCAAACAGCTACGTAATATAGAAGACATACGCGACTTCATTTAAGCAGAAGAGTTGATTAACAAAGCTGACTGAAAAAAAACTAGGATTAACTTTCTTACGCTTTTTAATTAAGTGCTTCGGTGCAGTTTTGTGATGGATGTGTATTAACTCTATATTGATCACGCAAAAAATATTTGAAAGTAGGAAAAAAAATCTAGCAAGAAGAACGAGGCGGATAGATATATAAAAGTACAGTAAAAGGATAAAATAGATGATATGATGATATCAGCAAGAGAAATAAAAGACTAAAAGAATGGAAAAAGTTGGAACGAAAGAAATTGAAGCCTCTTTCTCTGAAAATTTTTGTTCTTTAATTGAAGGAAGCAAAGACAGTATATCTGAAAAAAAATTAAGATAATAGTACCAGAACAATAACCCAATTATGTGAAACCCAAGGTGAAAGAAAAAAAAGCAAAAGACCCATCTAGTAAAAGATAGTATAAGATAAATGGGATGAAGAGGTGATAGTAAAGGATTTATATTTTGAGTTAATGTAAAAAAGATGGAAAAGAATGTTAAATGAACTTCAATTCGGGAGTATTAAAGGAGGTTGAAATTTCTTCTTTAAACTTCGATAACTCATCTATAGTTTGCTCTTCAGAAATATGATCTAAAATGTTCAACGCCATTTGATCAGCCAATCTATCATTATCAACAGTATCGTTGGTTCTATCCAAGTGGTCAATTTGATTGGCTTTAGCAAATATAGAGTCAGATTCTGATTGTGAAATTGAAGAAGCAGTATGTCTCATTTGAGTAGTAACTCCAGACATAGAGGAGAAGCTTAAAGATGGTTGTCTAGTTGAAACATTTGATGGAAAAACAGAACTGTTAGACAGTGTCTTGATCAGACCGTTTTCAAACATATGTTGATCTAAAGGTGGACTGTCAATAGAAGCTGGTATCGCAGAGCTAGATAGGGTCGCTGTTGTTGAAGAACTTAAAGTTGAAATAATCAAAGGTTGTTGTTGAAGTCTTTTTGGAGATGGGCGCAATGGAGTCGCAATTTGAGAACCCAACTCTTGTTGCTGTAAAGTTTGTTTAAGTTCAGTCAAGGAAATGGGTAGAATTGGAGTTAATTCTTCAGTGGTACAAGGAGGTATTGATTCATCTATTGGTGCTAATGGTAGCATGACAACACTGTTGTGAGGATGTTCTTCAGCTGGTTGAATTAAAGGATCAGATTCAGCATTTTCTAGTTCTAATTCCTGTTCCTGTTGCCACTCATTACTGTTTCTTATAGATTTTTGAATTGAACAATTTGATATTGATCCATGAGTGCTGTGAGAACTATGCGAACTGTTGGCACTGTGAGAAAAAGGTCTTTGGGGTCTTCTAGAGAAATCCGCATCCGTAAATGAATACTCAGAGGATAAATCTAGATCAGTCTCACTGTAACTAGTATTCGATTGAGCAAACTTCTTTTTAGTTTTTGAAAGCGTTGTCTTTAACTTGTATGATAGAGATCTCTTCAAATTAGACATGCTTTATGAATTATATAACGCTGTTTTTGTTGTTGATTCTGTTGTTGTTTTACAATAGTAAAAAGGAGAGATGGCAAATCGCCTATCGAGAATATTTGAAAAAAAAATTCCTTTATATGGTTTGCAACAATAACAAAAGAACTATGATGATATTGGTAGGAAAGGATATAGTTAGAGACGTAAGAACAACTAATTCTAACAAGAAATTTTTGGCATAGAAAAGAAAAAGGTTAGTGAGAATTATTTATGAAGAGAAAAGCAGTGTAATAATTAAGTCTCGATGAGCTTCTGAACGATCCATACTGGTCGATTTAGTCTAAGATTGACTTCATAGACAATAACAATACGCACTGCCGTGAATTCCGTGAATTGCTTTTTTGTCGCGAAGAGGGCCCATTACAATTGAATAGGTAGTCCAGGCCCTCCGTAGTTACCTAATTCAGCTAAACATATTAAGAAGAGAAAGGGGGAAGGAAGGGATGGAGACTTTCTTATCTGTCAAAAAAGGATTACGTGACTTTTAAAATAGTCCTTATTATTTGAAGTAATCCGAATTTTATATTCATTATTATACTTTAATTATATTAATCTTTTTCAAGATATTCCGTATTATATCCGAAACAATATCTCCTCCCATCCGTGAATTTCTCTGTCTTTCTTTATGTTCATATATCGTAACGACAAATTAACAAGAAAAATTCTTCAACCTTCTCTGAATCTAATTTTTTTTTGTTCTTTCATATTTTCATATTTCCATATAAAGCTAGATAATAGAACCGATGCACATAGTATACATGAGTTATGACCAAATAAATATATTTATGTTCAAATTGAGGTTTATATGTGCTGTTAATTGACTAGCTAATTTCTCTATATTTATTACCAACTTTCGGAACGATAGTTTTCCTTAGCCTTCCATTAAATTAACAATTCAATTTAGCTTCAATGTTAATTAAAACTCGAATTAATTTAAAACTGTTCTCACCTCGGTTAGCTACACAGTCTATAATTAATGAACATTATGCAACTGCGTAATCATTCTTTAGTGAATGAATGACTGTTAAACGTAATTGTAACAATTAAAACAGACTGTTACCAAGTAGAATCACAACTAATTTTAAGTTTAACGAAAGTCAAATTAGTTTGTACTGAATTCAATTCCAGAGTTGCGACAATTGCAATGATTATTTGAATTTCACACTTTAATTTGTCTAAATTAACAATACTTTAGATGTGATGAATTGTAATTTCGTCTTAATTATAATTAATACCTAGGTTCATACAATAACAAGAGGACATCAATTTATACGATCATAAATTATAAAATTTGAAGTACAATAAAATTATTTAAGGCTGTTAAAACAGATGTATTGAAAAGTTTAGTCTAATTTTTATTCAGATTCGTTTTTATTCACTACAACTAATATATACTTGGTATTATATATATTAATGTATATAGGTATACGTTAACAATTAATTAGAATTGTTGTTATTGCTATGATTTCTCTGATTGGGTAAGTTTGCGTTAAAGTTAATTTACGATTACAAAAATGGACTAACAATTTAAATATAAAACTATACTAGAGCCTTTCATATTTCTTTATACAGCACGGCGATAGTGTCTTTTAGTATGTATTGTTTTTTTTTAACTATGATTTGTTCTTAATTTAGTATGTATGCATAATTACATTTTTTATTTTTACTATTTGACCATTTTGTACTAAAACTAAAATCCAGCACATTATAGAGAGGTATTATTTTCTTTGTGTGTATCTAAAGTTTAATTTAAATTACACTGAGGCTTAGGCGCTCCAACAATAAAAAAAACCGTTTTTGTAAGCTAATCAATAGATCTACCTATATCCATGTTATATGTAGATAAAATGCCTGACTATGAGGGAATATGAATTACCATGTAAGTTATTTCAATAAGTTGATCTCATATACAGAGGTCATTCGCCTAGAATATGAAATGTATGACTGCCATTTAATTGCTTTTTTAATAACAAAATGATCGACCAACAACCTATCTATTTATGAGTCGCATTAAAACCTCCCTCAACGTTTTTTAAAAAAAGAAAAAAACTAAATTAATTATTCTTGTCCTAGAGTTAAACTGTTATCAGTTCTGTATCTTGTAAGAAGAAGAGTTCTACTGAGTGTAAAAGGATGGGAGGTTTATTACCCCTACTATGTACGTAATCCCTCTTCATCTCCGCTAAATTTCTATAATAATACTTAGCTTAATGGCTTATCTTCCTTAAAAAAAGTAAATTCTACTAAAGTGCTTCTTTACTTTCAAGATAAGCGACACTATGCTTTTTGTCTTTTCTTGCAACAGATTCGTACATAATAAATGGAATTGTTCCACTTTTAAATTTAAATTTGCAGTCCGTAAACTTTCCTCCGAATGTAAAATATTATATCAAACAATTCATAATACCTAACTTCATTCAACTTGAAAACAGTTGAAGTTATCACCATAATACTACAAATTAATTGGGAATTTATGTCTGCGAGGCAAAACTCTGCCATGGTAGACTATAATAGAGGTGTATACAGGGCTGCATACATATAAGCTTTATTATTTTACCCTGGCTTGATCGACTATTATATCATGCAAAACCACGGCTAAAGAACCGAATCCTAAAGCTTTCTCTACATAGAGGCTAAAAACCAACAACTCTTCAAGTCGCTGGTTAATTCGATCTAATGTTGTGAGCTGGTCATATAAGAATTGCGGATTGTAAATATGCACAACTGTAACGATATTTCTCGATTATAAATCCTTTTCTGCACATGTATACATATGCCGTTTGTAAATAGTTACATATATTAATATGTCTGATCAATTTTCCAGAAATAACCTTGTAATCGAACTATCCATCCTCCCATGGGTCTACTAACATGGATGTAGAGTATTTTACTTAATTCTTGAAGCGGATACAGTTAGCATATGTACATATACTTGCATCTATTAAAAGCTATTGTTTTACAAGTAATAATGGCATATAAATTGGAACAGTGAGGACTTCCAATTTAAAATTGACCATATTACATGTGTTGGAAAACCCAAGCGGAACTATAGGGGATACACGATACATCATGAAACTTGATCTTCAAATACTGAAGACTTTTTACTTTTGTATCTGAGATGGCTCTGGCACTTACTTAATCTTATTCTCTATATCAAATGTATTATGTTTATATACAACCAGATCATTAATTGAGAGAACAAAAAAAAAGATGAGTGAAAACAAAATGAATAACAAGAATAAAAAAGATTTGATATGACAGTCAACTGAATTAAAAGGTAAATCAGAAAGAAAGAAAAAGCAGCAACAAAAAAGCAAGTAGGAAAACAGCAAAGTAAGAAATATCGGACCTTACAGTGACATTACAGTATCATAACCAATCAACGTACCTACATCCACGTTCGTATTTATATGATCAGATAAAAACTCTTTGTACCTACAAATAAAATAACCAAAACAAAAAGGTAAATATGAGAACAAGAAACCATTCATCAATCATCATCACTAAAATCAACAACTTCTTCACGTAAATGTTCAGTTGATAAATTATATCTAGAATTAGAAGAAATCCTACTTGATAAATGATTTTGATGTTGTAATTGACCAACTATTTTATTTTGTTTTATGGCCGCATTATTCAATGCTGAATTAGAGGCTGTTCTGGTGGTCTTATTCAAATTGCTGGATGATGATAAAGCAGCAGATGAAACTGCTGAAGGAAACGGATTGTTTTTGGAATAATTTCTTGATGATGATCTAGTTAATCCAGAATTTTTCAAGTTGTTCATATTTGTGTTAGTATTGACGGGACTACCAACTCTATAATGTTGCGAAGATGGGGCTATATTTGTAACAGTATTGAGTTGAGTATGGTTATTAATTGATGAGGGGCTATTAGAAGAGGATGAGATTGATTGTTGGGATGCATTAGGATTAGGATTAGCTATTGTAAGAAAATCCACTTGCTTGTTCAATTGATTTAGATTATCTGAGTTCAGGGAATTACGAGTTCCAGTCAAGGGGGAGGTCGCATTAATGACATTTTGTGATGGTGATGTGGTTATATTAACAGCTGAATAGGAATCACTTCTTTCATCTTTCTCAGAATATTCAAGAATAATTAGATCATTGCGTTGTTGTTGCTGTGATGATAAAAAGTCTATTGAAGTCATAGATGCCCCAGATGCTTGCTGTTTTATACTAGCTGATGGGAATGGGTTATTGGAAGACCATTTTCTTGAATTCGAGTTGGAAACTGTAGGGGATTCGATAGAATCAGCTGGAAAAACAACAGGAGAATCAATAACTTCGCTGTATGCTTTTTTATAAGATGACAAATCGGAAGTATCAATCACAATACTTGGCTTAGACTTCATAGGCTCGTCTTGCTTCATTGAAGCAGCTGAATACTGTTTCTGGTGTAGTGTTTCTGGAGAAAAAGAAATTTTATATAATTTACTATTCGCATTTGATGAAGTCAAAGTATGGTCTAACTCAGGGAATCTTTCCTCCATGTGTTCCAATATCGAAATTTCAGATTCCCTAGTATTTTCTCTAGATAGATCATCTTCTCCCGAAATAGAAGGAGAAATCGCTAGTAAATTGGGTGAGTTTGACTGTAGCTTTTGTTCTTTTTCTAAAGACTGTAACTTTTGCTGTGGTTTGTGTTGTTTTTGTTGTTCTTGCTGTTCTTGCTGTTGTTCCTGTCGTTGTTCTTGTTGTGGTTCTTGCTTTTGGTCTTGCTGTTGCTCTTGCTTCTGTTGCTGTTGTTGTTCTTGCTGTTGTTGTTGCTGCTGTTGAATAGCTATTACCTCCAGTGGATCTCGTGGAATAGATCTAAACGGTGAAAACAATGGAATTAAACTTGCAGTAAATGGCTCTATACCAGGATGAATCTGCTCAACCGAAGGATACCTATATTCACCTAATTCAAAAATATCTTCAATTTCTAACTTAGATATGTCTTCACTCATTAATTTCAATATTTCTATTATGACTTGATAAACATTTGGTCTAAACTGAGGATTTTCTTGTAACATTAAATTGATCAAATTCTTGAGTCCAATAGAAATATTTGGAGTTGAAGGAAACTTATAGGCAGCATGTAAAATTGCCAGTTCACCTGCATGCTCAAACGGTGTGGTATAATAGCATAACTTATACAGAAAAACGCCAAGAGCCCAAATATCTGATTTATCATCAATCGGAATACCTCTGTACAAGTCAAGCATTTCAGGCGATCTGTATTGTGGTGTGGTTTGGTGTAGTAAATCATTTTGCAGTATTTGGAATTCTTGATGAGTACGTGGAACT
The DNA here is from genome assembly GCA_003705185.2 of Ambrosiozyma ambrosiae. Classification (NCBI taxonomy): domain Eukaryota; kingdom Fungi; phylum Ascomycota; class Pichiomycetes; order Pichiales; family Pichiaceae; genus Ambrosiozyma; species Ambrosiozyma ambrosiae. The sequence continues at coordinate 476,247 of PPHU02000002.1, forward strand.
CTAAGTAGAGGACAAGTTGAACCAAAGTCTGCTAACTTGAAAGTGAATTGCGAATCAATTAAAACATTTTCAATTTTTATATCTCTATGAATCAATTTTAATGAATGCATATAATAAACAGCTTTGGAAATATCATACATAATTTTCAATATTTCTGATTCTGTTAGTTTTGTTGTTAATCTTGAGTTCATGTAATCTAAAAGTGATTTATTGGTACACAACTCCATCAACACTAACACTTCATAATAATGGGTACTTCCCATTCTTGAAGCATTGGAATCGTAGTATTGAACAATATTAGAACAAGGGGATAGCCTTTGCATAACTTCCACTTCGGCTCTTAAAATGTTTAAACCTTCTTTATTTGGAACAATAACTCTTTTAAGACATCCGATATTACTATTATTTTCAGAAGGAGTTATCTCAACTACATAAATATGAGCAAATCCACCTTCAGAGAGGTATTTAACAATTTTGGCATCATGTTTACCAACCTTTAAAACAGTTCCGGGTGGTAACTTTTCTAAAGTAGGTTGCTGATACTGCTGTTGAACCTGAGCCTGAGCCTGAGCCTGAGCCTGAGCTTGAGCCTGAGCCTGAGCCTGAGCCTGAGCCTGAGCAAAAGCCTGTTGAGCTTGTTTTTGCTGTTGATACTGTTGTTGTTGTTGGTACTGCTGAGATGCTTGTGTTTGGATTTGGGAAGTAGGTGTATGTGCTCTGGGTTTCTGAACTGTAACTGGAGGTGGCGATTTTGATTTGGACGGAGGAGATGAATCAACTTCACCATTTGAACCTTTAATTGATTGGGTCCGATTACCGGTCAATCCTAAGTCTGTTGATGCTGACATTATTGTCTAATTTTAATAAGTTATAGATGATTGTGGTGTCTAACCGAGAAAGGATTAGAGATTAATCGTTGATTCTTTAATTAGCGCTGAATATGGAGTGTAACCTGGCTTAGAAAACACTCTGTTAAACTGCCTTAACATGCGTTTCTCTTCTATTTCTTTTCGCCGCTGACGATGTGATTACGTAACACAGAATATGGGAAAGGACTTTTTATCCATTTATGTTTTATGCTACCCAGCCTATTTCAGTTACTGGTATATTCTCAAAGTGATTTGAAGTAAAAGAAGCAAGAGAAACTTAAAAGCCGGTTCACAATTTATTGTGAACAGCCACTTTATCTTCAAACATAATAGCAGTAACTAATTTCCCTGCAACAGAATTAAAAAGAGAATTTAAGAAAACTTTGTAAAAGACTAAATTGATCGCATAATATTCATAATAGCTTCTTGAGTCTCTGAAATCAACTCTTGAAAATGAGATTGCTGAAATTAATGTAGTCGCATTTACGAGTACCCATGTAAATTGTGGTACCAAGATTCCCAACAACGAATTTATGGCCAGTGAAAGCACCAAAGAATACACCCAAGAGACAAATTCGTGATATTGAAATAGTCTCCACACATATACTAACAAAGAGGTTAACAGTAGGATAACAGTAAGTAGAAAGTCTGAAAAAGCTTCAGTTAGTAGCAAACAGTTCATAGTGAATATGCAATATAGCTGATAATATCTCAAATCATTTAACCAGCTGAAATGATGAAGAAGGACCGTCCCGTTTTAAGACATCAGATTTTATTTCATTATTCCATATATTTTAATGTAAATCAACTCAAAAACAAAAACACTAAAAATTAGTTGAACATCATTTGGTAATGAAATTTCTGCTTGTCGGAATTTTCAAAAATGATCACCCTCAATTAATTCTAAAATGAATAATAATAATCCGGTGACTAAAAACACAGTGGCTACATAATCAGGTATAACAAATAAAAGAACAAATAAAACAGTAGTTACAGACAAAACCAGAGTAGGTAGCAGTTAAATAACACAACGGGGAACCCAAATCTTTTTTAGGTATAGGGGCAATTTGAATTGAGCAGACTTCTCCATTTTGTGTATTGGTTTGACAGTTCTAACATGTTGTTATAATTGTATCCTAGAAAAGCTACTTCCAATTGGCTGCTTGTTTTTAGCAAAGTTTAAGATCGGTGATAGCCCTTTCTTCAAATATTTCTTTCAGTATATAGAGTGATTCTACAAAATTTTCCATAGGATTTCTTGTAGTTGCACAATGATGGTATATTTCAAAATCGTTGTGTACCTTGTATATTTGAATCTCAAACTCTCCTTATGCATGAAGTTGAACATGAACATGTAGTACAGAAAAAAAACACAGAGATTCGGGTAGTGAGATCTGGTAGCTGATAGAGTACTTCCAATAATGAACTACAATAAAACATCAGGTACTATTTTAGTGATAATTAAGTTTGTCATTTAAATCTTATCATTTTGATGCTTTGTGGCTTTGATTACTACAACTCAAAAAAAGTTGGAAAGAAGCAATATCTATAAACCTTCATCCTTTCACAACAGCAATACCTAGATCAACTTTCTCTATTGGAAAAGTGTTTAGGTTGATTGAATATGTCCAGGGAATAGGTGGCTATATTTTTACACATGCTGGGTTTACTTAGTTTTTTTATGCTAGTACAATGGTTATTGATCAACAATAAATTATTTGCTAAATTTGGACTTTCAGGACAACCTACTTGAAACTAGATCAAGAGAACAGTTGATATTTAGAAAATAAGCTAGCTATGCACGACATAAAAGTCTTGATATTTGGAAAAAAGACAGTACTGGGACGATTCGCGTCTAATTACATATTGCTAACCAATTAATTTGCAGATGATTGATTATTCGGAAAATATGGAAGTAATAGATATTTATCATTTTATCCTACCTCAAAGATATTCACGTCATTCATATTTATTGAATCAATTAGAGATTTGAAAAATAAATACGGAATATCTTGTATATATACCTACACATATATATAGTGATAAGCGTTTGCAACATTGGACAAAATTTGTAAATAAATCCCAACATTATCATAGAACCCTTCAAAACTTCGGCAAGTGTATTTCTCTTGAGATCTATGATATATCCTGAACCCAATTTAAAATAGCTCAAACGACTAGGTTTTAACTAGAAAACATTACGCTGGCCATTACTATCTAATCCATAAAATAATTTTAAAGTGTTTGATTGGCACATTCGGTATTTTCAGTTTTATCAAAGGCGTTTACACCTGCAAAATTTTTTTTATATTAAATCTTGAGGGTCTGCGAGTATATATACTCCCAGTGGAAGTTGTGACGTACTTAGACTAATTTCCTCAAAATGGGAAATATTTCCTTTTGAAGTTTATGAACAATCGAAATTACATAAAATTGCTAAATAATAAAGTTCATTGAAATATTTTTTTGTTATTCCTAGTATTGAATCAAATCGACGATAACCAAAGCCCACTAAAAATCTAGATAAATTGATAAAAGAAAGAAACGTTTTGGCTTATTATAATTTGGAGATACATTAGATAAATAAAATATTAATATTACGTAATATATAACTGTACGGCTGCACGGCCCGCAGCTCTGTTAACCAAATATTCTAATTAAAATGCAGAGTTGTTCCTTCACTTTCTTTTTGAATTATCACATGCATTTAACTATCTATCATTGGATGTTTAGATTTAAAATTTTTCCAACAAAAGTTATAGTTAGTTCCTTATTTATAAACACCATTAATTTTTTGAAGTGACTTGATATTAGTCTTTGATAATCTTTTATAAAGAGAATATGACATTTATTGAAGAGATGATCTAGTAAATAATTAATCAACTAAAATCTTACAAATCATAATGCTTAGTAAGATTGATCATTTGCATAACTGCCATACACGTGCTATATATCAATGAAACTACACTAAAAACCGTTTCTTATCGTGCTTATGCTAATAAGTACACTTAATAATGATATCATCGAGATTTAAGTAGCTGAACCTCATACCGATACAAACTACTATATAAGTTAACCGTTATTGTAGTTATTGTGTTGGGAGGTCCCTTATTTAAAAAATATATTTATTTTCTTTTTCTTTTTCTTTTTCTTTTTTTTCTTTTTAAGAGACAAGTATTATAAATTTAAAAAGAACAGAACGTGCTCATTGTGGCATTAGGAGTATTTATATTTAACATTAATATTGGTAACTAACAACAACAGCGTAAATTATCAATAGCAAAATCTAGTTAAACCTTAACCTTAACCTAAACCTAATTCAACATAAGTCCCTCATTTATTATTTTTTTAATGATTACGCACTTGAAGTTTATATATAAGTATGTAGATAAGTGTTTACAAATATATAATCATTAATATAAGAACTCATGATAATAACATTACTACAATCAATATCTCACATTTATTCTTATTGGAGTTAATAGAAGAAATCTAACATGAGAATTCGTAAATACAGATTTCAATGTTCCTGGGCTCTGTCTGGCTGTGTTGGTCTTGGTGCATGTGTCTTGTGTTAAAAAAAAAATTTGGTATATTAAATATGTTTTTCAGGTAAAAGTTGTAATTATATAATACCTTAAAGCCCAAAACATTCCAAAGAATTTTTGTACTGAAATAGCGTAAATTGAAAATCTCAATTGGAATTTGTTGAATTCAATTAAATTAATGGGAAGGCTAAATGATAGGGGTGCCGCACCTATTAGTTATTAACTGGCACATGCCATTTAACATGTTGAGTAAAGGGTGAGATTTAACAATAATTGAAAATATAACTACAGTTTAATCAATTTGTTTTTTTTTTTTAAAAAAAAAAACAATTAAAGCAATATATAAATGAACTATAACAATTATAAAGTTGTTCTGAATTCATCCGATTTGATTATTAAAAGTGGAGGTGAAATTGGTTTCCACCAGAACTTTGAGAAAACGATTCGGATACGGGGGGTGCGACATCAGAGAAGTTCGAAGCTAACCTTATCGTTTTCTTATATAAATATCATCACTTGCCCTATGCAATTAAATTTTAACCTTATTTGTTATTACTTCATCCTTTCTTTTGATTTATCCTTCTTTACATAATCTACATATATTTTAGTCGCAGCTAGTTTTGGCAATATATATATATATATATATACATACACAATTAGAAAATGCTAAAGTTATCTGAGATTCCAAGTATCTATAAGAGAGAAATCACTTGGGGTAGACAATTAGAATACGTTGAGGATGATTTAGACGTTAAAGCTACAGTTTCAGGATCAAAGAATAAGATTAATGAAGAGGCCATTTTACCATCTGGAAAAAAGTCATACTGGCCTATTTTCACTGCTGGTGCTGGTTTGTTTTCTGATGGTTACGTTAACAATTCTATTTCCACTGCGTCAACTTGTTTAAAGAAAATCTATGGTACACAGTATACTTCTTCTAATGCCGTGAAAAATATTTCTTCCATTGTCTTCGTTGGTACTGTGGTTGGTCAGTTGAGTTTTGGTGTCTTTTCAGATTATATATCTAGAAAAGCTGGTATGCTAATTTCTTCTGGAGGTTTGATTATCTTTGCTATTTTATGTGCTGGTGCCTGGGGTGTTGGTACCGAAGCTCACGTTGGAGGTAATGCTGGTGGATTATTTGCTGCATTAACTGCATACAGATTCTTTTTGGGTATTTTCATTGGTGCCGAATATCCTACTGGTAGTGCTGCTTGTGCTGAAGCTTCTGCTTTATTACCAGCTGGCAAAAGAAATAGATATTTTGCCTGGTTCACAAATTTCATGATTGATTTAGGATTTGTTCTTTCTGCATTTGTTCCAATGGTTTTATTATGGATCTGTAAAACGGATCATTTACAACCAGTTTGGAGAATTACTTTAGGTCTTGGTGCTATTCCACCTCTTTCTTTATTTATCATGAGATTGAAATTCAAGGAAGGTGAACAATTTCAAAAGTTGAATTTCAAAAAAGCCAAAGTTCCATGGTTGCTAGTTTTAAAGTATTACTGGTTTAGATTATTAGTTGTTTCTATCATTTGGTGGATTTACGATTTCTCTGCTTACGCTTTTGGTATTTATTCTACTCCAATTCTTAACACTATTATCCCAAATGGTGATATGTATAAGACTTTCGGGTGGAACGTTGTTTTCAATTTGTTTTACATTCCTGGTGCCTTTTTGGGTGCTCTTGCAACCGACTATATTGGACCAAGATTAACTTTAGTTATTGGTGTTTTCTTACAAGCTATTATTGGTTACATTATGGCTGGTTGTTATCACCACTTGACTCAACACGTTGGTGGTTTCGTCGTTGTTTATGGTATTTTCATGACCTTAGGTGAATTTGGTCCTGGTGATAACATTGGTTTATTAGCTTCTAAAACAAGTGCTACTCCAGTTAGAGGTGTTTATTACGGTATTGCCGCTGCCATGGGTAAGATTGGAGCTTTCTGTGGAACGTATGTATACTTCATTTAAGAAAACATAATTTTCGAATTGTGATATAATTTTTTTTTGAACAATCTGTTTTACTAACAAGTCTATTTTATTTTTAATAATTTAGCTATGCATTCCCATCATTCCAAAGTCATTATTCTGGTGATCTGGGTTATCAAGTTCCATTTTACTTGGCTTCATCATTAGCCATTTTTGCTGGTCTCTTGGCATTATTATGTTTACCACCTGTTGATCAACAAGCCATGCAAAGAGAAGATGTCTTATTCATACAATATTTAGTCGACCATGGTTTTGACATTAATCAATTAGGTGATGGTACTTTAGGAAACAAAAATGCTGTTTATAATGATTCAGAGGATGCTGCTAGTACAGATAAGAAAGTTGGTTATGTAGATGTGGATACCAAATCATCTCCTTAGTTTACAGTACAATTACTTTCTTGTGATTTAATTTTCGTTATTATTGTTCTTTAATTCTTTAATGCCTTGTTTTATACTTTCCCTTAAAATACAATCTTGATTTCATCTGTATCGAAATTTTACACATTGTTCAAATCGATTTCTAGGCTCGTAGGATAAGTTATGCGATAAGTCGCCGAAGTTTTTCCCGAAGTGTGAATTTGAACTCAAATTTGTTTCAAGTCTGTTTTCAATAATTTTAGATATGCCCAGTACATATATAAAAAAACTGACCTAGGAATCTTGTCTAAACACTATATATATTATTAAATACTTGCATTAATTTGACCCATGATTTACTTGTTCTTTTTTACTTGTGTTGGCTTAATTAGCTAAGAGGCAACACGCTTAACTGCAGCAATAAATCAGATGCCCATGAACCCAACTCCCAAAACACCTCCACATATGAACATTTTGGAATATAGGAAACCTTACTTGAACCTCAAAGATAGATTATCTCAAGTATGGTTAAATCACTACACTATTTTCTTACTTCTTATACTTCTAAAAGTTGTTCTATTTAAGAAATCCTTAGATAATTCATTAGATCAAGCCAAAGACAAAACATATTTAGCCTGTGACTCTGCTGAAGTATACGCTAGCTCTCTAGCATCCATACCACACTATTTAGCTAGAGGAACCAACGTTCTATCTGCAAAAGCTATGAATGAAGTTAACCATGCATTTGTTGAAGGTTTACAACTAATTCTGACTGGATCTGAAAACTTGATCTTTTTTGCTATTGAATTAACCATTGGAACATACACATGTGTTTTAACTGCTGCTGTGGGCGGAGTTACTCATATTGCATTGAATGCTACTGAATCGGTAATAGAGCTTGCCAACGATACAATGGTTTCTGTGGCTGATGATATTGACGATGGTTTACAAGATATTTCCAATCTCATTAATAATGTATTTGATAAAATTGATAGTACTGTTGATAAAATTGAAGATTTATTTGCTGGTGATGATAGTGATAGTAAAAGTAATATGGATGATAAGTTCAAAAATATTAATTTGACAATTTCTTCTTTGAAAGATTGGAAAATTTCATCTTCGATTACTGATAAGATTGATGAATTAGGTGATAAGGTTCCTAATTTTGATAAAGTTGAAAATTTCACCAAAAGTTTGATAGATGTCCCATTTAGTAAATTAAGAACAGAAATTAGTAATAGTCTAAATGATACTTTTTCTGCCAATGAAATGTTGGTTCCTGCTAGAAGACAACTTAACTTTTGTAAATCATCAAATGATATTGAAGAGTTTTATAATAAGTCGGCTAAAGCACTCCATACTGCGTCTGTTGTTATAATGGCTATATTGGTTATTATTATGATCATTTTTATTCTTATAGAAACCTATGGTGCTATAAGAGAATGGAAACGTATACAAGATGCATCAGAAGATATTAAACATGTTAATCAGATGAATACTACTGGGAATTATAAATTTCAGTATAATATGGAGGTCATAGATAATTTAAAGCATAAATACAGTTACATTCTTGGTAATTGGTTAGGTGATGTTGTAGGCGGTACCAATTATGCAAAAAAAAACAACACAAGGTGGGTTTTCAATTACATGACTTCATCAACTGCTTTAAGTTTACTTCTACTTGGAATAGCTGGAATTTCAGCTTTTATTCTACAGATAATTTTACTTAAAGTTGTGTCTTCTATAGATGATGTTGAGCTGAGAAACATGTTTACATCAGTTGCTAAAGACATCTCAAACAATTTAACTAACGATATTGATCTTTGGGTTAATGATACTAATGATTATATTCAATTACAACAAGACACAATTAATAATGATTTATTTGGATGGGTTAATACCACCACACATGTAATTAATGAAACAGTTACCGATTTTATTGGCGAGATGAACAATAAAATTGACGATATTTTTATGGATACTGCTTTCTATGATTCAATTGAGAACATTGTCGGTTGTGTGATCACTAGAAAATTAGAAAATGTTCAAAAAGCAATGACTTGGCTATCTAATAATTCAAAAGTTACATTTCCTATTATTAATCGAGATAGTGTTACTAATTCCATAACTGATGATTCTGTGGATGGTGAAAGTATGGATGATGGTGTTGGTAAATATGTGGAAGATGCTAGAGACAAGTTAAAAAATATTTGGAAGAAGATTGTGAAAGAATACAAGCAATCACTTTACATTGAGCTATATATTGCGTTAAGCTTGATTGGAGCCTGGCTTTTATTGTTAGTGATTGCATTTATCTTTCTATATACCAATGAAAAATTAACTTCCGGGAAATTAAAGGAAGATGAAATGTTTGGAACAGTTGAAGATCCATCTACTCCAATTATGTCTGTTGGAGAAAGAAAAGATATATATCAGTCATCTGATACGGTAAAAACAAACACAACGATAGTGGACACTACATCATCGTGCAAAAGATCAATCCTTGAAACCCCTGATCAAAGATATCATGGTTTATACAAAGATCAAAACGAAACCCCAAACAGCAATCATTTCAGTGGAAATGGTATGATTGATCAAACACTTGCAAGGCTAATGAATAATATTAGAGATAATGTTAAAAGAAAAAAATCGGAAAATATGATTTTCACTAAAGATAGTTCGAATGGCACTGTAACTCCGAAGCAAGTCGAGAAAACCATACTCAGAGATAGTATGCAACTTTCTCCTGAGGTTATTAATCATAGTAACTGGAAAGACCTGTATCCAGAATTATATGAAAAAATGTTTTCTGGAGATACAGATGAAATTCATAGTACACAAAACGTTGAAGCTACACCAAGCAGTGTTTATGATAGTCCACAACATCCAACTTATAGATTATCTCCACCTCCTCCAGCTATAATGAAATCAAAGAGTTGGGATATGATACCTCATATGGAATATCAACAAATATATGGGGGAGAACTACAAAACTTACAGAATCATTCCAGGAATGCATTTGACGATGAATCTGAAAGTGTTGACTATCCTTCATTTAATGGTTACACTTCGGGAAATACTAGAAAATGGGGGGATACTTGAAATTATTCATCTTTATTGAGTTTCGCTGTACGATAATTTTTTTATATAATCTTTGGGCTTTTTTTATAGTTTTGTGTTGTGTATTAGTTTAATCTTTAATCAATGTTTTCCAGGATTTTTATTATATGCCAAACAGGTAATGTACTATATAGTAGAACTAAATTGAAGATAGTAAATATACAAAATAATTAATTTATTCTTCATCAGAAGACTCACTTTTATGTTTCTTGGTCTTTTTCTTCCCTCCTTGATCATCATCATTATCATCTTGATGGTGGTGCCTTTTCCTTTTCTTTTTCTTTTCCCCTTCTTCCTCATCATGGTGGTGTTTCTTCTTCTTTTGCTTGTTTTTCTTTAACAATGGATTCTCTCTAACTTCTTCTTCAGGAGCTTTATAATCCTTAGCTCTTTCAGCTCGTTTGACTTCTTTATTTTCTTCTTGTTTATCTTTCTTTTCTTGTAAATCTTTCAGTCTCTTTTCTTTCTTACCTAAGAAATATTCACCAGATTCAATTTGTAAATCAATCTTTCTAGGAGTTTGTTGTGGTGGAAATGGTGTGTAAGTCTTCTTACTCTTACCCTTGTCCCTATCATCTTTAACTTGTTTAGGTAACTTACGAGCAACATTCTTCTTCTTGAAGTTTGGTAAAAATCTAGACCAATCTTCTTCTGCCAATTCTGGTCTCTTAGCCAACTCTTTCTTGACCATTAATTCTTTAATATGGTAAATAGGATGAATATTCTTCATACAGTCTTCAATAACCCTTCTTAGAACTTTCAAACCTTGATGTGTTCCCATAACGGCGACAGTATTACCTTGAACTAGCATATAACAATCAGTTAATAATTCTAAAGCTTTCAAAGTGTTACCATTTGGGCCAATCAATCTTTGTCTTCTTTTTATGAATCTTTCCTTATTTGAAACAAAATTACCAATCTTGATGATTTCACAAGTGGTTTCATCATCCATTATCTTAACAGCTTGTGGGAATGGAACCGATCTAGCTAACAATTTAATCAAATCTCTGGCATTTAAAATCTGGGCTGGGTCAAATGTCTTTCTAGTGGTCTTAACAGTCATTGAACCTTCCACTAAATCTAACGTGCATGCAAGATGATATTTATTCAAAGCTCTGGTCACGTCACCCCATATTTGTTTTAGGTATTCTTCCCTGTATTTTGGGAACAATGTCAAGAAAGAAGATTCTTCTAGGAATGGAGAACCAGATTTATTATCTTCTGGTGTGAATTCATCGATCTTCCACTTGTCAATATCTGGTGTATCCCAAGGCTTATCTTTTTCATGTTTAACCATTTTTTAAAACTATTTCAATGAATCAAAAGAATGTAAACTTATCTTGTAGTTGTCGTTTCATTTAAGAACTACTTGATTAAAAATAATAGTAGGATAAGAAAGATAAAAAACCATCAAAAATTTTTTCAAGCGAATCGAAGGCTGTGCTCTTTGACTGCGAGCTTTCAAAAAAATTTTCTAATTTATTTCATAGTTATAGATATAGCTGGCACACTATGTACTATTTCATCTCCTTTTATCATCTGCTAAAACGATCAGTTACATCTGAAGAAAACATAAAAGATGAAAAAAATAACATCAAAGACCCCGAACCAGAAAGTTTCTAAAACGTCCAAAAAAGTCGTGCACAAACTATCTAAAAAACAACAAAAAGCCAAAGCTAAAACCTCTAAACTATTAGTTGAAAAATTGAATAAGGAAACAACAAATGAACAAATTCATGATGTTTCCAAATCATCCATGAATTCCACACCCAATGATCGAGATGCTTTTCTTAAAAAAGCAGCCTTTAAACATTTGAAAAATGACAGTGCGGCAGATTTAAAGACATTAAAAGAGCATAAAGAACGTAATGAAAAGTTGGAATGTGATTTGGCAAGTCAATTAGAGTTGATTAGTGGTATTAATTTGTGATTTCTTTAATCAAATAAACTGTGCAGTGTTGAATGTGATTATTTATTGTTACAATTCTAGTAAATTACGAATATTCACTTTATACATAATGATTTTAACTTACAGATCTGCTTTAATGTGGAAAATCCCTAAATCATTCGTGTTTTAACAAATCATTTATTTAATTTATCTTAGTATAAGAAAGGAAGAGGAATTTGGTCTCAATAGGATGTTCAACTGAAATGCAATCAAAACTACTACATAAACTTTTATAACCAAGCTTGGACACCCAATCACACATGATCACCATATCGATTATTTCCAATAAAACCTTTTTCTTTTTCTTCTGATCCTTTTAAAACTATATATTGTGTCATCTTCTTTTAATTTTTACTTATATAAATATTTATATTTATGTACTCGGGCTTAATATTATAACTAAGCAACTTCATAACTAGCAGGCCTTTTCAAAACTATTGTATAATTTTAAATTTTTCAGATGAAACACATTCATAGATCTGTGTATATAACCGTAAAAGTTAATTTCAAGACAATTAATCAAAAGAAGCAAATTACCTTTTCTGGTGAAATAAATCACTACTGATAATCTCTAACTGCTAAGCTAAAATTAGACTCAGGGCAAAAAACGCGACATTCATCTGAACACATTTAATCAACAGAAAGGATCCACCCAAGACTTGTGAAATGGAACCAACTTTTTTAATGACTGACAATTTGCCAAAATATCTTCTTTTTTCGTCTTATGGATCCACTTATCAATGGTATGATGTGATTGAGTTAGATCGTATGGTCATTATATGGAAAGATAAAATATATGCTGAACAATTCAACACTGTTATGTTATAGCTATATACTAAAAAATATATTTTAATTCAATTCCGGTCTAAAACTAGTCCAGTTTTATATATACAATAGTAGTGAAAATATAAGGAAATATAATAGGAATGATATAAGCAAAGCAGTGGTGAAAAAAATAGACGATAAAAATGTTTTAAATAATAGACAGATAACAGCTTTAAAACGCTGATAATAAAAAGTAGTTGGATAAATAAACGGAATACCTACTGAAATAGCGACGGCAAGAGTTATAGTCAAAAACAAAAAAAGTTGTAAACATTTGTATAAAAGGTATCGTAGAACTAGTAAAGTGACTTAATGTGAGAAATGTGGAAATATGGTAGGTAACACAGGATGGAGTTCCGAATGCTATAACTAATGTTTATTAAGCCCAGGAGTATATATATTGAGAGTAGATAAGTAAAAGAAATTCAATAATCTTGAGAAAGTAAAAGAACAAACGGTAAATACAAGCCTGGGCTAATTAAATAGTTGTTATGGTAGAAAAGTAGGCTTAGCTAATAAAGAATAACAGAAAATTTGGAAATATCCTCTAGTTATTGTAAATACCCCAGTATTTTTCGACACCATAAGAACCACCATCTTTCCATAAATCATTATAGGTAGTGAACATGATAGATTGATCACCAAGACCAGCTTCAATAATAGACTTGACAGCAGCCAATTGATTTTCAGTAGAAGGAACACCCTCAGAACCATATGTTTGACCTTGTGTAGGCCAACCAGTTTCAGTGATTAAGACATCCTTGTTGTTGTTACAAGCATCTTGAACAGATGATATTTGGCTTTGTAAGAAAGAACCGGAATCTTCTGGAGAAGTTTCACCATTCCAGAAAGGGTGAGCATTAACAGCAATAAAATCTGAAGCCTCACATAATTGACTATTACCTACGTAAGCACCAATAGTATCAACGGTCACGACAGAACCTGTAAAACCGTAACCTTTTAAGGTAGATTTAGCAGAAGAAACGGCAGAAGCAACATCAGAAGCGCTATGTTCTCCGTCTTGAACCCACTCGTTACCAATGGCGACAGCATAAACACCATCCCAACCTTGAGAAGAAGATTCAACTTGAGTTTTCAATAGCTCTAAATCGGAATCAATCTTTTCATAGTAGTAGACACCTGCAAATAACTTTTGGCTTGAACCCATTGAAGACATAATAGATGAAACACAATCACAATCTGGAGCATAGACCCTAATGATATCATATGAAGATAACTTTTCAATATCAGAAGAAATATCAGAAGATGATTTACATGAACCATCATTACTGTAAGGAGAATAAGATATTCCCTTAGCTTCTTGAGCGTAACCTCCGACTGAACCATCAGAAGCAGATGATGAATGTGAAGCGTGAGCCGAAGATGAAGACGAAGATGAAGACGAAGATGAAAATAAAGACGAAGTTGAGGTGTGAGTTGAAGATGAAGAAGTAAATGCCTCAGAGGATGATGTAAAAGAAGTAGATGAAGTTGTTTCAGCAGAACTAGTACTTGTAACCTTTTCCTTTGTTGCAGCAGCAACTTGAGGTGTTGAAGAGGTAGTTTCAGCTGGAGTAGAAGTAGTGTCGCCAATTTCAGTTGGTTCGTCACCTGAAGTGACTGTAACCATTTGAGTCACAACTACGGTAGCAAATTCTCTTTTAGCATGCTGGTGATGAACATGGTTTAATGGAGCAGCAGCTGCCATAGAGGAAACCAGCATAGTAAATAAAACCTTAGATAATTGCATTTTGTTTTTAAATTAATATTATCAAAGAGTGTTCAACGAGTGTACTATATTAATTTATTAATACTGTAAAAACCTTAATAATGTAAAAATTCAGTAAGATAGTGAATGGAAGGAAAGAAATATACCAATTGTAAAGGAATGACAGAGTTGGAAAAGGAATAATTCTTTTTATATCAAGTATCTTACTAGTAAGTAAGAGTAAGTATGTGTGAAACGACTTCGACTAGTGATTGAGGAAATAAAGATAAGTCAACAAGTAATAAATAATACATCTGAAGAGTGGGCATGGAGGTGCATTTAAATAGAGCTATCAGATCTAATATGATGCATTATATGAATTCAGTTGCAATGAAAAATGTAAACATCTTACATAATGACTGTGCTTAGCTATAATTATTATTAAAAGGTACACATGTAAACAAAAAGTTATCACAAAAGCTAACCTTAGAATAAATTAAGAGTTTTTGTTTTCATGAATCGCCGCAAAATGCATGTTGTCAGATACATATTATTTTTTTTCAATTTGAAACGCGTTTATTATAGTCTTACCTTGACAGAGGCACCTGTGGATAATCTGAGACGCGTTTGATGTTATGACAACTATAATATGTACCTATGGGTATGGGAACTTTGATTGCCTTTTAATATATACTATATACTATGTATATATTATCTTCTTGATATATGCTTAAATTTGTTCAAAATCTATATACCATAATTAAAAGGAAATTAGAAAAAACTTAAATAATTACAGTCGCCTCAACATCGCTTTGGTATTATCGTTACATAATCTTAAATTTGTCCTTAAGCGCGCTCATCTATGAAAATCAAAGAACCCGCCTTTACCAAAATTACAAGCATCTCTTGTCAGTATGCCACCTTTAGTTGTTTCAAATTAGCCTCTATCTAAAGGAGTAATTTTTCACTGTTTCGACTCGCATTATTAAATTTCTGTTTTATATGTTTTATCTATTTTACATATATATTTATGCTTTCCAAATATCTAGACAATAAATCTATAGCACAGCCATGTATTGTACTAATCATTAACATAAATATAGAAACCTGAAAAACTGGTGAAAATTAATATATACCTTTCAGATCTAAAATTCAAAACATATATATTTGAGTAGATATACATTCAGTATTTTAGGCAAATTAAAAGAATGACAGATTTTCTAAGCATTTGTTCTAGCTCGTAGCTAGTAGCTCCTAATTAGGGCTCGCTTAATCATAAGCAATAAAAAACAAGTAGCAACTTTAAGAACCAATATAACTACATCATATTCCAGCAAGTATTAAAGATTACTCTTAAAAATTGGACTTTGAAACTCTTTAAGAAAGCTAAATAGAAGATTCAACTGTGGGACTGGCCCAAATCTTTGGGAAATGCGAAATTTTATTACCTTTGCAAACAATTGATAAAATTCTCATTTATGACCTATACATGATACTTAAATAAATAATCAATTGTCCATTACCTAAAGTATTATTGAAAGTCGAAAGACAAATACAAATACAAAATTAGTGAAATTACACTTTTGCTTAGTCTTGCAAGAGCTTAGAATTTAGAATTTAGAATTTAGAGCTTAGAGCTCGAAATTCAAATGCCGACTTAGATAAACACTCCTTAACCTTAATCTCAACAATAAGCTCCAGAATTCAGAGTATCAAAAAAAGTAATATCGATAATTAATCAAAAAATAAAAGAATATGATTTATGTCAATGATGATGTAATCAGAACTTAGAATCTGAAACAGATAGTTAAAACTCAACTTGGCTCTTTCTAACAAAAAAAAGATCCAGATCTTTTATGTCTGAACACTGAAGTGTGAACTTCAGTGTATACTTAAACAAGTATTGTTCATACTAAAGCCAATATTAATCAGTATTCAGGGTCCATCTGAAGAATAAACGAACAAACCAGGAACTTACTGAAAGACGTCGCACATCCTCCAACCTGGATCATTTCGAATATCGGGTAAATGATTAATTATATAGGATCATCAAGAAATTGAATGTATAGTCTTGATACATCACTTCATTGATAAATCTATGGTTGAAAATTATTTGTGATTTTTTTTTAAATTTACAGGTAACCTAACAGACTAAATAGCATGTATTGTATAGTTAGAATGCATCGATAAAGCATATAGATTTTTTGTACACAGAATGCTTTGAATCATAATGTATTAGGATGTAACTATTGATGATACTGGTAAAAGTAAATTTTGAAACTTCCTAATGACATGAATATAGGGGTATGACGTAGAATTAGCAACAAAAATTGGTTGTGAATGTGACTTTTGAGTATGTATGGATTTTGAGCATGATCAATAATAATAATCATATCTTTCATTACTATTTTGATGAAACTCCTAGTATAAATTTCTCTATTAGACATGAAATACTATGAAGCTAAAATCCAATAGGCTAATAAAGCTAATACTCAAAAAAAGTTAATTTAATTTACATTTGAAACACCAGTTCAGGATTTGATGGTTACAGATCATACATAGATAACCAAATTTACTTACCACTCACGTATTTTTTGTGACATTTGTTTCAGGTCTTTATCAAGAGACAAAAATAATAAAATAAATCATATATTTGATATGAACTTCCAAAAGTTTATTTTAGGTAAATTTGAGTTTGTCACTAGTTCCAAGATTATATAGTTAGTGAGTATGATTGATCTTTCTTTCTCTTCTCTCTTATTTCCTTCATCGCGCTCGCTACCATACATATACATAAATCATACACAGACAAGTCAAGCCGAACCTAATAATGTTTTCAGTAGTCAACACAATTTACCATATTACTAATCAGAGACAATAAATATAACCTCAGAATTTATAGTTACAAAAGTATGCATTATATCCATCACAATTTTAAAAACTACGAGTAGAATGAAGTACCTCTGTGTTGAGTAATCTGAAATAGTTAGATATATGTTGTATTAATGATTTCCATATAAAATATAACTTTGTATGTGAGCTAAGATTAAGTAAAGTTTTTTTGAAAATTGGAGGTGAAGTCAAAGCCTCACTACTCCGCTCCCTCCCTCCAACTAACTTTTATTACCCTCCCTCTAGTAGTTAGATAAACTTTTTCGGTTTATCTGTCAGTCTCCTATGATAACTTAGACTTTTCTCAATGGCATACTTCAACACATAGATTATAACAATGTTATCAACCTCACTCAGAGCGATTAAACATCAAATCATACCAGTATTAGTGTCTAGAAGACTCTTACATGCATCTTGCCAAAGATCTGTGGATTACGATGGAACACCATCTTCTTACCTGAAAAACGAAATAAATGAAAGTGCATTTGACTTAAGCTTACCAACAGTTGAACTCATCTATGATAAACACGCCACAGCATTACCAACATCTAACAATCCAATTATATTTTTACATGGCTTATTTGGATCTAAATCGAATAACAGAACCGTTGCTAAGACTTTGTCAAAGAAATTAAACAGAGATGTTTATTGTTTAGATTTGAGAAACTTTGGTGATTCTCCTTCTTCAACAACGATGGATTTTCCATCCATGTGTGCAGATGTTGAAAACTTCGTATATGAGCAACAATTAGAAGAACCAATAATAATGGGTCATTCAATGGGTGCTAAAGTTGCTATGGGTGTTGCTTTACGTCAGCCTGATTTAGTTAGTTTAATGATTTCCGTTGACAATGCACCGGTTGATCTATCAGTCGGTGCTGCTGGATACAGTGTGTTTGGTAAATACATGAATCAATTAAGAAAGATTGAAACTAATACAAAGTTGAAAACTCTGAAAGATTGTGATCAAGTTTTAGCTGAAGTTGAACCAAGCCTGGGTATTAGACAATTTTTACTGACGAATATGAAGAAAAATCCAGACGGACCAGGATATAAGAGTAGAATTCCTTTAGACATCATTTCCCAAAATTTGGATAATATTGCAGCGTTCCCATTTGCCAACAGTGATAAAAGGTATTCTAAGCCAGCGCTATTTGTTAGAGGTACCCAGTCCGCTTATGTCGCTGATGAGTATTTACAATTTATTGCTCAATATTTCCCTAAATTTGATTGTTTTGATATTGAAGCCGGTCATTGGTTAATCAGTGAGAAGCCAGACGAGTTTGTTGATGTTGTTTGCAGATGGATCGATTTTAAAGAAGATTACTAATATATGAAATTTCTATGAGATGCTTTTTTGATTTATCAGAAAGTTTTTCTTTTTTAATTTTTGTACATAGTCACCAGAAATATATAAAATTCAATCATTAATTCAGGAGAAATAATTTATAATGGGTAAAATCAAATGAAAAGCGTTTGTGCAAGCTCCCTGTTAAATAGTTCGTCTAAGCTCAAGTTCGAAGAACTCTCATTCCTCTCCAAGCAGTTCTCAAGTATATCCCAATTTGTGCGATGCATTATATTTCAAGACACTTATTGAAATTTTCTAGCCTAACATATTTTTGAATTGTAAAGAAAGCTATCAGCTCACATTCGTTTTAATGAGTCTAGGTCAGATAAAGTGCTGGTGCTGTGTGATAAGTCAATGCATTTAGTTGTTGTTATTGGTGCATTTGATATTGAAGCTAAATGAAACGTTCTTATGTTTCTTTTATTTAATTTTTATATAATTCAAGAATTCTTTTGCTTAATACTGATTACTTTAAGCTAACACTAACTTTAGTCTCTAAAGCCTTGGTAAACTAGGTTGTAGGTGAAGATTGAAAACACAGATCGTTGTCTTGAGTTTTGCTTTTATTGAACCACTACAATTTGATTATATAATAGAAAATCTTAATCTGAAGTAAACAAGGATTGAAATTTGAATTAAGCGCCCAAGTTACAAAAGGTGTTAGAGATGATTCGATGAAGATTGAGTATGAAAGAAACGGCAAAGTTCAATCATTAGAAATGGATGTTTTATTAGTTGCAGTTGGTAGAACACCTTACACTAAAGGATTACATTGTGATTACATTGGGTTAGAATTTGATGTAAAAGGTCATGTGGTTGTTGATAATGAACATAAAACAACCAAATTCGATCATATTAGGTGCATTGGCGATGCAACTAATGGGGGTAATGTTAGCACATCGAGCCGAAGAAGAAGCTATAGCAGCAGTTGAGCATATCAAAACAGGTCATGGTCAATATATTAATCACAATACGATTCCATCTGTTGTTTACACACACCCTGAAATAGCATGGGTTGGTAAAGTAGAACAACAGTTACAAAAAGAAGGGACTAATTATAAAGTCGGTAAGTTCCCATTTATTGCTAACGCACGAGCAAATACTAATTAAAACACTGAAGGATTTGTCAAGTTTTTAGCTGAAGTTGATACTCAGAAATTGCTAGGGGTCCATATAATAGGCCCTAACGATAGTGAAATGATATCTGAGGCAGGACTAGCTATTTAGTATGGAGCATCGACAGAAGATATTTACAGAGTATGTCATGCCCATCCCACATTGAGCGAGGCTTTCAAAGAGGCGGCCATGAACGTGTTTGACAAACCCATTAATTTCTAATGATGATTGATTGTGTTTGTATTGTATGTATAGTTTAAAAGAAGTGCCGTCGCATTTTTTTGAGTCAATTGGGTTAAAAACTATTCAACTATTGCACCTGTGCACCGCCGGGTCCGACTCGTTCTCGCTCCTCTCTCAGCAACCGGGCCATAGTGAGTCGGATCAGAATGAAGTTGAAGCTGAAGCACACCACCCACCTTAACTACTTAATCAATTGTAACTAGGTTAAACTATCTCTTTCTGTTATTTTACATACACCCCTTTTTAACGCCCATCCTACCCCAGGTTACCATGTTAAGAACTTTCTCCAGAACCCAAACAAGACTCTTCTCTTCCGCAAGAGTGTTAGCAGAAGCTGCACAAAGTAAGTGATACACCTACTACTATTGTTAACTCTATCGTATCTTATTCATTACTAACAGACTCTTCAATTAGAAAAACATGATATTGTTGTCATTGGTGGTGGTCCAGGTGGTTACGTTGCCGCCATTAAAGCTGCTCAATTAGGATATGATACAGCTTGTGTTGAAAAAAGAGGTAAATTGGGTGGTACGTGTTTAAACGTTGGATGTATTCCATCCAAAGCCCTTTTAAACAATTCTCACTTATATCATCAAATCCAAACAGAATCCAAGTCCAGAGGTATTGATGTCAATGGTGATGTCGCCATTAACATGGGAAACTTCATGAAAGCTAAAGAAACTGCAGTTAATCAATTAACTGGTGGTATTGAAATGTTATTCAAGAAGAACAAGGTTACATATTACAAAGGTAGTGGATCTTTTGTTGATGAACATAGCATCAAGGTTGACCCAATTGAAGGTGGTGAAGAGGCTGTTTTAACTGCAGACAATATTATCATTGCTACTGGTTCAGAAGCTACTCCTTTCCCAGGTATCGAAATCGATGAAGAAAGAATTGTTTCTTCTACAGGTGCATTATCATTGACTGAAGTTCCAAAAAGACTAACTATCATTGGTGGTGGTATCATTGGTTTAGAAATGGGTTCAGTCTGGGCCAGATTAGGTTCCGAAGTCACAGTCTTAGAATTCCAAAGCTCAATTGGTGCTGGTATGGATGATGAAGTCTCTAAAGCTACCCAAAAGTTCTTGACCAAGCAAGGATTGAAGTTCCACTTAGGTGCAAAGGTCACTAAAGGTGTTAGAGAAGGAGATGTTGTTAAAATTGAATACGAAGATACCAAGAAAGGTGAAACTGTTTCTTTAGAATCTGATGTTTTGCTAGTTGCTGTTGGTAGAAGACCATACACCAAAGGATTAAATGCTGAAGCCATCGGACTAGAATTTGATAAGAGAAATAGAGTTGTTATTGACTCTGAATACAAGACCAAATATGACCACATTAGATGTATTGGTGATGTTACATTTGGTGCTATGTTGGCTCATAAAGCTGAAGAAGAAGGTATTGCAGCTGTTGAACATATCAAGAATGGACATGGACATGTTAACTATGGTAACATTCCAGCTGTCATGTATTCCCATCCAGAAGTCGCTTGGGTTGGTCAAACTGAACAGCAATTAAAGGAAGCTGGTATCAAGTACAAAGTTGGTAAGTTCCCATTTATTGCCAATTCTAGAGCCAAGACCAATCAAGATACTGAAGGTTTTGTCAAATTCTTAGCTGACGCCGAAACACAAAGAATCTTGGGCATTCACATAATCGGACCTAATGCTGGAGAGATGATTGCAGAAGGTGGATTGGCATTAGAATATGGAGCTTCTACTGAAGACGTTGCCAGAACATGCCACGCTCACCCTACTTTAAGTGAAGCTTTTAAAGAAGCTGCTTTGGCTACTTTCGATAAACCAATCAATTTTTAAGTTTTGAAATATAAGTAAAAGTTATTTTATTCTATGTTTTTTGTTATATATCTCAGTCTTTTAATAAACCTGCTATTATAAATTACTCTGAGCCCCGCAAAACGCAACAAGCGTACTGATTACGTAAAGGGTCGGATCAGAGGTCCTTTGGACTTGTCGCTTACCTAATATTACGTATATAAGATGAAATGGTATAAAGAGATATACAAGCAGGTCACACTTTGTTGATGATTTGATCTAATGCTCATTTGAATTTCTAGTAGTTTTATAATAATTATATTTAATCAGATAATCAATACAAAGTATTTCTGATAAGATCAAGAATAAGAATTTATAAAGGGTTACTATACTAATATTGCAAAAGTCCCGCCAGTCACGTATCACTCTTTTGGACCAATACTTCAACCCACAACACAGATAAACTGAAACCATAGTTTCCCGTTCAGTGATAATTATATTATACATATACTTCAACTTTTTCTTTCTTGAATTTGCCTTTTAGTTGCTCTTTTGTCCATTACTAAACACTATATAAACATATATATATTATCTCTAGTCGAGACGTAAAAGGCTAGATATTTCTACATTGTATTGCTCAAAATTTCCGGGGAAGAGCGTCATTGGCAAAAAAAAAGAAACTGACCACCAACAACAACAACAACTTCTTCTTTCAAAACAGTATCTTGCTATCCTGATCTCACTTCCACAAAGCTATTATGAATAACTCCTCTCTCCAGATCTTTGAAGAAGATGCTCAGGATGGCCACTCAGGTGAACACTTCAAACTTTCCTACACCCAAAAGACAATGGTTGGTCATGGTTCTTTTGGTTACGTCTATCAAATCAACTTGAACCCTGACAACACCAAAGCAGCAATAAAAAGAGTATTACAAGATAAGCGTTTCAAAAACAGAGAATTGGAAATAATGAGATTAATAAGTCACAAAAACATAGTTAACTTGCTTTCTTTCTTTTATAAGACTAATGAAAAGGATGAATTATACTTACATTTAATCTTGGAGTTTATTCCAGAAACTTTATACAAATCGTCACATTGGTACATATCAAGGAATAAGACAATGCCACTATTTGAAATCAAATTATATTCCTATCAATTGTTAAGATCGTTAAATTATATCCATTCTTTAGGTATTTGCCATAGAGATATTAAACCCCAGAATTTATTAATTGACCCTCTTCATGGTGTACTAAAATTGTGTGATTTTGGTTCCGCTAAAATTTTAAACCCAAACGAACCTAATGTTTCTTATATTTGCTCGAGATACTATAGAGCCCCGGAATTAATATTTGGTGCTAGAAATTATGTAACAAAAATTGATATTTGGTCTGCTGGTTGTGTCATTGCTGAATTAATCTTGGGTCAACCTTTATTTCCTGGTGAATCCGGTATAGATCAGTTAGTTGAAATAATTAAGATCTTGGGAACACCATCAAAGGAAGAAATCAAATCAATGAATCCAAATTATATGGATCACAAATTCCCATCGATTAAACCAATTCCATTGCATAAGATATTTAAGAATGTTGACAATGAAATGATTGAGTTGCTGCAATTAATTTTAAATTACTCACCAGTCAAAAGAGCAACCGCTATTGAATTATTAACTTGTGCTGTGTTTGACATTTTTAGAGATTATGAATCATATGGTATTAATTTACCCAATTTTAGAAACTTTAAGTTAGATCAACAAATTAAAGTTCCAGATTTTTTGGATTTTTCGAAGAGAGAATTGTCTGTTGATCTCTCCTTGCTAAATAAATTAATACCTGATTGGAAAATAAAGACTTTTAAGCAAGATTATGGAATCGATTTGGTGAATGATTTCACTCCTTATACTAAAGATGAATTACTGAATCCACATTTTAGCTAGTCGGTGTGAGATTTATCATGAATTATGATCTCTTATTATTATTCAAGTTTTTATATTGTTCTATAACTATTTTTTTATTTTTTGTTTGTTACGTGATTAATGTTATTTGTTGTCATTACTTTTTTTCTAGTTCAGTTCAATTCTTTTTGTTTGGATTTTTTTTGAGATACTAGTACTCTCTCTTCATTTTTTTGTATTCTATAATTCTTATCTTCATTACTCCCTTCCTCTTTTCTTTCCTCTGTCTACTTCATATGTTTTTTTTCCTTGTTTTGTATGTCCGGTAGCCGTGACTGTCAAGTACATGCTTCCAAAGTTACAAGAGTATCTTTTTTTTAATATCCCGTATATTTTGTTATAACTTTTCATCAGCCTTAATGCTTTGTCATATAGTATTTTCGGCAGTTACCTTCAATGTTTAGGTGAATAACAGCATCACTTTTTTTTGATCTCGCAGGGCGCCCTCAAATAAATTGAAATGGAAGGAACTTTCTCCTTTACTAAGACATATATTGGTTCTCCTCGTATCTTTGATCTATCAAAAGTCATTGGAAATAAGTTATCTTTAGAGCCACATATATTCCCTTATTACCGGAAAAAAAACTGGGATTCTCACCACAGCACCACTTATCAAACTACAAAAGATCAAACAAGACAAATGTCCAAACGAAGAGTCTTAGGAAAACCATCGATACGACCAGCCACACAACCCAACTCAACGTCAGTAATGGCAAAGACTACCAATAAAAATAGTACTAGTAACAAACCCATGCTGAATTGTCCTATTTGTAATGAACCGATGATTACTTTGAACCAGTTAAACCAGCATTTAGATGATGAGCATACTTCTTCTGCTACATCCACTGAAACTACCAGTGTTGGTGATGGGTATAGTGGTGCAACTGATGCTGGACTTGGTATGGTATCAGATAATCTAAACAATAATTCATTATCATTTTTATCTGAAAATGGGAGAATAGGCATAGACAAGGATTTTAAAAAGTGGTTCAAGAAATCAGTTATTGATAATTACTTATCGCCAAGTTACAACAACATTTCTAATGATAGCCCTACAAATACTAATTTTAATCTGTCACCTTCTCCTCCTGGCTCTTCATCATTGCTCAGTTCTAATTCGAATTCAGTTACTTCTCCTAAATCTCAAAGCTTCGACGTGGACAGCACAATAACGGTACCTGCTAAGCATGGTTTTTCCCGACAGCAACAAGCAAATAAATTCAAACTAGAAATACTAGAGGGTGGTAACAATTTCACTTTGAATACAGCTAGTTCCAACAATACACCTAATCATAGCCCTATCCCCGATACTAATGGTTTCGATAAAGCCAGCAATATGACTTTATTAAATGATTTGACAAACACTACGATAGCAGTTCCATCACAATCACAATCACAACCACCATCACAATCACTGAAACAAGAACTCAAACAGAATGGAAAACTACCCAAACATAATAATTTAGCGTCATCAAAAGAAAACAACAATGGACACACAAGTATTAAGTCTCCGCAAAAACAACAGTTACAACAGATGATACAACTCCCGAAAGATCATTGGATGAAACCTACTCAGAATCAATCATGCTGCTTTGATGGGTGTTCTCGAATCCTTAATATTAAAAATGGAATAGTGAATTGTAGGAAATGTGGTAAGTTGTACTGTAACCTGCATGCTCGATATAGAATCAAGATTAATGAGAAGTTAGAATATGATTCAACAAATGGAGTTTGGGCTAGATGTTGTGAATGCTGTTTTATCAGTAAGCCGGGTTGGTTGATTGGTAGAGGTGGTTCCAGTTCTGATATTGTTGATTTGACCGGTAAATTTAATGATATGAAAGATAAGTTTGTGGGGTTGAAGTTAGATCAATTAAATAAATTGAAAAAGTTGATTAAGTTAATACAATATTTGAAATGTGTTGAGGATGGATCCAAGTCTATGAAGAGTTTTCAAAGTTTTGAAAAGCAGTTAGTTAGTTGGCATGAAGATTTGAAAAATTGTGAGGTTTGTAATGTTCAATTTGTTTCATTTGGCTCTTTTTTGGGAATTGGTGCAATTAGTGGCATTGGGACCAACAGACATCATTGTAGAGTTTGTGGAATTTGCTGTTGTGATGATTTAGAAAGAGGTTGTTCAATGAATGTACCAGTAAATCTGATTGTTCAATTATTAAATTATGATGATTGTTTACTTGATGAATTTACAGACTTGAAACATGTGAAATTAAGAATTTGTGTGGAATGTAAGCGGAAATTATTCAGTAAAATGTTGTTTATCAGAGATTTACAAAACGGTAATAATGAGTCTATTGAATTATTTAATCAGTTTAAATTATTAAAATTGAAGTTCAATAAAAACTTAAATGATGATACTGCTGAACGGGACCTGATTAAAGGTATTGATTGCTTAAATAAAATCGAGCAGTTGAGTAAAGTTATAACCATCAAAATATCTAATTATAATTCAATACTTGATGATCTCAACAAAGGACCTACAACTTCCTCCACAACAACGGCAACGGCAACACCACCGAAAATTGATGAAATTCGTGTGTTAAGATCATTGAATCAATCAATCATCATTTACTTACAAGATAATCTACCGATCTTACGTAAACTACAACAAGATAAATTAAAACAGGAAATTAACTTATCAATGACACCATCATTATCATCATCCATAAATTCACCTAATGAATCCATTGAGCCAACAACTGTACCTGTAAATAGGCCGATGAAGAAGCAAGTCCGTGAGAATAGAGAGAAGTTGATGGTTTTGAACGAACAGATGTATATTATTGAGGGCCAGTATAATGAGTTCAAAAAACTGAGAAAGTTTGACGATATGAAGATATTAGAAGGTAATTTGAATGATTTGAAGGTTGAGATTGAAAAAATAGAACTAGAATTAGGAGATGATGGATTTTAGTGATTTACTATGAATTTATTTGCATTTTTTTGTTTGCTGCATGTATAAAAAAGAATACTAAGTGCATACTTGTCTATTTTATTTTTTTTGTTTATAGATATATTTTTTTTTGTTGTATATTAAAGACAAAATAATGTGTTCATGACATGAAAAACAGAATGTAGACTGTGGTATAATAATAATGCAAAATTAAAGCAAAGTAATAAAAATCTTAAACATTATACAACATGAAAACTAAAAGCAAAGAAAAGTCCCCAATTAAAAAAATATTATAAGAAAAACAATAATTAACCAATCGTAAACACAAAATCAAAAGAAAGCAACAAGAAAAAGATACTATATATGAATGAATTTTATAAAAGTATGGCAGCAATAGATGCTGAAGCATTTTTCTTAGCTTTTTTCTTATTTGCTTTATTATGTTTCTTGTTACCTTTTCCTCCTATGCCGACTTCACTTTTATGGAAAGCTGGTTTTAGATTACCTTTGACTTGAGACATTTTAAAAAATTCTTGATCTAAATCTTCAGCTGAATTGATTAATGCAGCTTGTTTACCACCATGAGTTCTACTGTTTTTATTATTTGATTTCAAGGCATCTTCAGTTGACACATGTGATGAGAAAGTTAATTTATTTAAATCTTTAGACAGATCAAATTCTTTAAGGTTTAGATTTTTATCCTTAATAGCTTGTATTAATTGTTTTTGACGTGGTTTAGGCAATCTTTCTAAGGTATATAATCCCATGTTGAACTTCAAACATTCATCAACTGGCCATCTTGTCCCATTTTCTTTTGGTGGTGGTTCAACATACAACAATTTGCCACCGACATAGTCTTTCAAAATGTATCTGGCTGCTCTACTTTCATCAGCAGAACCAAAACCTTGAGTCATATAACCTCTTGATCTTGCATATGAATTCAATAATTCTTGTGATGTTGGAATACCCGAGCCACCTTCATCGATTGGTCTTATATGAATTGTGATACCATAAGTTGCTTCAATGAAATACTTAGGTATACGCTGAGTAATTAATTGACATGGTCCGGAAACTTCACGTAATTGATCAATTGGTAAGACACCATTGCAAACTAACTCGGCGTTAGTATAAGCAAAATTTGGAAAAACTAAACCCGGACAGTCACATAATATGACTTCATCAGATAATAAGATTGTTTGAAAATGTTTCGTTTTACCTGGTGTTGCAGAAACTGAAACTTTTTTAGAACCAACTAATGCGTTAATTGTTGAAGATTTACCAACGTTTGGATAACCAACTAAACCAATTTGCAAACGCTGTGGTTGTCCCTCGGGTGCTTGAGTTAATGGCTCATCTGGTGCTTCTCTTAAAAATAATGCTTCTAATTCATCAACTGTTAAAATTCTAGTCATTTCTAATTTATCTTCTTCCTCTTCTTCTTCAGATCTAAATTCTTCAAAATCATCTTCATTCTCTTTATTCAATTCCTTTTCATCGAATACCATTTTTTTCATTGATTTTTTTAATTGATCATATTCCTCTTGTAACTTTAATACTTCAGCCCTTTCCTCTTCATCCAGATCATCTAAGTCATCTTGATCAAACTCATCACTTAAATTGTCTAGTTCGTCCTCAATACTAACAGTCTTCTTTTTATTTTTCTTTGGCTTTGGAGAAACTGATGATAGTTGACTTAAACCTTGGGCAATAGCTTCTTCTTCTAATTTTTGTTTTTCTAAAATTTCATTTGCTTTGGCTGCACTAAAGAAGGTATATTTAATACCATTTTCAATAAAATATCTAGCCCAAGTTAATCTTTGTTCGTAATTCAAGAGATCTGCTTTATTAACTAATAATAAATTATGTTTCAAAGGATTAGTTTCTTTAACATACTTTTCTAAATCTATTGATCTGAATAACAAAGGATTTCTAGCATCGACAATTTGAACAATTAAATCCGATCTTTCAACAACCCTCCATAATTGTTTCCAAACCATGATATTTCTTTCGAAAGGAGTCAATAACAAATCATGATTTTCAGATAGCAGAGCTAATTGCCTTCTCCATTCTAAGAAAGCTTCACTTTCTAATTTTTCCAATTCAAATTTGGTCATCGAGGTATCCCATTTTGGTCTTCTTGGAACAGTCAATTCATTTTGATGATCTTTTTGAACAGCAAATTTTTCAATTTCCTCTTCAGTACTTAATAAATAAGGATTATAATTTCCACCTAGACCAGTATTTGGGTCTATAACAGTATTATTAACTTTAATAATCTTAACACTTGATCCACGATCAGCTTGAAAATCAGTATCGGCTAGTTCAGCAGTATTTAAAAAATCATCCAAGGAATTTTCATGTGTCACTGATCTTAATTTAACCCAACTTGCTTCTTTCTTCTCTGTTGTAAAACGCATTTCACCATCCGGTAAATAATAAACTTGGTCTTTGTTTTGTTTAACATTCTTAATTGAACGACCTAAACCAATTGTGTTTTTATTCTTATGGGGAGTATTTTTTGGTCCCTTAGGTGGTTTCCACTTTTTTGGTTCGTTCTTTTGAGGAGGCATCCTTGATCGTAATGTTTAATGTATTGGGTTTATACCAAAAGAAGGGTTAAATTGTCTTCATTAGTAATGTATGCAAGATCCAGTATAAAATCAATAAAAAGATAAAAAAAAATTTGGCAGTCGTGCAATAAATAATATATTATGTGGCAAATACGTGGCTAAATAATTTACCAGCCACATAATTGCAATTACGTATTTTATTACATACTTTTCTCGTTTCCTTTTCCTTGGTTTGTGTTCGATTAGCAATCATATAACATTTCCAGGCTTAGTTCAGATAAAGAGATACTTGTCAATAATGTGAAGTTATTAACTGATTGGGACATGAAAGTACATCTTATAAAATAATTGTGTAGTAGTGAGCTGGCGCTGGAGTAAACAATATACAGCAGACTTCAGCGATATTTATTTTAGTTTCATTTCCAGCTGCAGGTTAAAGTTGAGTTGTCCATACATCCTACAAATTCCCCCAACGATTTGTTCTGTTTACTTAACATATTTCAATTGAGTGCTCTATCATTTACTTGCTTTGTTATAACGCCAATTAGCTTTTATGCTACAACTTTTTACCTAGAAGCGAACTAACCCATAACCTATAATTCTCCACTATGTCTGACTCTGACAACGATTATGATGATAACAACGATTATGATGATAACAATAGTAGATCATCATCCGACATACCAGGTGGTTCTGACTATGAGGAGGAACAAAGAAGTAGACAATCTTCTGCTAAGTCTGACGTTAAAAGCAGAAGATCCTCTTATAAAAGTTTAAAAAGTGATCATAGCGACCATGACCATGACCATGGTAATTATCATGGCACAGAAAGTTTAAGGAGTTCAAAAGATTCAAATAGATCGAGAAGTGATCGTGATAATGATAGTCATAATGACCATAACAGTCACGATGTGCATCACAATCAAAGAGATCATAATAATGATTTTGTTGACCGTAACCATGATGGTATAGATGACCAATTTCAGGAAGGATATATGAATGGTAAGACAGACCAATATGGTATTGTTGGTGGTTATCAAAATGGTGCCAATGATGACTATAAAGAAGGATATGTTCAAGGTCAAATGGATGCTGGTGTTTATAACACGTATATCACCCAAGACCCACCAGTTCACACTAGTCAACCTAATGGTACATCAGCTCCACATTATTCTGAAAAGCCAGCAAATACTAGTTCTCATCAAAACAATACTAATTCTAACTCAGATAGCGGTTGCTGTTGTTTCTAATCAACTTTGATATAGCTAGAATTCGAACCAGCTTGAATTTAATTTCAATTGCATTCTCTAATTAAGTATCAAGACACCCTCATTCATTTGAAAATCCATTAATTTTTGTTTTTAATTGTTTTATTTTTTGTCTAGTACTTTATGTTTTGTTGACTATAGCTTGTATACAATCAAAAATCATTTTAATCAATAATTTTCCTAATACAAGACTGTATTTCTTTGTTTCTCCCGGAAAAGAAGCTGTAGCTAAACAAATATCGTGTATCTTTCGATTCTTTTGATCCCGGTGAAAGCACATCCACACATATTTTTGAGGTGTTCTTAATCGATAACTTTATAGTTTCCGATAAACTTAAGCTCAGGGTTGTTCAATTGACTTTTGTATTATTTGACTTTCCTAGCACGGGCTCTACAAGTCAGAAACAATCTTAAAACTTAAAGATTAGATATTTGAATGCCCAATTCCAGAGTACATCCTAGAGTACAATGCGCATTAGCTTCAGTGTTTCTTTTTTTCTTTTTTTTCTTTCTTCCTTTATATTTTCCTCTTTATTTAATTAGTTGTGCAACTATGCAGTTTGATTTTTTTCCATTTCCATAGAAATGTGTAGTGCGTATGGGGTTTGAAATATGGACCCTTTTTTATTTAGCTGTAATTATAGTCTAACTAATTTTGTTCCTGAATACCACAAAGCCGCTGTTTACATACAGCCGTAGAAGATATTATTTAGTACGAACTCAGCCGCGGGCTGGTTTTCCATTGAAATATAAGCGCACAACGTTCAAATAAATGTTAGACTGAAGATTCGTATCTTTCTTCTTTTCTATAATGGAATATTGAATTTTCTGAGTTTCAAATCAATCTCTGATATATGAATATATTATTACCCTAAAATCATACATATATTATGCATTTGTAAAAACTTTGACACCATATCAGGGTCAAAATTATAATAAAAACCTCTATCACTCTCACCCTGAGCACTGGCGCAGCGTTTAGTTACGACAGTCCTATCAGTTAAGCAAAGAATTTTTATCTACACAAACTCTTCAGTACTAAACACGGAGATTTAGGAATATTTAACTTGAGATAAAAGTATTTGATAAAATATAGGATCAAAAATTCCTTCCAACCTAAGTTTTGTTGTTCTTCCAGTATCTAATTTCAAATTTTTGATTTCTAACCCAGATTATTTTGTCAAAATAGTTCTTTTGTTTTAGTTCTATAAGTATCTTCCAGCTTTCCTTTCCTTTTAGTGAAAAATTAATATATGCAAATTTAAAAATGATCTCTGGTCAGACGACCACATACTTGTTCCGACGAAAGAATGTTCTTCTAGGGTCTGTAATATTTATTACGCGTCCTCCTAGTTAGAAACTGGGCATCGAATTAACCAATTTGACGAGTTAGTTATGGACGATTCTGGCGACATAAACAGATACTATACAAAACTTTTGCAAAAACTTTGAATGGCTCTGTAGTTTGGGGTTCTGCTGTTTTGATTTTAATGTTTTAAATATAATTACCCTTAAGTTTCCTCTTTCCCAGACCCATCCAAATATCTAAGCTTCATCTATTTCTTTTCTTCTCTAACTCCAATTCACTCCCCTTATATCCTTAAAAATCAACTTACCATGTCAGATTCAGAATCTTCCTCTGCTTCGTCGTCGTCTGCTTCATCTTCTGATGCTGAATCAAGATCTTCAAATGATCAAGCTGGTCATGTTTCTCATTCAGCTGGTGCTCATGCTGGTCATAAGAGCACAAACACTAAGCATCTCACTTCTAGTGCTGCTCCTGTTGCTAAAAAATTGGCCAAAAAATGGAAAGATAATGGGAAAGAGAAGGATAATGTGTTAGAGGCAGATATAGATAAAAACAAAGATAAAGAGACAGACACAGATAAAAATAAAGATAAAGAGACCAAAAAATCAATTATCAACAAGGAGCTTGCTGCTACAGCTGCTCCTGTTGCCAAAAAGTTTGGTAAAAAGATTGCCAAGAAAGCAAAGAAGAAATCCAGTGGTAGCCA
This sequence comes from Ambrosiozyma ambrosiae, assembly GCA_003705185.2. NCBI lineage: Eukaryota > Fungi > Ascomycota > Pichiomycetes > Pichiales > Pichiaceae > Ambrosiozyma > Ambrosiozyma ambrosiae. The sequence continues at coordinate 508,718 of PPHU02000002.1, forward strand.
AGGTAGTGATTCATCTGACGAAGAAGATGATGGTTGCTGTTGCTTTTAAATAAATGTATTAATTTATTTAACTTGATTTAGTTTAATTTTAAATTCCCAATATTTGCTTCAGATCAGATCGATAATATTTTTATTGCTTTGTTTATCCTGTACTTTCCAGAGTTTGATTATAATTTTAACAATATATCTAGTTCTCTTTATTATGAACATTGAATCATGATTGTATATTTTCTTTTATTAATTTTTTGTGTCTATCGTTAGTAAGAATTTGCCCAAAGATATGCTCATTTCCGGTTCTAACGGTCAGAGCCGCATGTTTTTTTCAACTCAACTCTCCGCGAAGCCGTTAAAAATATTTGTTTTCTTTTCATGTCAATTCAAATTAATTCAACAAAATTAAACTTCCAATCCATTATTATATGATAAACAGTTTAAGAATAATATACAGAGCAGTATTTATTTTACTTGCAGGCCATTATCAATTAGTTTTATTTCTACATAAGTCATTGGCTATAGACTTGTTTTAGGATCATTCATCTCGTCGTCAACTAGTTTCCAATATATCAATCGATACCATGTCCTCTTCTGCTGCCTCAATTTCTGACCAAGAGTCGGGCTACTTTACAGATGCACATTCACATATCACTAATTTCGATTCCGAAGATGATTCTTCAATTCTTCTGACTGCTTCTGCTAAACAATCTGAAACACCTAATAAGCAGGATGACTCTTCCTTAACCCCACAGGCCACAATCACGGAACATGATAAAATTTCTCCTATGAAGACTGACCCAGCAGACCAAACCACAAAAACAGTTGAGCAGATATCTAAAGAGGTTGATTCGACCACTCCTACTAAGCCTGTCATTGCACAAGTTACAAATGCTACCAGTACTGTTCCTGTCACTGTTGCCAACAACTCTACTATATCTCAGCCTCCTTCAGTTTCAAATATTCCGGCTACACCTGTTACTCCATCACATAGAACATTAGATCCTTTTGTATTAGGTAAGTCTCCTTCTAAAAGTTTTACAAGTCTTGTTGATGATTCAGTGTTGAAGAATTCAGCTGGAATCCCAACAAGTAGAACATCAAAAGACACAACAACAACTGTATCGTATACTAGTTCTGAGATTCTAAAAGGTGAAATAATAAGCCAGCAGCCAGCTGGTGTTCCCGAACCAGAATATAAGAAGATTACAGAATCATCAGTATTTAGAGAAGGTACATCTACTGAAACTAATAAAATCGAGGATGACTCTAAGGTTAAGAATTCAAAGACTAATGGTACTGACTCCAGCTTAGATGGTCCTAAAAAAGCTTTAGTTGCAAAAACTGACGGAAAAAACAATTCAATACCACCAGATCTATCACAAAAAGGTGGTTATAAGAGAGAGGAAAGTGAATGTCATGAATACTATTGTAGTTTACCTTGTATTTGTACTGAATCTTGTGAAGATGTCACTTGCCACGGTGGTGTTCTCACTTTCATTGTTGCAGCACTGACAGCGGGTGTTAACGCGACTACTAAAGCTCTATCAAAGAATTGTTAGGTTTAATTTGTTTGCATTGTTTTGAATTCAATTAAAAATGATGATTCTATATTTTGGGTTGATCTTTTTAATCTATATGAGAAAAATGTTCATTCAATGTGTTTTCTGCATTTTAATCATTGAGATTATTAAGTTCTGTTGCTTTAATATTTTATTTTGCCAATATGTGGTTCACTTGTTTCATTGTGTTGAGTTGTATTATTTGTTGAATTTTTTCCTAAGAACTCTTTTTCTTTACTACTTACTATTTTATTTAACACTAACTAGTCACCCCCCTCCCCCACCCTTTTTTTGTCTCAAAATATTTTTCTTTAAATACCTTTTTTACTCATTCCTTCTTGTATTTTGTGTTGTCACTATCACCTCTCCTTACCTTAATTTCTAGTTACTTATTTCATTTGTTGCTCTTATCCAGTTTTTTATATAATTATCGTTAGCTGGTTGTTTTTTGAATTTAGGCTTGTCTTATGCCAATTAATTAATACTATATTTGATATTTTTTCAAGACAGAAAAAGAGAAATATTAATGTTTTACACTCAGTTGTATTATAAAGTGATTATTAAATCGAAACGTGAAAGTCAGATCACTTAGAAGCATTGTAATGAATTCCAAGATATAATTTACAAAAATATAATTTAAAGAGCAGTTAAAATGGAAATAAAAATAGCATTATTATTCATTGATGATACAATCTAGCCATAGCTTCTTTACTCCAGGGCGAATCGTTGAAATTATATTTCTTTAATGGAACGTCGTAAGGCAATCTAACAGGATATCTCACAATATCCTTATCATCAATCCTCAAACTAGAACCTAAAGTGTCTCTACCAAAAACAGGAGTTAGAACCACTTTCTTCTTCTGATCTTGTTCATTCAATCTGATGGTTTTCGGATTAATCAAAACACCAGTTTCAAATGAACTGACGACATACTTGTGCATTTTTTGTTCATTAGAATTTCTAGCAAATGATCTAGGAGCACCCCATGCTTGTTTTGACAAGTTGGCTGATGTTAAAAGAAACCATTTCAAAGATTTGAAATCATCATCTGTAGCAGTATAAGTTTTAACGTGTGGCGATAACTTCGATCTGCCTGCTTCACTCTCTTTGATGTTGCTTTTCGAGTTCCATCTATGAAAAAAATCCTTAAGTATTTTATAGTGTGCCCCTGGTGCATCGAATTTTGCTCCTGGAGTCTTCCTCATTTGAAAAAATAATGCATTTCCAGACATCTCCTTATAATGATTAGATACTATTTCCTTTTCTGTAGGCCATATTATAATTGGGTCGTTGGTGTAATTTAAATTATTAGTGAATTTGAAGTTTTGATCTTTAATTAAAGTAGATGATCCTTCCATTATACTAGTTAATAAATGCAAGAAAATATTTCTGGATTTAGAATCTACTGGGTAGGCTATTGTTGAAGGTTGGGCTATTAATTTAGTATTGTAAGGGGTAGATAATGAGTATTCCTGCATTAATTGATAAAGTTTGCCGTATCCATATAGATCAGATTTGGCAGAGAAAATATCTGGTTTAAACCCACCAACTTCAAATTCGTAATCTCCAGGAGAAGAAGCAATAAATTGGGCATCAATGATGCTGAAATCATATTTTGTTAGCTCCTCCATTAATTCATCAAATTCACTTAACTTATAGTTTCTAATATATTTCATTAAATCTCTTTTAAAAATAATACCATTATCATTAATTAAATCTAAATCTTCTCTTTCAAAATCTTGATAATCGCTTTTACTATTTAATTTTCTTAACCTAGGTGAAATCCAAGCCATCTGAGTTTGTAATTCATAATCAGCAGCAGTTAAATTCATTGTATGAACTACAATTTGGCAGGTATCATCGTGAAAAAAGTTGATCATCATTTTAGTATGATGGGAACCAAATCGAGGAGTGATATCAGCAACGCCAATATTACGAATTCTGAATTGCATTTTATGAAGAGAATTTAACGCTAAGTGGTCCGGTTGACCTGAATTTATGAGTATAATTTCAACATTTAATGGATCAGTATTAATAAAAGAAAGAAGAAAATTGGCATCGATCATGAAATTAAATTGGTAAGTCTTTTCCAAAATTGAAGAACCAACTAAATCTTCCATTGTAACTATATCTGTATCTCCACTACCATTTTGAAATGCTTTGCAATAATCGTTGTTTCCAATAAGTCTAATCTGGGATTTATAATACGATGCAATTGCAGACGATTTGGGCGAATTTAATGCATTATGCCTAGAAGTGTCAATTGCCTTGAGCGTTGGTTTTAATTCTTGCAGCCCTGGATGTGCTATCTTAGTTGTTGAATTAGTTATTGAGTTTATGTTTTCAGATACTGGACTCTTCAATTGCTGTTCTACTTTTGACCTTTTCAACCGTCTCATCGCCGCCTCAGCAGCAAGTTCTCTCATAGAAAGAGGCCTTTTAGACTGGTTGCTTGCGGACAACGTTTCTGTTATAATTTTCGTGGACTCAAAATTAGACTGCTCAGAAAAGTTACCATTCAAAGTAGTATGTATGGACTTAGGTGTAACTCTAGCATTTGAATTAGAATTTTGTGTAATTTGAATATCATTATCTGGATTAGAATCACTCGTATCAGTATCCGATAATAATTCAACGGTATCGTGTTTCTTTGTCGAACTATTTCTTTTCTGAGTATGAGTGCTCTTTTCTTCTATAATTTCTAATGATTCATCAGCATCAGACTCAGACATTGGTGACTTTAAATTCTTTGTAAACTTTAGTTAAGAAGTAGGGTGATTTTGATTAATTTAAGTGCACATTACGTTGTCGTTTTGCTTTTTGATTTAATGTTTTTGGCGTTGCGGACAGAGTTTCGGGCTGTGAACTTTGAAGTTTAACTGCTCAAAATCCATGTCATGGAGTTTCATTAAATTAAAGAGAGGAGGAATATATAGAATATAGCTAGACTTTATACTGTATGTATCAATAAAAAAGGAATTAATTTTCAGTGTCAATTCATAACTTTTTATAGACCCCTTTCAAAAAGCAATCACTTCACGTAGTATCGACAATTTAATAGTTTTTTAAAGAGACATGGTTAGTTAGTCTAGCATATTTAAACACTTGAACTAGCTCATCTTGTGTTGCTGTATATGTCTTAAAAGAATGTGTTAGTTTTTGTAATTTGATACAACTTCTTTTTTAGTTAGAAAGAGTATGGAAATAAACTTCCATACTTTGATCTGAAAGAATCCTTCCAATATACAACTAAAGAGTATCTGCAAACCTAAATCCCTGATCTTGATATCAAATAGATAAGGGATTGAAAATATTTGGCCAACTAGTTTAATATTATGAGATGGAGGTTTCTTTCCTGAAGACGGTTCATTCAGTTGCATTCTTAGCATGTAAATGGTTCAGATCATTGGAAGTTTATATATCCTCTAATAATCCTTCTTTTAACTTGGAATTTTCAGTAATTCTAAGAACATACCAAATATCAATTCTCTGATACTACTTTTATAATTTCCGACAACATTTTTCAACTATCATATTCTAGTTCAACATCACCATGTGCAATAATTGACTCTGTATTGTATAAACTTTAAGTGTCTCCAGTTACGTCGATTTCTTTGTTTTTCACTATTAACTGTTTCTTCTATTTTCATAAAGTTGGGTTTTGTTCAAGGATTTTTACCAAATTATCGCTGTCCACTTCAGTTATAAGAGGTTACGAATCGAACTCTATTTAGGGGTAAAACAAAGTTCAATGCTTAAGAAACTGCGCCTCAGAAATGCTTAGGTTTAATGGCAAATTACTGCTTAGAAAAAAAATCCTTGAGATCCTACTTTCTTGTCTCAAGTCACCCAAAAAGGGTTTTTGCTTGATTTTCATTTCCTATAAAACGTCTCTTTTACCTCATATAAATATAGATTCTGTTATTGTATTTTCTGTTAAACTACTAAGTAAAAGACAGATATATTCATTTATGATTTAGAAGTTAATCCTTAAATGGCATATTTATAGCTCTCCCTAAAAATCCAAATAATTTGTATACTTAGATAGATTCGTTGGTATTAATTTAATTTTCCAACAATTGCTTATAGTGGTTAATTGCAAAAGGAATAAATATCAGATGACTTTCTTTAATTCAATTGTTATTGGTTATGCGTTTTCCTATCAGAAATGTATCGGTCTCACTTTAAGATTGAAAAAAAACACCCTCAAAGATTGACCTTGGTGGTTTAAGTATTAGTTTACCATTCAACTTCGGTCTATTAATGACTCGTGTGTACATGCGTTAAACTAAACACCTATTAATTCCAATTTAGGTACTATTGTAGTATCGAATTGAGCTAATTGAAGTTTAGTACATAAATGCTACTGTTAATAATACCCAATAGTTCTCCCATATCTCGTACAAAAAGACAATGGCTACCCTTAGGGTAAATCAGTAACATCCTCAATTTAGTAGATCCAGTTTTTTTTTTTCATAATATATGAACTATAAATAATTGTCAATATGCCAAGTTTTCCAAGAGTCGATCCAGCTATTCTGTTTTCTATTTTGTGAGTTAATTACCAAGTTAATTAGAATAACTACATTTACAATGAAATTTTCACTTATTTCATTTGCTTCCTGTGCTTCCGCAATTACTTTCTACAATGTTAACTCCACTGATAACTTGGTGGACTACTCAGTTGGTGCTTACGGCTGGTCCGATCCAAATTTTGCTACAATCTATGAAACTTGTAATGAAACTAACTCAAGAATGATCAATGCTGGTTTGAAAGACTCTTTAGAGGTTTCTTCTTATGCTAAACAAAGATTATTGGATTATGGTGCAGAAGATCCAATTTTTAAAAAATGGTTTGGTAATGGTTCAGTATATGAAGTCATTGGTTTAATCGACTTTTTAATTGAATCCCAAAAGTCCGAATTAATTTACCGTTGTGACGATATAGATGGAAATTGTGCAGCTCATCCTACAACTTATCCTGGATATCACCGTGAAAATTACCCTGATGAAACAGTCATCTGTGACTTATTCTATACTTCCAAAAAACCACTATCCGCAATCTGTTTTGATGGCACCCTAGTTGAGACGGGCCCAAAGCATTATGCTGGTGTTGATTTGCTGCACCGTTACTTACATGTTCCAAGAATGGGTAATAATGGATATATTGCTGAATATACTGAAACTTTAGAAGAGGTTTTAGATTATTCTGAAAACAACTCCACCTTTGCTACCAGAAATGTTGATAGTTACTTATATTACATAACCGAAACTTATACTGAAGCAGTTATTCCAGGTGGATGTTTAGGTGATGTCAACAATCCACCACCTGCATCTGATTAGATGATTTGATTTTAATCATATTTGATACTGTTTCCAACTAAATTTAGATTACAATATACCAATTGACATTTGTTTTTGTAAAACAAAATAAATGATTATTGTACTTCTGAGTTTTTTTTTCAATTTTTCCATTCTTTCGTTATAGTTTGACTACTTTATTTCAATAAATAAAATTTTTGAAACGTTCTTATCACCTGTAATTTTTAAGATTGAAGTGACAAATGCATGTGTACAGAGACACACCCGCACTTTAACCACATCTGAATTTGTAAATCTGCAACATGGAAATGTCTTGGTGAGCCCATGCCGCTCAATCAATTGTCAATGTAGGCCTAAACCTTGGAAAGTCTTTACAGAACTTTCAGATAAATTTACATACAACTTTGGAGTAAGAGAAGGGAGCCTACCCCAGTTTTGATACACTCCTAAGACAATTTAACTTGAACAAAGGTACATTTCAACCATTAATTACTACACTCTCGGAGGCCTATTGAAGGTCTAGTTTTTTTCATCTACTATTCGCTTTCCATCCTCCCTTCCCTCCCCCCCCCCATTATTACCAATTAATTATTTGAATCGGGTAATATCTTTCAAGTCCATAGATCAATATGATGAACTATTAATATTAATGCGGTAATTTTAATTTAAGGTACTTCGGCGGGTGTTAGTTGATTTATAACCAGGTGAGTGAGTCTTGGAACTAGGTCGATCCAGATTCTCAAAATATTCTAATTAAATTAGACCCTGAACTGCATTGAGTGGACCCTGAATAGGAAAAAATATATATATAATTATTCATTCTGCTAATGAATATTGACCAAAGTGAAAACTGCTTTTACCACTTTTGTATATGACCAATAAATCAGTGTAAATATGAGAAGGTTTGTATACCCACACGGTTCATGGTTAATTCCTTGTCTTTCTCTGAGTATATAAAACCTTGGGCAGTTCCTACTTATTTGAGTACAATTTTTTAGTTAAAATATTTTAAATCACCACTATCAATTCTATTTGGTTACAAATCTCTATTTGCCTGAATCATGAAGTTCTCGAGTGCTTTATTTCTAGCCTCCGCTGCCTCCGCTGCTCCTTTTTTCAATTCAAACTCCACTGAATCTTTATTTGAGATTGGTATTGGTGCCTATGGCTGGTCTAAACCAAAATTTCCAACTTTACATCATTCTTGTGGTCCTGAAAAAGCTAGAATGATTAATGCTGGTTTGAAAGACACCATTGAAGCGGTCGCTTATGCCAAACAAAGAGTCATAGACTACGGTTCTGATGATGATATCTTCCAGAGATGGTTTGGATTAAATGGATCACCTTTTGAAGTTATTGGATTAATGGATTGGATTGCCGAAGTTAATAAAGACTATGTCTTATTACGTTGTGATGATGTTGATAATCTGTGTGCAGAAAATCCTGGTTATTATGCTGGACACCATAGAACAAACGTCCCAGATGAAACTGTTATATGTGATTACTTTTTTGAAACTAGAATATCATTAGATAAAATTTGCTTCAATAGTACTATTGTTGAAACTGGACCAACAAAGTTCGGTGGTTTAGACTTTATTCATCGTTATTTCCATGTTCCAAGATTAAGCAGCAACGATCTGATTGGCCATTATGCTGAAGGAATGGAAGAAATGTTAGACTTAGCTGATAATAATTCTACATTCGCTACTAAATCTGTTGATAATGTTATTTACTTTATTGCTGACTCGTATGCTTCTGCTGTCATCCCAGGTGGTTGTATTGGAGATATTTACAATGCTCCAACTGATGAAGATTAGATAAGATAACTGGCTTATACATTGTATCTTAGATACTGTTTTAACTGCTTTTCTTATTTTTTTCCCTTTCTCTAGTGAAAAATTGTTGTTTCTCAAATTTTAATATGAAATTAAACTTTAGTTGTTTTATTGCTATATATTAGTATGACAAAAACGAAAGGCAAGTCTTTTAAGTAACGAAGTAAGAATAATTAACAAATCTAAAATAAAAGCTTTATAAAGATTCTGGCAAGCCATAGCCACCTCCACCAGGGGTATTGATTTGAACTCTATCTCCTGCCTTTACTTGTATAATCTCTTTACCATGCAACTTAGTAATAATGAATTCACCATTTTGATACTTTCTGTACCAATAATTTTCACCACGTGCACCAGGAAAACCACCTTTAATACCATAAGGTTGATATATTCTTCTTTCAGATAAAATAGAAACTCTCAATGGAACTCTGGCTTCAATTTCTCTGGTTGCACCATCACCACCATTCCATTTACCTTTACCACCAGAACCTCTTCTAATACACCATTGAGTAACAATAACAGGAGTTCTGGTTTCAACAACTTCAATATCTGTAGTTTTAGTGTTAGTACAGTGAACATTACAAGCAGAGGCACCGTTGTATCCTTCTAAAGCACCAACACCACCACCTAATGCTTCACCAGTTGCAAAACCAGGATGAACTTTACCGGTGTAAGGATCTTTACCACCACGACCCCAACCAAATGAGTTAGCACAACCCTGAGAAGCAGCACAAATATCAAAACATTTCAAGATAACATCTGTAATACGTTGCCCCGATATAGTTGATCCACAAACAGCAATAAAGTCAGAGGGATTTAAAATAGTGTTTTTAGGAATATTAATATGACATGGAGTTAAGCAACCTTGATTTAATGGGATGTTCAAATTAATTAAACATCTTAATGCATAAATAACACAAGAATATGTGATTGCAGCTGGCGTGTTCATTGGTCCATATGTTTCAGGTCCGGTTCCTGTAAAATCAAAATAACCTTCACCCTTTTCACCATCAATTGTTAATTTTAATTTAACTGGAGTTCCATCATCGAAGTAATCAATAGCCTCTAAAGGTTTTCCATGGTGTAATTTATATTGTTGCTTAAAGAAATCTCTAACAGCAAGTTCGGCATTATATCTGATAGCACGCATATAAAATTGAACAAAAGACTTACCATATTCTTCAAATAGTGCTTCAACCAAATCAATACCATTTTGATTAGCACTAATCTGGGCTCTTAAATCACTTAAGTTATCATTAATTTTTCTGGTGGCAGAACATCCTGGGAATTTTCCCGCTTCCTCAAATAACTTCACAATACCTTCTTCGTCAAATTTACCTTCACTAACTAATTTGAAACTCTTAATCGAAACACCTTCTTGCCATAATTCTTTTGAATTTGGAGACATCGCAGTAATTCCAGCACCACCAATGTCAGCATGATGACCTCTTGAAGCGACATAAAAAACAATTTCATTTTCGTGGAAAACAGGTGTAATAACAGTGATATCAGGTAAATGTGTACCACCAGCCTCAGGGTGATTTGACACTAAAACATCACCTTTTTTCAATTTTCCTTTCCATAATTCATGTTGATATTGAATGGCATATTGCATGGAACCCAAATGAACCGGAATGTGAGGAGCATTTGCAATTAATCCACCATCAGGACCAAAAATAGCACAGGAGAAATCAAGTCTTTCTTTAATTGATGAAGAAACTGAAGTTCTTTGTAAGGTACGGCCCATAGTTTCAGCGATACCCATAAATCTGTGACCAAATACAGTTAATAAAATTGGATCAGCTTTAGATAATGATGTGGATTCATCTATCTGATCCCCAACTTTAGCATATTTGCTATCCTCATTTTTTTCCAAGTCAATGACAATGTGTGAATGTAGTATTCTCGCAGTTGAAGATGTTTCCACTAAAATAGTTTGAGTAGTATCAATTAATAAGGCTGGACCATGGATAACTTGACCTGGTTTCAAATGTGGTAGTTTGTATATTTTTGTTTCAACAGGCCCAAGGTTCTCAAAATAAACTATTTGTTTACCATCTTCTTTGAGTTCTTGTGTCTCATTGTCATTAACAAGAGTTAATCTAAGTTGCTCTTCTATGCTTGTTCTAGATAATGAAGAAGATTCATCCTGCTGAGAGGATGAAGCAACGCCGTTAACGTTAATGGAAGAGATCAAAATAGGAGAGGTTTCAGGTAATGTGAAACCAAACTCTCGTAAATGGGTCTTCAGAAAAGACTCCTTGAGGTCAGCAGAAGATGCATCAACCTGGAAAATCGTGTTAGAAGACTTATATTTCATGCCGTAGGAGACAGTGAATTGGACTTTGTCTTTGGAGATGTTTTGTGATTCTTCTAATTCTTTCAACATTTTGTTCTTCAATTCTTCAATCGCTTTAGATGCACATTGTTTAATATCAGAAGTGTATTCTTGAACATATGGTGTTTTCAATCTCCTTGAGACTTTGGCAACTGCAATACCATAAGCAGACAAAACAGAAGAATATCTATGAATTACGACTTTAGTTATACCTAAGTTTCTGGCTACAGCAGAACAATTTTGAGAACCAGCACCACCAAATGAAACTAAAATGTGATCTTTAGCAACATAACCTCTTGATTCAGTAATTTCTCTAATAGAATTAGCCATCTTAACATTTGCAATTTTCAAGAAGCCCAAAGCAGCTTCACTTGGGGTTAAAGATTTACCAGTATCTTTGTTAATAATTTTAGTTAATTCTTCAAACTTTTTTCTTGTAATTTCTTCGTCTAGGGGTTCCTTACCAGATTTTCCAAAAATATGTGGAAATTGTGATACAACTAAACGGCCTAAAAATAAATTTGCATCAGTAACAGTTAATGGACCACCTTTACAATAACAAGCAGCACCAGGGTTAGAACCAGCTGATTCAGGGCCAACATGAAACAAACCATTTTCCCATTTTAAGATAGAACCACCACCTGCCGCAACAGTATGGATTTGTAATTGACCAGTTGAAATATCAAATCCTGCTGTTTTATTGTTAAATGAAACCTCAAACCCTTTCTGGTCAATTCTTGAAACGTCAGTTGAAGTACCACCCATGTCGAATCCAACTAATGATTTACCAGAAAAACAAGTTTCTGAAACACCAACAACACCACCAGCTGGTCCAGATAAAATGGCATTAATACCTCTAAACAATCTTGCATCAGTCAATCCACCATCAGATTGCATAAATTCAACTTTTGGAACATTAGAAAACGCAGAAAAAAATTTATTAACATATTTCTGAACATGTGGAGTTAGATATGCGTCAATACAAGTAGCATTACCTCTTTGTAAATAATTAATAGTTCTAGAAACCTCCGATGATAATGAAATACAATCAAATCCAATTTGGTTCGCAATTTCTCCAGCTTTCTTTTCATGAGCATCATATAGGTAAGCATGAGCAAAATTAATCGCCAATGAACGATAACCTTCATTGTAAAGGTCAATGAGTTGAGATTTTAGTTTCTCAGTGTTTAAGTTTTTAATAACTCTGATATAGGTACCTGATGATGTTAGAATGACATTTGGATCATTTTCATCAATTTCAACTGGGTTTGGATCATCAGAAGAAGTTTCAACGGTGATTCTTTCTTCAGCTTGAATCACTTTAGAATAAAGGATTTCTGGCTTTTGAACTTTTAAATCAAATAATTCTGGTCTGGCCTGAGTACCGATTTCTAGGACATCTTGAAAACCCTCAGTTGTTAAATAAACAAACTTTTCACCTTTTCGTTCAAGTAAGGCATTTGTTGCAACTGTAGTACCCATTCTAACCCATTCTATCAAACTTCCATCTAACTTTTCACCTCTTAGTATAGCCTTTTTAGTAAATTTCTCTAATACTATTCTAATACCTTCAGCTGGAGCATCGGAATAATTTTGAGGATCTTCCGATAAGATTTTGAAAACAAGTTCACCTTGACCTGGAATATTAGCCCAGATATCACAGAAGGTGCCACCTCTATCTATAGCAATCTGAATTTTTTGGTTCGCCATCAACACTTAGGATTTTATGATAATAGAACTAGAAGCTAGTGAAATAAAAGTGAATATACAAGTAAGATCAAAATATCTATAACAATACCTACCTAAAGCAAATTTGTTTGCGGAATTCTAAAAAGGTGGCTGTATAACGTAAGAATAACTCCGCACAACATAAACGCGGAGTTTTAAACTTGCTTGTCGGTTAACTAAAAGAAACGAGCAATTATGTGGACCGAACCTGAGATATTGGTGGCAAGCTTATAACAAATAAAATGGAATGAATGATATGATATAAATGTATATATTACTATCCAAAACGCATAATAATTAATATAAAATCTAACATTAGAGATGAATGTCCTCAATAAAATTGAGATAAATGGTGCTACATTGGAATATTTGATTAAAGGACCAAAAAGTGGTCCGTTAGTTATAACACTCCATGGTGGAAGAGGATTTGGAAGTAAAAAATCAGACTTTAGTGTTTACTCAGAACTATCAAAATATGGTTATAGGGTTATTAGTTTTGATTTTAGAGGTCATGGGAATTCATCGTTCACTCCTCCCTTTACGTTCAAGCAAATAGTTGATGATATTGATTCTATCAGAGAGAAATTTGCTGGCAAAGAAGAAAGATGTATTATTATTGGGGGTAGTTTTGGTGGCTTCTTAGCACAACAGTACGCCATTACATATCCAGATCGTTTGACCCACTTGGTTTTAAGGGGAACTGCCCCCAGCTACCATCATGAAGAAGATGCTTTAAAAGTCTTAGAGGAAAGACTTTCCTCTGTTCCAGGTGCTTCTTTGAACATGCTAAAGAAAGTTTTCAGTAGTTTTGAGAGTGATCTAGAGATGCAATTGGTTATGTTTGCTTTGTCTCCCCTTTATTCAGAATCTTATAATGCTGATAAAGGTTTAGAAGGCTGTTTAAATACCATTTATAGAGCAGAAAGTCATAATGAATTATATTCAGAAAACGAAAAGTATTTTGATTATACATCCCAGTTACCTTATTTCAAGAGACCTACTCTAATAGTCGTTGGTGAAAAGGATTGGATATGTCCTCCCGTTCAGTCTAAGAAAATCCACAGCCTAATTTCAACGTCAGAACTATTTGTTGTTCCAAATGCAAATCATAGTGTTCATTTAGAGTTCCGAGAAGTTATAATCGAAAAAATAAGAGACTTTTTATCTCATATATAATTTATATTAATACATTTGAACTTTAAGTTTTTGTATTTACTGGAAATATTGATATTAACTTCAGAAAAGTGTTACTTAAGACTTATACTGGATACGTAAAATAAATATACAAACTATGAGAGTTCAGTCACGGTTGATTTCTTAATATCATTGTCGTTTTCGTCAATTTTCATTTCACCAGCGTGACCGAACTTCTTTTCAAAAAATGGAATAACAAACCCACACCATACAGTCAAGCAACAGGTAAATCCAATGGAATAGTAAAAACCATTTGTATGACTGTAACTAGGAGCTTCGCTTGATGGAAATAGATTTTGCTGAAATGGAGTAACCACAGCTTGTCCAACCACCACCATTGCAGGTATCGTAACAGCTCTCAAGATTGGGTTTTTACCACAAGCAATATTAGCCCAACCAGATAAGATTGGAGTGAAGCAACCATAAACACCACTCAATATATATCCAGCTTTTCTTAGGGGGACGTTGGTTAAATCTGCTTTGGCTGTAATGATAAATGCTACTAACACAACAAGACCAACGATAAAACAAATTAAGTCTCTGCGACCAGTTAAGTCACAAATAACACCAGTGGATAACATGGTAACTAAGTTAACACCAGAAAGTATAGTTGGGAAGTTATTAATATAGGAAACACTATAAGTTTTTAGAGATTTCAAGTATAATTGGAAAAATTGTAGCATATAAGAAGCAGCAGTTAGAGTCCAGAAACAGTAACCCATACAAAAGACCCATAATTGCCAAGAACAAACGACAGATTTAATATGTTTCAAGTTGAATTCAATCTGTTTGTCAATTCTACCATCTTCTACCATTCTCTCTTTGGCTCTCTTTTTCTCCCATTCGTTCAAATAAAAACTAGTTGTGTTATGGGGATAATCAGGTAAAAACAAAAGCCCGTAAATAATCACAGGCAAGCCAATGATTGCATCAAAAATAAATAACCACTGCCATGCAGCGATACCTCTTTTACCATCCATTGATGAATGTAAACCAGATTGAATATAAGAAGAAGTAGCTTGACCAACAACACCAGCAATAACAAAAAAATTTGAACGACGCATAATTTCTCTCTTCTTATACCAACATCCGATCATATAATGAGTAGCTGGATTGCATGAGGATTCAAACAGTCCTATTAGGAATCTTAAAGCATATATAGTTTCTGCATTCTTAGCTTTGTACAAAAAGAGAACACATAGGGACCAGAGAAGATCCATTATTGGCAAGAAGTATCTAGGTCTAAAGTAGCCAGCAAACAAAACAGCAGGAATAGAACCAATACAAGTACCAATATTGAAGTAAGTATTAAACCAAGATAGTTGGTTACTATTTAAATTTAAATCTTCCTTCATACCAGAAACGTAGGCATTCGAGATGTTTGTTTGATCTAGATATTTCATAAAGAAGGCCATCATCGAATAAGACATGATAAAGAAATCTAACTTAATAATCAATCTCTTTTCTCTAGGATCTGTGCCAGGTTCAAACCAATGATACCATTTAGCTTTCTGTTCTGGTTCTTTAATGTGGCTTTCATCTTCTAGTAGGGTATTTTGATAAGTAAAACCATCAATAGAATTTTTATTTTCAGTTGAACTTGAAGGCATTATATCCAATTTGTCAAATATTTCAAGGAGTGAGTTGTAATTACAAATTTCATAAATACTATCATATCTATATTTTGCATTAAGATATACAATCAAATATTTATATATTCATCTCCAGTATAAATTAGGAAATATAAATCCACTATGCAATCAACGGAATCAAAAAGTCCGCTTCTAACATTTCTCAGATAAACTTTTTTAACTTTAGTTGTAATTGTGCATATTCGGATAGTTTCTCAATTTATTATGTAGAGCATTAGCTGTGGAAAAACTTTTGAGCAACACATTTTCCTTACATACGTCAATCATCTAGCGTATCTATATATCTAGTAGCTAAAAAATTATTTGTTTGTAGTGTGACAATTTCCGTAAAATCTAGATAGTTTAAATAAGATGCACCTGTTTACAGATATATATCAGGGTTTGAAGATGGATAGTTTTAGCCAGAATGTTATGATTAAGACCAATTAATCAACAATTAAATACACTCGTAAATAAGAAATTGACCAAAACGAATATACTATCGCGTCATATAGAAGCCACAATTACTTTTTTTTCAATAAACTAACATTTTTCAGCAAAATTGGGTGAGTGGTCCACTCCAAAAATCGGTGATGAAATTTTTAGATGATAACCGTCAAGCCGCTTTAAAAGTTCTAGATCGATTGTATTGGTCTAAGTTAGCACTTTACAATGTATACACGCAAAATATATCTATACAGATAGATTCACATCTTTATCTCATTTTCGTGTATAATTAAATAAAAGAAAACCATTATATTTGTATTTGATGTTTTTGAACGAAATGAAATGCGAGCGAAATACAATGATCCAATATAACATATAGAAACAAAACAAAACAATATAGTAAATCCTCAAAACATTTGGTCAGCCTATTCCAAAAGTTATGAAACCCTTGTAATTTCAACATAATTATAAATTAGAACTTTTACAGTTCCAATAATCATAACTAGTTAAAATATAATACCAACATTAATGGTAATCAAAGTCGTACATTTGAAAGTTGAAATGAAAGGAAAGGATCATAACTATTGAAGAAAAGAGTGGCATGTTGTATAATGTCGGCCACATATACAGAATCGAATATCCTCTCTTGATATATTTTGAAAAACAACAGTTCTACAATTGCAAATGTAATTAACTAGAATAATGATCCATGAAGTGTATAACGACAAGATCTTGATTTTTAACAATTAGTAATATTTTCAAAATAATATCTCCAAAATGATAGTTACAAGTCCTTCTACGAGGTTTATGAGCAAACTGTGCCCATTATAATTTAGCATTGCAAATTTCTGCAAGGTTTAATAAATGTAAAATATAACGAAATATTTACAAAAATTCATACTAAGTGACACATTAAATTAAAATATAAATAGCAGAATACAATCAAGTAAAACACTTCTTAATTCAACACAGAGCGTCTAGTATAATCTGAAAGCTGGACCCATAGAAGATTTAATAACTAAGGAACCAACATTTTGCCAGTTCTTCTTTAATAAAGAGACTAAGAAGTTAATAGACATCAAAATTTGAGAGACTAAAGCATCTTCTTCCATCTCAACGTTACCAACAGCAACGGCTAAACATAAAACTTTCTTCAATTGGAACTTAATGGTAGACTTAACATCAGTAACCTTAGAGTATAAATCATCATTGTGAGAAACTGGAGTTGGAAACTTACCAGCTTTAGATAATTGAGGACCTAATAATCTTGGAACTTGCTTAATTAAAACTTCAGAAGCAATGAAGGCATTGTACTTCTTAGCTAATTTCTTAATTAACTTCTTGTTCTTGTTTAACTTCTTTAAGTCATCGACAGACATAGCATCGACACCTAAAGACTTAGCTCTATCAACATCAAAAGCATCACCAAAGATACAGATAGTCATGTTTGGTCTTGGAACTTGAGGCAATTTCAAAGTACCAGAGAAACGCTTATCTCTTTGAGGATCGTAGTTCTTTAAACCAACTTGTAATTCAATGGTTTCTAAGAAGTTTCTCTTCTTAGTTTCATTGGAGTGCTTCAAAATTTTTTGAACGTTTTGTCTGATATCGGAAGTGTTGACCTTGGACATTTTTGATTTTGTTTTTAAAGTGAAATTGTCTCCCTTCTAATAGGTGATACCTTAATGGCTTTTTTCGACTGAACCCTTTAAAAAGTGTGTGTAGAGAGAGGAAAGGAATCGACAGAGTACGCTTCCAGAGTGAGAACCAAACCAACTTGGTGAAGTATCAAAATTTTCAGGCGTGCTGATGCGCCGTTTGTGGCTCATTAAGAGGCGCACCAAAGAGTATAACAAGGGTAATCAACCCTCATTTATAACACGTGATATACAACATTTTTGAAGTGAAGAGTTCGAGATAAGATAAGCCCAGTTGCACGGTGTAATAAATAGTAAATAGTAAATCACGTAAATCTATCAAACTATAGTACATCCAACTAAAACTGCGCATTTATTTCAAAGTGTAACACACAATGTTATTGTTTAACCCAACAAGAGTGACCTGCCTTGTGCCACAACTTATACCGTTAGTAGGTCCTGTAATACCCAGAAGTTCAGGATTCCTTCTAGTTTCAAGCTGCCTGTATTCTTCTAAGGCCAAATCAGGTAAGTCTTCTTCTTCAGCAAGATGGTTACAAAGACAAGGTAATGATCAGTACACAAGAGAAGCTAAGTTTAACAATTTTAAATCGAGGGCAGCTTTCAAATTATTACAAATCAATGAAACATTCAAGCTACTTAAAAAGGATAAAGTGCAAAATGTGTTAGATTTAGGTGCTGCGCCAGGAGCATGGAATCAAGTATCCGTCGAGAAATGCCATCCTGATTCCAAAATTTTAGGTGTTGATATTTTAGTTTATACTCCTCCAAGGGGAGTTAGCTCCATGCAGGCTAATATATTAAGTAAGAAGACTCATCAAAATATCAGAGAGTTTTTTAAAATTGCAAATAGAGAGAGAGAATTAAAGGCAAAAAATCTTAAAGATATACAAACGAGTTCTGGTTTGATTGATTCCATCTCAGATACATCAATAATAGCAACTGAACTAGAAATATCATCTTCCTCTCCTTCTTCAATGCGAAAATTAAAAAAACACTCAAGTGCTTCTGATACTGAAAGACCAATAGATGTAGTCTTGAGTGATATGTACGTTCCATTTTTACAAATTTCAGGTTATCATTCGAGGACTACTAACAACCCATATCTTAGGATGGCTAACATGACCGGCATTTATACCAAGGATCATTTAATGTCTATGGATTTATGTGATGCTGCATTAATTGTATGTTGCGATTTGTTAAGGAAAGGTGGTGCTACAATCATGAAATTTTTCACCGGTGAAGAAGACAAGTTTTTAGAAGCCAGATTGAAAAAAGTGTTCAAAAAAGTTATTAGATACAAGCCTAAAGCTACCAGAGATGAATCAAGGGAATGTTATTTTATTTGTTTGGAAAAACGACAAGATATTGTGGATAAAGTTGAGGTGTTCAAAGTTGCCTAACATTTACTAATTATTTATTCTTGTATATAACAAATTTCGCATCACACGTAAAAATAAATAATTAACGAGACATTTTGTACTGCGCATTATTTTTCTATGGATCACAAAGAGTAGATTTAATTAAACAAAACAATATAGTATATGGATTGGGAAGACTCATCTCTACATTAAGAGAAGAAAAAGGGTAAAAACAAGACAATACAAGAGAAATAATTTAGCTAAGGGACGGTAGTAAATGAAAAATAAAAAGTGTAAATGATATATAAAAGATAATTATTCATTTTTTTTAAACAGCATTTATTCATCCTTCGAACTTTTCTTTTCAGTCACAGGTGAAGATGTGGCAGCTTCTTCTTCTTCTTCTTCCTCTTCTTCCTCTACTTCAGCTTCAACTTCCTTAATTTCTTCGGTAGACACTTGGCTTGGAGTTTCAACAACTTCGGTAGGTTCAGTAGTCACCGGAGAAGTATCTAAATCAATTAAACTTTGGGAAATTGAGCCTAATTCTGGAAATTGATCTGGAGCCTCACTTGGGGTCAATATTCTTGTAGCTAGTTTATCCTTACCTTGAAAAACCAAGCCTTTCTTCCAAAGTTCGACATTCTCATCAACTGCTTTAACATCACCAGAGTAATTCAAACTTAAAAGAGAAGCTTCTGGTAATCTATCAGTTTTTTGCAAAATTTTTGTACAACTTGGCAAATCATGAGCTGCCCATGAAGCAGAAAACGCTAAGTTGAATTTACCAGATTCAACAGCTTCATCACTTAATTTTTTTAATCCCTTAACATCGTTTAATGAAGAATATATTAATAATAATGACTGATAATCTTTACTTTTTTCGAAAGCTTCGATGGCTAACGTCAAATTCCAATTACTTAAAGCAACATCACCCAACTTCTTCCATTTGTGTGGAGTGTCATCTGCTGATGCAATTTCTTCAGCTAACTTCAAATTCAAAGTTTCAATAGCTAATTCAAATTTTTGTTCATTATCTCTAGATAATTCCAACGCCTTTTCTTTGTAACCTTGTTGCTCTAAAAATCTTGAAATCTTGGAAATATCTTTTTCGTCAACGTTGTCTAATAATTCATCAGCTTCATCTATCTCACCTCTTAAAACAACAGTTTGATATTCTAACACAGCTAATGATAAATGGTACGAAATAACATTAATATCTTTATCAGCAACATAGACTTTATTATCTCTTGCTAAATAACCCAATAAGTACATGGCCTTGTCAAAATGCGCCAAATTATTTATAGATCCACCAACTAAGTAATTTAATCTATTTGAAGAAGATGTGTAAATAAAGACATCACCAACCCATTTACCAGAAACAATTTCATCATCAACATCATATAAAACAGTCATAGATTCTTCAACACCTTCTTCATCCGAAATATCACCATTAGCTAAATGCTCTTGGAAGACTTCCTTGTCAAAACTTAAAGCATAAGCAGACCCACTAGAAACAACTAAAACTAACTCACCATTTTCAGACCAAATAACATCTTCAGCTTCAACGTCAACTCTTCTAACTAATTCGCCAGATTCCCAATCATAGAAAGATAAGAAACCATCAGATTTAATAGTTAACAAAGCACCACCAAATATTTTTTCAGCAGCATATAACATATTGACTTGGCCAGTTTTCTTTTCTTTGAAATTCTTGAAAATTTTGACACTAGCTTTAGATTCTCTAATTGCATAATAGTTGGAATCATTTGCCCAAGCAAAATCCAAAGCATTACCATACATCTTATTTCTCCATGCTAAAGCGGTGTACACAATATATTCATCATCACCGGTAACAGTGACATATCTACCATTTGGTGAGTGCTCTAAAGTACTTGGAAAGATTTCGATGGCACCTAATTCTTTATGAGTTAAAGGTAAGATTTCTGCATCTTCAATGGCTGCATCAGATGGTCTAATGACAGAGTTATAAATATCAGTATGCTTAGACCATACAATTTTTCCATTTTGCTCCATAGACATTAATGGTTTATCATCACCCAATTTGACAACAACATGACCAGTGTCGAACCCAACAGATAATAAGGAGGAACCTTTCTTAACAGCGACACACCAAGCTCTCTCCATTCTGTAATTTAATGTTTTTTCTAACTTGTAAGTATTCGAATTCCAGATCTTGATAGTGGCATCTTCGGAACCAGAAATAATCAATGGCATCTCAGGATGGAAGACAGCAAATGAAACATTAGACAAATGATCTTCTAAGGTTGCAACACATGATTTAGTTTGATAATCCCAAACTTTGACAGTTCTATCATCAGAGGAAGTAATTAAGTACGGCTTGTCACCATGCGGGTAATAGTCAACATAATTGAAACCCTTAGAATCAGGGGCAACTAAGGTGAAATTTGGAACGTTAGAACCTAAAGACCAAATCTTAACAGTTTTATCTAAACAAGCAGAAGCAAATGTATTAGAATCTTTGGGATTAAAAGCGACAGCCATAACATAATGTTGATGACCTTCGAAAGTTTGTTCTAATTTCCAATTGTTTTCCCAATTCCATAATCTGACTGTATAATCATCAGAAGAAGTTAAAACATAAGGTCTGGTAGGATGAACTGCAATGCATCTGATATAATCAGGATGAGCTTCAAATTGAGCAACTTTTTCACCAGTGTTGTAATTGTAAACTCTAACTTGGAAATCATCGGAACCTACAACAAGCCAGTTCTTTCTAGCAATGAATCTGCCCGCTCTAACAGGGACATTTGTAACATCGATCGTTTTAACCAAAGTATCAGTCTCATAAGACCAGATCTGAACCTTACCTGAGTATAAAGTAGTTAAGACCCAAGGTTCTGTAGGGTGAAAATCTATTCCCTTGACACGGTCAGACCTTGTGCTTGATATTTTCTAAGTTGAAAGAGGTAATTTGGTTAGTAGAAGTTGAATGATGAATAACTTGGAATTTGGTGATTCTTGAAGAATCAACTGTGCCGTATGAAAAGAATAAAGACATACCTTAATATCCAATTTCATAGTTGAAAATGATTCAAATGTGATATCAACCGAATTGGGATGATTCTAAGACGATGGGTTGTGCTGGGCAAGGTAAATCAGATAATCGAGTTTTGTTTTCCAGTGAATCGAAATGAGTTTAATGTTGAAAACAGCACAGCATTTAATATTATGGTGCAAGGATGCAAAGCATCGATTTCTTTTGTAGACAACATTAATTATGTCGACATCCCCTTGTTGGCGTTACGAAGCCCTGTGCGGTAAAAGCAAAGGAAGAAGAACACCTGTAAAGCTGAATGAACAACGATGAATCTTATCGCAAGATATAGCTTCCTGATCATCACATTTTTCTAGTAACATATTTATATATAGAAATTCCAATCGTATTACAATGTGGATTTTTGAATGGTGTATGTACCTCTGAAGCAAGTTATGGTTTATATGTTTCACTGTGTTTTCTGATCTCTAATGTTTTCCAGATCAAAGGGTCCCTCTCGTATACAATTCGATTTGTGTTTTACTAACAAATACTCACTAATGGCTTACTATTATAGTTCAAGACGTTTTAGCCTCTTTAGGTTTATGGAATAAGCATGCCAAATTATTATTCTTAGGTTTAGATAATGCTGGTAAAACTACTTTATTACACATGTTAAAAAATGATAGATTAGCGGCCTTACAACCAACTTTACATCCAACTTCGGAAGAATTATCAATCGGTAACGTAAGATTCACCACTTTTGATTTAGGTGGACATCAACAGGCAAGAAGATTATGGAAAGATTATTTCCCAGAAGTTAATGCAATTGTTTATTTAGTTGATGCTGCTGATACCCAAAGATTTGAAGAATCCAAAGCTGAATTAGACGCTTTATTTGCTATTGACGAATTAGCGAAGGTTCCTTTTTTAATTTTAGGTAATAAGATTGACTCTCCTAAGGCTGTTTCAGAAAACGAATTGAGACATTTCTTGGGATTATTCAACACCACTGGTAAAGGTAAAGTCCCTCTAACTGATACTAGACCGGTTGAAGTTTTTATGTGTTCTATTTTAATGAGACAAGGTTATGCTGAAGGTTTCAAATGGTTGTCTCAATATATTTAAACAACTTGTCTCATATTTCTTATTTTATTTTCTTTTGTACTAGCATAAGTCCAACTAATATTTCACACCTCATTACATTTGTTACTAATTAGGGAGGTTTCTTTGAATCAACCTTTTATGTAATAAATTATCAATAATTTTAGAAAACACGAAAATTAATTAAAATGTATTTCAATAAATGTACATGTAAAATGTAATAAAAGGTGAAATGAATTACGCTCTTCTCTTATTACCAAATGCTTCGCTTGATCCTTCACTTGATCCTAGCTTTCTCTTTTTACCTTCCTTTGCAAAATATTCTTTCTTTTTATCCTTCTCCTTGTCCCTCTTTGATTCTTCCAATTTAGCTAACTTCTTTAATCTTTCTCTATTCTTGTCACTCTTCTTTATCTTCTTCTTTTCCTCTTTATCATTCTTAATAGTTTGAATAGTTTGAATTAAGGAACGAGCTTTCTTTTCATCTCCACCCAAAATAACAGCTCTCTTTTGCAAGTAGCTTTGTTTCTTTTGCGTTTTCATTTTATGAATTTGTGATTTGAAAGGTAAATTGGCTTGAACAGATTTCGGGACTCTTAATGGATTAAATTTACGTTCTTTTCTTTCTACTTTCTTATACGTTGAATCATTTAGCATTGGCGTAGCAACTTCATTAGCGGCTCTAACTTGACCGGTCAGTCTCATACCTTGCCAATTTTCTTTATCTTTAACTAATAATGAAGTAACTGGGTTATAGAATTTCTTAGGATGAACAGGATACCAAGTTCTTAAAATAACGACATCACTTAACAAAGTTTTATCTTCAAAAGTAGCTCTATAGTGACCTTCAGGTTTGGATAATGCTCTTTTAATTTCACCCCTAATACCAGAAACAGTTTTAATTGAGGCACCTTCAAATTTAGCGACTTCTAAAGCAGAAGAAAACATATCTTTAATGAAAGCAGTATTACGAAAAATCTTGTAAGGATAACCAACTAGTTTTAATTTCTTAACAATTTCAACATCTGCATTTAAGTCCTCAACAATACCAGTTGCAGCAATTCTAAATTTACCGGTAGTATTGGTCTTGGAGACAACTTGGACCCCACAGAAAGTGGTATTTGGAGCGACTAATGGGCCATAGAAAGTAGCAAAACAATAAGCATGTTCAGGGGTGTATTTTAACATTCTATTTCTTGTTCTAGAATCTGAAGTTGTATATACTGGTAATGTCTGGAATCTTCTCCAACCAAGAGATAAGATTAAAGGATCATTTGATTTTAGGATTTTTTTATGCCATCTATGCCTTCTTATTCTAACATTTAAGTAACCAAATCTATCTTCAGTCTGCAATAATCCTCCTATGATAATTGGGAAAAGGGGATCAAAGTTCTCCATAAATTCCATAGGCAGTCGCTCAAATGTAACTTTAACGTATGAACCTGCTCTGAAACCTTCAATCTTTGTTCTTACTTTATCATCCAACTTAGATAGTTCAGACTTGTTAATTTCCAATTGTTTAGCCATCTTGGCCTTTTGAAATTCATACCAAGTATCATGTTCATTAAATGGATCATCTTTATTATTTGACATCTCTTCTTCTTCAAATTGCTGCTTTAGTTTTTCTTTCTTTTTGGAGTTCATTGCTCTTTGTTGATCAACAGATAATTTATCATCAGATTCAGATTCACCTTCATTATCGGAGTTCAACCCCATTTCGTCTTTCATCTCTTCAGCATCGAAATCGGCAAAATCATCTTTTGCTTCGTCGTTAGCCTCTTTACCATCCTCCAAATCTTCGAAATCACCATACATCTCGTCATCATCATCCATATTCTCTCTTTCATCTAGTCTTTCTTTTGCAGATAAAAAGAATCTAGATTTCAATAAAGTCATACAATCACCAGTGGAATCCCATTTCTCTTGTAGATTCTCTGTCTTTTCTAAAGTGGGTTCATCAGCAGTAGAAGCGGTAATAGTGGTTTCGTTCTTTTTCTTGAAGAAATTATCACTATCATCTTCAATATTTTCTTCTGAAATATCATCGGGCATTTCAGTTTCTTCTTGGTTCCATCTAGATATGGCATCTGCAGGATCAATATTGTTCATATAAATTAGTTTATTAATATCCCAAGTCTTCTTAACCTCTACATGTTTTAGTTTAGAACCGATCGTTTGCCATTCAGACAAATCTTCATTATCACTTAATTCAAATTCGGAATCTGATTCAAATTGTAATTCTTCTGATTTGGAATTGTTATCTGAGAAATCGATCTTAGACTTTGCGAATCTTGCCTTTTCATCAGCAGTCTCATCAAATTCAAAATCTTCATTTTCATCACTAGTAATGTCTTCATCATTTATTTCTTCTAATTTTTCCTGAACTTTAGCATGCCTTAAAGAAGATCTACCAGAATTACCTCTTAGTTCTTCGATTAATTCATCTTCTTCGGAATCATCATCATTATCTTCTTGATAAATTACTTTCACTTCAGAGTCATCACTGAATAATCTAACACCAGAATCACCTTTTCTTTGTTCCCTTATATCCATAAGTTTTGCAGCCTTCTGTAAATCAGTGATCATTTTTTCACCGACACCGTCTTCCTCACCATCCTTAAAAGATTCTTTACCAACATCAACATAAACTGCATCTTTATCAATTAAAACACCATGAATGTCAGTCATTGGAGCATAAATGATTTTTTGTTTATCTTCTAATCTTTTTCTACGTCTGATTTTAGGTGGAGCAGGCTGGCCATTTTCTTCAGCTTGCTTTGCTTGTTCTCTTTCAAATTCCTCCAATTTTTGTTCAAAATACGGGGTAGGACATGGGTCTGGTAGTTTTTCAACTGTACTAATCGTATAATCACCAACTCCAGCAATATGAACTCTAGAATTTTCTTTTGGTAAAGAAGTACCATGTAGATAACCATAAACTGCAATTTTTCTATCGCATTTCGGATTTCTTTCGATTGATGCAGGATGAGTTAGATCAATTACTCTGTCACCTAAAAGATAAGGATGCTCATTTCTCCATTTCAAAGGTCTGAACTTCATCACTGATATAAATCTAGTTAAATTCAAAATTTCTCGATCTGGATATCTACCATTAATGACACCTGATAAATAAAATAACTTGGCACCTTGATAAACTTCAGTCCAAAATCTCTGTTTAAGCCTTTTCTTTGATGATCTTAAAGTGGACTGTTTTTTAAATAAATCTAAATGTGTGGTAACACCTAAAACTTTAGGCATACCATGGTGTTGAGCAATGTTTAAAAATTCCATAGTTTCCATTTCAAAACCAAAATTACCATCAATTAATAATAAAACTAAATCAGCAACTTTAGCAATATCAATCATGGAATTTAAATCGTTATTACATTCAATAAAAGTCAATCTCCTTCTCTTACCACTGACAACAGTAATTGGACCTTTGATGTCATTCAACGTAGTTTTGGTTAATCTTCTAACCAAAGATCTAATTAAAGTGGTTTTACCAGTACCTGGTGGTCCAACAACTGCTACAATAACTGGAGGAGGATCATCATCAGGTGTACGATCTACCATTGGTACATGGAGTCTTGTTTCATTCTTTTCACTGGTTCTTTTAGCTTGCTTTTGTAATTTACCTGGTTTTGAAACTGTGAAAGCTTTTGCATTGTGACCTTGTGAATGTAGCTTTTGTTTGTTATGAGTCTTTTTAGTCGACCCTCTATGTATCTTGTTTACCTGTTGAGAGTCCATACTTTATAAAACTCTGAGTGAGTATAACAAACTATGGAAGAACAGTTATTACAACAATCTATAACTCTAAGGTAATCGAACGAAAAATCAATAGTGAAAATAAAAAAATAAAAAAAATATAAAATTTGTGAGTGCATAATCCGGATTCATTAATCCGGATAATGTAGTAGTTACCGACGCGTCTATATTTTGTAGTTACCCGGCTTGCACCACCGAAATTTGGTCTGTTTAGATTTAATTAAAAGTGTTCTGAAATGACTTCTTCAAGAATTAGAACAGCCCGTTAGTTCTTCCTGTGCCTTATTTTAAAATACATTACACAAACTTTCCTTCTTCATAACGACTACGTTATTATAATTAATACCACTAACTATTCTCAGTTCACTTTTATAACATAAAAGAAACATATACTACTTTATTACGAGTATTCAATATGATGATTCAAACTCCAACCAGTATCCCAATGAGTCATAAGAGCTCCAGTCTTAATAACAGTTCGAATTCTACCTCTAAAAAGTACAATAATAAACAAAAGAAATCAAATTTTGATATTCCCCCTCAATGTTTCTTACCTGATGGTACAGCTGTCAATTTTGGTGGCTCAAATTCAAATCCAAACACCTCAAAGAAAAACCACTTCAGACATAACAGTGGTAACAACTCCAACAGGAAGAATAAAGCTACCCTAAAATCTACTTCGGATGACATTAAGAAGAGTACACAGGATTTAAAGGATCTACTATCGGCTCCTATTCTCCTGCCTAACGGTGAAAAGCCAGATTTTGGTAATTCTAACCCCTCTTCTTCTTCCTCTGTTTCTAGTTCAAAGAAAAATAACAAGAAGAGTTTATCTAATGGAGAAAAATTGGATTTTAATGTTAATGGCAAACATAGTAAATCCAAGAAATCTCCCTCTAATAGATCTACGGACAAATTTGAAATCCCTGATATTCAAGCTCTCCCTGATGGCCAAAGACCTGATTTCGGTAGTTCATACTCTTCTCCATCATCCTCTTCTTCATCATACTCATCAAACCCATCTCATAGATATAACCCCAAGAAATCTGATTCTTATGCTTCAACTTCTTCAACTTCTATTGCAACTGATTCTGGTTCAGTTTATGCGGGTTCATCTTTTCATAGTGCGCCATCTGCCGTTTCTTTGCCTAAACCTTCGTTCATGAGCAAGAAATAATCTCAGTTAAAGTAATGATGGAGTTTCTGTTGTGTTTATCTCACATTTTATTATTTTGCTCGTGCTAATAGACTTGTATTATAAACTTTTTTTCATTATTTGACAAATATTGACGTCCATGTTAAGTTATCATCTCCTTTCATTTCAATTTATTTTAGTTTATTCTTCATTTCGCTTATTTTCTTGCATGCTTGCCAGCATTTGATTACCTCGGTACATTTTCTACTATCATTCACCATCCATGCCACCAACTCTGCTCCATCTATTTTATTAACCTTCTAACACTTGTTTCCTTCAAAAGAACTTAAGATTTCAGAATCAATAAATTTTGGTGTATTATTCCTCCTTCAAATTTTTTCATTAGTTCAATTGTTTTTGTCTGGTTTGCTTTCCTTTCAGTTCATTTGCTTTTTGTTCCAATTAATACCTTTTTATTTATTAATTAACGATTCATCACTTGAATAATGTCAATATATAATGCATCATGTGTTCTTTTGAAATCATTCTATTAAAAGTTTATTTGTTCTGATTAAAGAACCTATTTGAAGTACCATGCAAGACCATTTCTTTGTAATGTATTTCATCACACAACCTTTCTTTTTTGTTGTACAACAACTTATTATTAAAACTATATGATGGTTTTCTACAAATATAACGTTAACCGTTTGATTGTTACGACAAACTCATACTCACATACCAACCATTATTCCTGCTTGGTTTACTATTTTTATCAGTTTTTATCTCCATTATGCTTTTGTTTAAATCCGGATTATTTTAATTCTTAAGTGGCTTTTTGGTCCATCAGCTTTATTGATTTTATTTTCCATGGGTTTTGAAATAGGATTTTCACTTTGTTTGCTTGTTTGGGGTTGTTTCAGTTTACGCTTGTTATACATGCATAACTTTTCTCTGGTTTTTTTTGTTTTGATTTTTTAGTTTTTATTTAAATTTGCTTATATCTATTGTTTTGGATTTTTAACTTCCTTGCTTTGTTAATTCGTTTGGATTTTCCTTTTATATCTTTTGATTTATTTTTATCGATTCTATTTTTTGTTATTCCAGCTTGATCTTCGATTGTTCTTGTCCTTTTATTCTTTTATTCTTTTATTCTTTTATTCTTTTATTCTTTTATTCTTTTATTCTTTTATTCTTTTATTCTTTCTATTTACTAGTTTTATTTTATCATATTTATCAATTTTATATTTTTCTTCAATACCATAGCTTTTCTGACTTCTTCAGATTGATTTGTGTTGTAGTCTCTAGCTTGATAACTAGCATAAATTCTAGAAGTAGCGAACTACTTTTTTTTCTTTTGTACGTTCACAATTAATTATCAAATCTTTAATAGTAACAAGTTAAAACAAACCGAATCACCAGATCGTGGCGTTATCTGTTAATTAGATATATCATAGATATAAGCAATATATAAAAGATGCCAGCTTCGAGAGGATTCCGAAAGCAAAAAAAGGAATCCATCTCGTCATCATTAACTGAAGGTGATCAACCTTCACAACAGCAATTTGGCAATCGGAGAAGAGAAAGATCATTAGCAAGACACCAAAGGAATTCAATATCATCTAATTCATCAGGTATCAATGTACCAGGAACTCAATCTATTTATTCAAGTGTTTCACATGTCGATGAAAATGAAACTGAAATGTTTTCAGGTGCTGCCGCTAATGTTATTCCAACTGCCATTTCCTCATTCCATCATCATAACCATGAATTATCAAATGCTGCTACTGTTTCTGGATCAAACTACAGATCTCCTTCATTACACAGTTTCAAATCTCCTCCTGGTTCAGGAATCTTACTGCATCAAGGTAGTCAAGGGGGGGCAATCGAAGAATTGAATTTAGATGATGTGATTGATAATGAAGATGGATGTGAATTGAAGCCAGTCGATTCAAATGTGAGTTTTGCTGATCGTGTAAATTTTAGATTTTTTACAACTCAAGAAATTGAAGACGCCAAGGGTGTTTCAACTTTCAATAAAACCAATAATAATGGGGAAGTTGTTGATGTTGATTATGATACAAATTGGAACACTTACGAAAATGACTACTCTGAAAATGAGTTGGACTATCAAATCAAAACACAGCAATATTTAACTCGATTAGAAGAATTAAGTGGGACGAGAAGTGCTACTGGTTATGGCTCAATAAGTGGTAGTAGAGAGAATACGTCTGAGTATGATAATAATGAAGACAATTATAACTCCCGAATATTTGGTGAGGATGAAGAAGATAGGAAAGAACTGATTTCTGCCAGAAACGCAGATATAGACCAGCATGATAGATTATTTGGTGCAAGATTTCCAGCTAAAAACCATAACCAAAGATTTTACATCGCTGAAGAAGATTTAGTTGTTGGTATAGCAGGCTATAGAACTTCAAAATTGAAGTCAGTACTCTATTATATTTTCATCGTTTGTTCATTTGGATTGGGTTATTTGGCACTAAGATGGTTTCCTAGATATCGAATCAAGATGATGGGTGATGAAGTTCCTTTAGGTAAAGCAGAATGGGTGGTCATTGAAGATGAATTTGGCGTCTTAGATATACAGCACGTCGATAGGCAATGGTACAATAAGAAATTGTCAAGCTTTCTCCCTAAAAAGCCGAAAGAAGAGGAAAGAAAGGATTTCGAAGAAGGGGACATCACTAAAGATATTGATAGACATAAAGACACCCTCATATATGAAGAAGGGTTAGATCCAATTGTTCCAGTTTTAATTTCATTTGAATACAGATACATGGTCTTATTTTATGACCCGGTTGATGATCTTTATAAATTGGCTAATAACTGGTTTGATGAGAAATGGTGTTATTATCCTGAAATTAAAGAAGGTATAACTGAAGAGATTTTCAAATGTAGGAAAATGATTTTTGGAAAAAATTTAATTAATATCAAAGAAAAATCAATCATTCAACTGTTAATCGATGAGATTTTACACCCATTCTATGTCTTTCAAATTTTCTCTATTATGCTTTGGATAGCGGATGATTATTATTATTATGCGTTTTGTATTTTTATTATTTCGCTTTTCTCGATTGTTGATTCCTTAGTTGAGACTAGAAAAACTATGGAAAGAATGAGACATTTGTCAAAATTTCAATGTGATGTTAGAGTCTGGAGAAGTGGATTCTGGAAAGAAACGACTTCCGATAATTTGGTTCCTGGTGATATTTATGAAGTTTCCGATCCTTCATTAAGTATATTTCCATGTGATTCGATTTTACTTTCTGGTGATTGTATCGTTAATGAAGCTATGCTAACCGGTGAGTCTGTCCCTGTTTCTAAAATTCCAATTAGTCCAGAATTTGCGAGGGGCTTAAAAGACGAGTTTAATAGTGCTAAATTTTCTAATTCTCTATCTAGAGCCTTCTTATATAATGGTACAAAAATTGTTAGATGCAGGTATGGTGCAGAAAACGAGTTAGCTACTGCTCTAGTTGTAAGAACTGGTTTCAACACAACGAAAGGTGCGTTGGTAAGATCTATGCTATTTCCCAAACCAAACGGATTTAAGTTTTATGAAGATTCTTTCAAGTATATCGGGGTTATGTTTCTTATTGCTTGTATAGGTTTCATATTTTCAACCATTAACTTCATAAAGCTAGGTCTGGGTTGGAAAGTTATTATTTTCAGAGCTTTAGATTTAATTACCATCGTGGTTCCACCTGCCTTACCAGCTACATTAACTATTGGTACTAGTTTTGCTTTGTCTAGACTACGTAAGAAAAATATTTTCTGTATTGCTCCAACTAGAGTCAATGTTGGTGGAAAATTAGATGTTATGTGTTTTGATAAAACAGGTACCTTAACTGAAGAAGGTTTAGATATTATGGGTGTCCACATTTCACAATCAATGAAAAATAGAAATGCTTGTGAATTCAGCGAAATGAAGAGTAATGCAAAAGAATTAATTGGTGATGATCCTGGTAATCAACAAGGTTATAACCTGTTCTTAAGTATGCTGACTTGTCATTCGTTGAAGTTAATTGAAAATGAGCTCTGTGGTGATCCTTTAGATTACAAGATGTTTCAGTTTACTGATTGGGATATGGTCGAGAATCCAGATAAAGACTTCGCTCTATCTAAATTTATGAGTTATTATAAAGTCCCCCATGCCTCATCTCCCATTTTATTCAAATCCAAAAATTCTAGTTCTAATATTAATTCAATGTTTGTTCAATTAAAAGAATACGAGTTCATTTCTCAACTAAGAAGGATGTCTGTTATTACACAATCATTAGATAATCCACGATATCTGAATGTTTTTGTTAAAGGTGCCCCAGAAGTTATGGGATCGTTATGCTTGCCAGAATCTTTACCTATTAATTATGAAGAATTCTTACATAAATATACTCACAACGGTTACAGAGTTATTGCGTGTGCTACCAAGACTCTTAAAGTTTCAGGTATTCAATCCAATACCAGAGATTTGTCATTTTTAGATAATTTATCAAGGGAAAGAATTGAATCAGAATTGGAATTTATTGGTTTCATTATTTTTGAAAATAGACTAAAGAGTTCTACTAAAGTTGCATTGGATGAACTAAATGATGCTGAAATTAGAACTATTATGTGTACCGGTGACAATGTTCTAACTGCGATAAGTGTTGGCAGAGAAAGTCAGTTAATTAAACCTAATCATAAAGTTTATATATCATCATTTAATTATGATGAAGAACTCAATTCAGGAGAAGGTAAATATATACCACCTATTCTGTGGACAGAAGTTGATGATCCAGATTTACAGTTGGATGCAGTGACTATGGCTCCTTTAGATGTCACCCAAGATGAGAATTATTGTGTTGCTGTTACTGGTGATATCTTTAAATTTATGCTAACAGAATTAGCTGATATGGAATTCTTAATAGAGAAAATGCTGATGAAATGTGCAATTTTTGCTAGGATGTCCCCTGATGAAAAGCATGAACTAGTCGATAGATTAAAAGTTTTAGACTATACAGTTGGGTTTTGTGGTGATGGTGCTAATGATTGTGGTGCTTTGAAGGCTGCTGATGTTGGTATTTCATTAAGTGAGGCTGAAGCTTCTGTTGCAGCTCCATTTACTTCCAGGGTTTTTGAAATTTCTTGTGTCTTGGATGTTATTAAAGAAGGTAGAGCTTCACTAGTTACAAGTTTCTCTTGTTTCCAATATATGTCCTTGTATTCTGCTATTCAATTCGTTACTGTTTCGCTCTTGTATAAAGAAGGCACAAACTTAGGTGATTTTCAGTTTTTGTACATTGATTTGTGCTTAATTATTCCAATTGCTGTCTTTATGTCCTGGTCTGAACCATACCATAAAATATGTGTGAAAAAGTCCACTGCCAACTTAATATCACCAAAAATTATCTTACCTTTATTAGGTAATATTCTAATTATTCTATGTTTCCAGATATTCATTTATAAATACATCAAAGAACATTTAAGTTTACTTTCTTGGTATACCAAACCAGTTCCAGGTGATGATGATGCAGTCAAGAGTACCGATAATACTCTTTTATTTTTGTATGCTAACTATCAATATATTTTAATTGCATTGGTGTTGACAGTTGGCCCACCTTATAGAGAACCGGCTACTTCTAACCATGCATTCATTATCACAATTATCACTACCTTAGCTGTATCCACTATATTGATGTTTGTGAATCCCGGAGCTTGGCTCGGAGATCTGATGGATTTAACATGGCTTTCTGGTGAACCCAAATTTATTGTGGTACTAGCTTCGATTCTCAATTATGGTGCTTTAGAAGTTGGTGATAAATTTTTATTTTTGAAGTTGGCCAAATTCTACAAGAAAAGTTTTGGTAAACCTGTATCAAAGAAGAAGTTCAAGAATTTGAAAAGAGAGTTTAAGAGTTTAGGGTGTGCTTGATGGGTTGGAAATGTTTTCTTTTGTATCGATGTACGGTTATAGAACTTTTTATATTCTTTTTCTTTTGTATGAAATCACTATTGGATTTTTTTGAAACATTCAGATTTATGATTTTATCAAAAGTTATATCTATAAGTAAAGAAAAGAGGTTGCTCTTATGTATAATAAAATAAATAAAATGTTAATTTGCAAATAAACACTAAAACACTTCAATAGCTTCACCATTTTTTTCCTAAAACATTCTGAACACAATGCTTATAGGCTTGAAACTCAGCAAGGCAGGTATCCTTGGATATATTTTCATAGTTTTTTAATATGCATTGGCCATAAACGCTTGATTCTCTGGAGCATTTAACGGTAGCATTCATTAAATTTTTCACTTGAGAACCAGACTTTTTTTGTCGGAGAAGAGACTTAGCTGATGGTGACATAATTATCTTTAACTTCTGGGATTTTGTGTGACACCGGTATACTTGCGAAAAATACATGTTTGATAAAAACTATGTAACGCTTTTTACTCCGCAATCGGACCCAAAACTGGCAAAATTGTTAGTTTCCTGCGCCATCTGATTCGGTAATGCGCCTTTCTCAATTAGCCACTAAATTTACAATTCAAACAGTTCAAATCATAGATGATTGGATCATGATTTGCCTTCTGAACAGTATATACTCTTATTTGACACATTTCAACCAGGTATAGTTCAAAATGGGAAAACTCAGTTATCTTCCAGCTTTGGGAGATGTGAATACTTCATTATCGGAAGAACAACTCACCATTTTAGAACAGCAGGTGGAATCAGAGCAACCGGATCCAACTGTTCAATCTCAGTTCAACCTAGCTTGGGGTTTGATAAAATCAATGGATAAGGATGATAACAAACAGGGTATTAATATATTAACTGAAATTTACAAAACAGTTCCGGCAAGAAGACGTGAATGTTTATATTACTTATCTATTGGTTGTTTTAAAATTAGTGAATATGGAGAAAGTAAAAGGTATATTGATGCTTTGTTGTTGCATGAACCTGATAACATGCAAGCTATCCATTTGAAAGAAGAAATTGAAACACAATTGTCCAAAGATGGTTTGGTGGGTGTGGCTATTTTAGGTGGATTGACTGCTATCGGTGTTGGTATTGCTAGCTTCTTAGTTCAGCACAAAAGAAAATAGCTACAATATCTGTTTTCTAATTTCCATTTATTCTATTCTCATTATGTGTGGTTTATACAGTACAGTTTTCTGATCTGATTTTGTTATATTTGTTTATATTTGTTTGTTTTCTTGTTTTCCTGTTTTATGTGGTACATAGTTTAGTTCAGACCTTTCGGCATAACTTATTTTACAAAATACTAAAAATAGGGTCCAATTAATTATTATTCAACCCTCGAAAGTTAAAACACAAACTGAGAGAAAATTACTCTTAACAAAATGAAAGGAATAATATTTGTATAATATTGGAGATAAATAAAAAAAAAGAAAAATAAATTAATAACTAATTAGATTTTTTTAAAGAAAAAATGTCTATTCGAGTAAAAAACAGAAAGGATCAAGATTTATTCATCCTGATCGACCAAGCCACCTTCTTTACACAAAGAGTAGAATAAAGAATCTTTTCTCTTTAATAAATTGGCAGGAGTATCAAACTCAGCAACTTCACCTTTCTCCAAAACAATGATCCTATCACTATCAATAATTGTGTTCAATCTGTGTGCGATAGTTAAAATCGTTCTCTCCTTAAAAGCACCTCTAATGGTTTCTTGAACAATCGAATCAGTTTCAATATCAACATTAGCTGTGGCTTCGTCTAAGACTAAAATCTTACAGTTATCTTTGACTAAAGCTCTAGCCAAACACATTAATTGTCGTTGACCAACAGACAAATTAGAGCCACCTTCTGATAACTTAACATTTAATGGATTATGTGAAAGTTCATCTTTCTCGGCATACTCTTCGTACATCTGTAAAACATAATTCTTCAAATGAGATAACTCTAACGCTTTTAGTAATTCTTCATCTGTGTATTGATCTGTTGGATCCAAATTAGATCTTACAGTACCTTCAAAAATTTGCGAATCCTGTGGAATGATAGATAATCTTGATCTTAAATCATATAAACCAATTTCATCTGTCTTAACTTCATCGACTACGATATTACCTTGGGTAGCTTCAATAATTCTGAAAAGTGCCAAAGTTAATGATGATTTACCAGCACCAGTTCTACCAACAATTCCAATTTTCTCTTTTGAATTAATAGTCAAATTAATATTTTTTAATGCTAAGTCTAACTCTGCTCTGTATCTAGTTGAATAATCTTTAAAATTAATCACACCTTTAAAAGGCCATTTGGAAGCTGGTCTTCTATCTTCAATAATGGATGGAGCCTCGGGCTTCAATTTAGAGTATTCATAAACTCTTTCAACAGACACGATGTTGGATTCAATATCAACGGTCATTCTAACAATCCAATTTAAAGATTGAGTAATTTGTAAAGCATATGAAACAGCTAAACCAACTAAACCAGGAGTAACATGACCAGACTTCAAAGTTAAAATTAATAATCCAGAAGCACCTAAAATAACCAAGGAACCTAAAAATTCTAATCTAACAGCCAACCATCTGTTAGCACTAACAGAAGGATGATATGCACTCATATTAACATCAACTTTATGTCTGTTCAAATAAGAAAATCTATTTAATTGACCATAGGCTCTAATGGTAGCAACACCACTTAAAGTTTCTTGGAAATGAGCAAAAATTGGTGATCTAGAAACAGAATCCAATCTTCTTAATTCTCTCGAAGTAGCTAAGTAGTACTTCTGGTAAAATTTGTATAAGAAAGCTAATGGTAAGATTAGGAAAATAAATTGCCAAGTTGAATAAATAATAACTAGCATAGTGAAGGAAACCTTTGTAGCATTATTGAAAAACATAGCAAAAACCCTGAACAAATTTTCATCAATTTTATAAATATCATTGGAAAATCTATTTAAAATTCTACCAATTGGAGTGGTTTCAAAGAATTGCATCGGTGCTTTTAAGACTGAATCTAACATAATCTGATGTAAATATTTAGAACCAGATATTGAACATAATAGCCATTGGATAAGGGTTTGACACATTAGTAAAGTTGAAGAACTCAAACAAATAGCTAAATAAATGCACAGATATTTCAAAGGATGGGGATTATAACCGGCACCAGAATTAACTTCAGACCAATATTTTAACCAAATATTAGCGACAACAGTAAGAGCCATGGTGAAAACCATAATTGTTAAAAAGATAACGACATTTCTAATTCCACAGGCTTTCGCATAAAGTTTATAAATTTCATTCGAAACTTTTCCTTGCTCGTGTTTTTCATCTCTACCAGATTTTAATTGTTCTTCTTCTTTTAATTGTTCAGCAACTTCATAATCTTCAACCTCAGCCCTATGCAATTCAGTTTCAGAGATTTTCTTTATCTCCTCATCCAAATCGCTTGGTTCAGAGTAAGTATCTTCAGAAGGTTCTTTATCATAACTTGTTTCAACAATAGAGTTTTGTTTATCATTAGTATCATTTTTCTTACTACCAAATTCAGCAATCAAAGAAGCTAATTTTGAGTCATCTTTGGCGATAATATCATCATATGCACCTTCTTCGATAATTCTACCACCGTCAATCATTGAAATATGGTTTGAAAATCTCAAAACATTCAAGTTATTAGTAGCCAATATTCTACATCTTGAAGTTAACAAACCATCAGGACCTAAAACATTATGAATTAAATGTTTTCCAACATGCTCATCAACAGCACTTAAAATATCGTCCAGAATATAAATATCAGCTCTTGCATATACAGCTCTAGCTAATGACAATCTTGCCTTTTGACCACCAGATAAACTAATACCTTTTTCACCGACTTGGGTAAGATCACCATCCGGTAACACACTTAAATCATGGGTCAAAGCACAAGCCTTAATAGTCTGATTATAGAATTCTGGATCGTATTTACAACCAAATAAAATATTTCCTTTAATTGTACCATTCATAATCCAAGGTACTTGAGGAACGTAGGCGATAGAACCATGTAAGAATACTAAACCTTTTGGCTTATGCAAGTCACCTAACAATGCTTGTAAAATAGCGGATTTACCTGAACCAACTCTACCGATAATACAAGAAAGTTCACCTTTCTTAGCAACATAATTGATTCTAGTAAGCGCAACTTTGTAAGGGTCTCTAGTCCATAAGAAATCAGCATCCTCAATCTTGGCAGCTACGTCACCAATCTTTTGAACAGTTGGTAATCTATTAATAGAATCATCATTTAATTCGTCACCGGTCAAGAAGTCTGTTAATCTTTTCAAAGAAACTTGAGCCTCGATAATATTACCAACAGTCCAAGGTATAACAGCTAATGGGAAACCTAATAAATTGAATAAAGATAAAGCTGTAAAAACAATATCGGTAGATAATGGGATATCGCTATTCATTAAAATAAATAAACCAAAAGTAGAGAAACTAACTAAATAAGGAGCGTTGTTGAATATAAATTGGAAACCAGCTTGGAACATACCTAATGTTCTCAAATTTTTCAATTCTTTTTCATTTCTAACATATGTTAATTTTTCTCTATATGGTTGTTCCCAAGCATATAACTTCAAGGATTTCATATTATTTAAAATTTCAGAGATAATACTCGTCCTCTCATCTTTAACTTTCATTTGTCTTTTCTGTAACTCCTTTTGTTTCTTGAAAATAAAAGTATTTAAAGGAACGGTGATAACTAAAACAATAACACCAATCCACATAGCGTTACCTAGTAAATTATATAGGGAAATCAAGCACAATGTGATTTGAAATGGACCAGACCAAATGATATTTAAATTTTGGCACAAATCTTGCAGTCTTTGGGTATCAACAGACATCAAGTTGACGATATCACCAGATGCTTTTTTTTGTTTGGATTCAACCGATAAAACCAAGGATTTTTTATAAATTAGAGAAGTCAGTGAAGATCTAACTTTCATACCAGTGTTAAAGACTCTTTCAAAATATTGATGTAGGAAAGCAGTTTGGATAACAGATATACCAAACATAGCAATAACAATCATAAATCCGTTGGTTAATGGAGTATCTGTACCTTTTTTATATTCATTAACAAATATAATCAACCTCTTTAATAATTGAGGTTGAATAAAGGCCATGCAATCTTGAATTAATTTGAAAAAACCTGCAACTATAAATGGACCACCAAAAGACTTAGATAAGGCCCAACCTAAAGAAGGGCTAGACTTATAATTGAGTTCATTACTCCAATTATGTTCTAAGGTAGTTGCTAAAGTTTTAGACTGTAAATCATTTGGTAATGGAGGTAAGTCTCTCTGATCCAAAAACTTAGAATAACCCTTTTGCATTAATGGAGTTAACCAACTAAAAGTGATCTTAGCAAAAATATTTGAATAATCATAAATGTTATATTTAAGAGTTGAGTCAAGAACTAGCGTAGGTGCAGTTGTTATTTCCAAAAATTCAATAAATAAAGAATTAATTGTTGTTAATATAGTAAATTGTAAGATTGGTTGAGGCGATGGTCTAATTGAAACATTAATAATTCTAAAGCCACCAATAATTGCTGAAAAGCCCCAGTAAACGATCAAAACGGTTGAAGAGAGGAAACTCTTGTAGTTTTCAATATAAGATAATAATAGAGCAATGAATAAAACAAAAAAATTTCCAACAGTTGACCAAAATGTAATATCATTTATGTAAGTTATATAGGGCTGAGAGTACGTGGAATAATTTGCAGTAGCGATAACCAAAGCCAATTGAAAGACAATCTGTAATAGAATTAAACCCATCTTTACTGGAAACCAAGCAGTAGATCTCGAATTGATATTTTTCAATTTTCTTAATCTATATATTTGAACAGAGGCTAAGATCAGCAAATAAAGAGAGAGTAGGTTAACCAAAATACCATTAGTAAAGCAAGGAGAAAGGTCGGAGAGAGCAGATATAATACTGAAGCCTTCACTATCGTAACAACCACAATGCGGTAAGACAGTATGAACAGTATTATTTGATTTGAAAGTATCAAATTGAGCAGGAGAACCCAAAACATTAAACCTTTCAATCATTGAAACTATGGCATCATTGTTGCCATACTTTGATGGAGTTAAATAAGCCCAAATCTCATCAACAGATCCAGCCAAATAATCACCTTGAATTAAGTCTCCAGTAGGCAGAATATCCATTTTTTAGTAATGCGTTTGGATTTACTATAAGGAAAAAAAAGGTTCAGGTCTCAAAGGAAAAGCTCAAAAGTTTATAAATTACGAAATACATTAATAATTAATGTTCCGCTGACAATCGTAAGTTGCGGTAGTGTCGCGGCGCTAACTTTATAAACGCCGACAAGTGCAATCGCAGGTTTGTTTGTTTCTTTTCAGTTGGCTTCTTTATCATATCAATAAGTTAGCTTGTAATGGAGAAGTTATTGGTAGATATTCAATCTGAAGGTGATTTCTGTAGAACATGTGATTTTCTGGCTTTTTAATTAGTGTATAAGAGACCTTATTACTTTCTAGATATATAGCTTTTACAGTTCTCTGGAGTTCCTATAGCGGGTGCCTCACTAATTTCATTCGAGTAGTTTAATCATATAATAATTGATAAACCCTTATATCATGTATTAAATTTTCTAATCTTCTGAAGAACGCTACCGAATCCAGGATACTGCTAGAAAGCAAAGTCAGAAAGTAAAAATTGGTGGTGTGCCACACAAGTTTACTGCACCTCCTACCATAGCCACATTTACCATTTTGGGCTAAATGTAAATTGTTTTAATTTCTTCACGTAAATTGCCATGTTTGCTTTGTTACATGTACTCTTTTCTTCTAGGGTTCTAAAACAACACGAATATTAGTCAAGATACCACATATAATTCTTTTTAAATTGCCCTAGAAGTTAACTTATTGCTGCCACTGCCACCGCCACCGCCGCCTTGTCTTTCTTTTACTTTAGATACTTCTCACTAGCTTTCCACCAGATAACTTAGTTAGAACGTTATTTTGTCGTCAATATTTCTGTCTATCTAACAATCGATACCAAACAGCTACTTTGATCCAAATGGCTAACGTTGCTATTACCTCAAGGAGAACTACAGATATGTTACATATACATCCAAAACGAGAAATCTTAAGTGATTTGACTAATGATTCCTCTTCCTCCTCCTCTTCTCCTTCTTCAAATTATATTGATGAACTTGATTTCGCTAGTAACAGTAAACTGGAGAATTCATCACCGAACTGCTACTCTTCTTCTGCTATAGTTAAAAAAGAAACAGACCAACAAGAACTTTTAAGTGAATCTGATTACTCAGACCTTTCCAACTCACTAGTCAAGAGAGAAGTTGACTCCTCATTTCCAATTATCAAAAATAAAACTATCAGTGATAGCAAAGAAAACGGCTATATTCTTGTTGAAAGTGAAATTAGCACACCACCCATTAAAAGTGAGTATGATGGCAATCTTAGTACTGGCAATTATAAATTATTGAACTCTTTGTTGCAACCGAAACAAGTCTCAACTCCAATCTCACAATTTCCATCACCGAGGAAAGCAACAAATAGAAAGCCAAAATTGAAGTATAGACCTCCAAATGGTACAGTTCTAGATCTTACAAACTTAAATTTATCTCAAAGCTTAAATGATCAAATTGAAATTGAAGATTTGTCCTTCCTACATTATGCCTTAACTTATTCCAGAAAGATTGTTGCGATCACAGGAGCAGGTATTTCCGTGGGATCTGGTATCCCTGATTTCCGATCGTCAAATGGTCTATTCAACAATTTGGCATCTAAGGGAGCGGGGTCAGGTAAAAATCTATTTGATTACAATTTATTCAGATCTCCGGAAACGATTGGAAAGTTCGAAAATATGATTAAAACTTTACATCAACTATCAAATTCAAGTAAACCATCTTCATTTCATCAAATGATTAATAGTATTTCGGAACAAGGGAGACTGCAAAGATTATATACCCAAAATATTGATTGTCTTGAAATTCAACTTCCTCACCTACAAACAGAAGTGCCATTAGCTTTCAAGCAGCCATTTCCAAAAACTATTCAATTACATGGTAACATCAATCTTTTAAACTGTTCAAAATGTAATTACATTAAGGAATTAAATAATGATTATTTCAGAGACAAACCACTTGGTGAAAGAACTTTGATCAGAGCTTGTCCCGAATGTGAAGAAATGAATGAAGTCAGAGCAATTGCTGGGAAAAGGACACAATCATCTGGTATTCTAAGACCTAGAATTGTTTTATATAATGAATTTCATCCAGATGGTGAAGTGATTGGTAATATTACAGAATCTGATTTGAAAGCAAAACCGGATTGTTTAATAATTTCGGGTACAACTCTAAAAATTCCTGGTGTTAGAAGATTAGTCAAAGAGATGGCTAAAGTCGTTCACTCCAAAAAAGGCTATATTATTTGGATTAATCTGGAAGAGCCTTCTCAATCAATCATTGATTATGTTGAATATTTTGATTTAATTGTTGTCGGTGATTGTCAAATGGTTCCTGGTTTAGTTAGTTTATATGATATAACTGTTGTAAATGCTCCAAAAAAACAAAGAGTGAAAAAAGAAGTTACAAAGAAGTCAGCAACTATTAAACTAAATTCTAAAAAGTGTAATCCAAAGCAGCTGACTTCCACTGGACTTTCTACAATTTCTAAAAGCTCGCCAAAGAGTTCACCAAAGAGAAAACTTTCAACAGCCGCCGCTGACAGTCCAATGAAGAAGAATCACAATTAGTGTTTTTTTGTTAAATTTGTATTATATCTATTGTTGTACATTTTTTGTGATTCTCTCTGCACATTTCTGTCCTTCTAACTTTTCACGGTTTAGCTTTCATCTTTTTTCTACGTCACATACTTATACTATACATTAAGTTGCTTTTGTCCAGTTTTTTTTATTGTATTTTTTGTATTTTTTACTAGCTTTGTGAGTTGTCGTTTTGGTTTCGTTTCTTTCCTTTAAAGTTTTATCTGATAAATTGTATTTTTAAACTGTATTAAATTGCCCCCCAAATATATGCTTTTTATAAATAAGATTATACATACAAAAGATAATTCATGTATGCCATACATTTACAAAGAGAAAAAGAAACGTACACTAACTACCTACCTACCTACATATCATCTTCATCAGGTAATTCAACTTCATCTTTCGGTTCTTTTGGCTCTTGGCCTTCATTCCACTGAGTGATATCATCAATATAACTTAAAATAGTCTCCACTGAGTTGTTATTATCTTTATTTGAGCAATCCAAAGGTAGGAATTGAACCATACCAAAATCATCCACTAATTGGGCGATTGCTTGGCTTAATTTTTCATATTTTGGGTTGAAAGCAATTGAAGAATCATTTTTTTTAACGGATGATGATGCTTCTAACATTAATGGGTCTGGATTTAAAAATCTTCTTAACTCTCTTTTAGAAACAGAATGTTTAACTAAGTCAACTTTGGATAAAATGTTGATATGGGGCAACTCTAAAAATATCATAGTCGACATAGCACTCAAAGCACCTGAGAAGAATTTAGAATTATCAATCACAAATGATGCTTCTAATAAATATGTGCAACATAGACTAAAATTCAATTGTTGTTGTAAGTGTTTAACTATTGTTGGCATAACTGGAACATGACTATATAACTCAATCTGTCCAGGACAATCAAATATTAAATAATCATCACTATAATCTCCAATTTGTTCATCAAGCCAATCTAAATTATCCATTAAGAATTCAAAGCAATATAATAATGCACCATTAGGTCCCAAATTCAATTCTTCTTGAACATCTTGTAATGAAATTAAATCTCTTATGTCTATGCTAAAAGAAAATTCAGTTGGATCTGCTGCTGGATCTAAATTAACCAAATGAGCAGTTCTACCAATTGATTGCATATATGATATCATTGAATTACAGAATGTAGTTTTACCAGCACCTGCCGGGCCTAAAGCTAAAATACCAACTTTTGACATGGTTTTTAAGAAATCTCACCTATATGAGAATTAGTTTGGATATCTAACTTGAAAAGTAATAACAAGTGTTGATTTTACTAATCATTTGAAAAATAAAAAAAGTAGAAGAACAAAAATATATATTTGCATCCGTACACCAAATATTTATGTGGAAACGCGGCTTCACAAGGATGTCTTAACTCAACTCAATATATCAATGGATCTTGCTGGTTTAAATATAAAGGCTATCAATCCCAGTTTAACAAACTAATGCCAATTGCTGCATGAGATT
This sequence comes from Ambrosiozyma ambrosiae, assembly GCA_003705185.2. Classification (NCBI taxonomy): domain Eukaryota; kingdom Fungi; phylum Ascomycota; class Pichiomycetes; order Pichiales; family Pichiaceae; genus Ambrosiozyma; species Ambrosiozyma ambrosiae. The sequence continues at coordinate 553,057 of PPHU02000002.1, forward strand.
TAATAAAATTACTTCAATCAATCAGAATAGATTATGATAAATTAAAACAAATAATTAGCCGGGTGCCTTGTACAGCTTTACCAGCTAGACCTTTAACAGAATCATTATGGTAGCACCATGGAAACTTAATCTTGTATATCTCTTCTCATTGAAGTAGATACAGAATTTCCAAGTAGTTTTGTGGCTTACTAATGAATATTAATAGCTTTAGCATCGAATATAAACACTATCAATAAAGGTTAGCAAAGAGGATTAATGTAAACAAGATAAGTTTTTGTTTTGATCTGTTTTGGTCTGTTCTCTAAAGGAACTTTAATCTAAAAGTAATACTTATTTTATCCATCTTTCCTTGTTTTCCTCTTAATCAAATTTTATAGTAAATCTATATGAATAACCCACAATATCTTGATATAATTTCTCAATTATCTAAGGAACTACAAAGTCTAATATCTTGTTATATCTTATAACAAATTGAAAACGTACACATTTATTATAAGTTCCTCGAAGAAATTATTGAATATGCAAATCTATACGGTTAGTTTGATATTAACTATGGAAAGTTAATCAACGATTTTTACATATAATTTAGCTTTGCTTTTATCATCAACCCTTGATTTATTTTATTCATTCCTACCACAGATTAGGGATATTAGATTTACCACAAATTTACTGAAGAATACTCCTAATTCATGAATTTCAAAAGATTAGCCCAAATACAACTTGGTGATCTATGACTCATTCATGATAAACCTCTTTTAGCACAATTTTTACAAATAATTGAATAAAGTCATCTCTGTTACCCCTTTGATTTTGTCGGATATAGATTCCATTAAATTATTCCTTTTAAGTACGCGTGCTTCGGTGTATGTATTTCACATTAGTGCTCCTAAATTAGTTAACCCTCTTAGTAATTTGCATGGTTTATTAAGATGATTAAACTTATGAACAAGCTAGATGAAAGTAGAAACGATGGACTCAATTCCTAACTCAGTTTAATATTTAGATTTAAATTTTGAATCTGATAATCTTAATCTCCTATGTCACCCAATTGTTTAAAATTTTTGGCCCGGTGGATGTTCAATTTCATCATTTTAAGGACACACAATATTTAGATACCGTTTATATAACTTACTTCATTGTGCTAAAAATGGGTGAGTTGTGTATTTCTAAGCCAAGAAAGATTTAAATTGTTCATTGAGAATTCCAGAACTGAGTCGAATGGAGATCATTATTCTTCAGATAAATTAGACAAAAGAAGATTGGACCCTCAATTAGATGATATTCCTGCGATCAAGATTGTGTTTGAGGATGAAGAAAGGTTATGAAATTTATAGTTATTATTATTCGAGTGAAATATGAGCTTCAGGAGAAATAGCACTCAATTGGAAAATATCAAGTTGGACCATGCTGTAATTTATTACTAATAGTATGAACCATATCCTACTTTTTGCTTAAATAAGGGTCTCTAATTTCATAAATTACTACTATATCTAAAATAATTTTATTTAATTTCATTCAAGTGAAAGAATAGCTACAAAGTTAGGGTATTTGTATCAATGATTCACCAGTAATTGATTTTTCTATCATATGACCGTTTATTTAACGCTTACACTTCCCCAATCGAGTGTTATCTATTGAAAGAAAGATCCTCATTATGTACTGCGAGTAGCTTGCATTATAGTGTAAAGCCCCTGCAGCCTCTATAAATATGGAGTTGTCTGTTTATGGTAAGAGTGACGGCTAATCCGAGCGCAAATTAATAAAATAAAGTCCGCAATCGTTAATATTTTCGTTATCGCGTTTTTCAAACAATCAGTCAGCAAATCAAAGCGGTTAAAATGATGCCTACTGAATACTATATAAATGGCTGTTTCTGCCTCTTTTACTAGTTCTTGTTTTTATTCTTACCCCTCAACTTACTTTCTTTAACCTTATTTTAATTGGATCAACTCAAATACCATTTATACCAAAAAAAAACAGTACTTTTATCACCATGGTTGAAGTCGGAGCCCCTGCTAATATTGAATCTTTTTATGCATTCACAGATGATGTTTCCAATCCTGAATTATTTGAAAGTTGGAAACCAAAGATCAAAGCTTATTTAGATGACTTAGATAAGAATACTTTACTTGAATATAGAGTTCCTGAATCAGAAGTTCCAACTACTTTAGATGAAAAACCGTTCAATACATTGAAATATTTAACTGAAACAAAACACTTATCTACCGAAGAACATGAAATCACCGAGTTGACTGCTACCGAATTATCATGTTTAATTGCTTCTAAGAAATATAGTTCTGTCCAAGTTTTGAAAGCGTTTGCTCATAGAGCTGTTATTTCCCACCAATTCACTAATTTTGCAATGAGCTTTTTCATTGATGAAGCTATTAAAAGAGCCGAAGAGTTAGATTTAATTTTAAAAGAAACAGGTAAGACAGTTGGTCCTTTGCATGGTGTTCCAATTTCATTGAAAGAGCAAATTGGTTATGGCGGTAAGATCACTAATGGTGGTTGGGTTGCTTGGCTTGATAACGTTCCAAAGGAAGATGCTGTTACAATTAAAGTTTTGAAAAGTTTAGGTGCTGTATTTTATGTTAGAACAAATCAACCACAATCTTTAATGCACTTAGATTCAAACAATAATATCACCGGAAGAACTAGAAATGTTCACAATTCTTTATTGACTTCTGGAGGATCAAGTGGTGGAGAGGGTGCTTCGGTTAGTTCTAAGGCTTCTCCATTGGGTGTTGGCACTGATATTGGTGGTTCTATTAGAGCACCAGCAGCTTTTGCCGGTGTTTATGGTTTAAGACCAACAACTAGAAGAATTTCTGTTTTTGGTGGTGTTTCCTCAGGAAAGGGGCAAGAATCAATCGTTGCAGTTGCAGGTCCATTGGCCAATTCTTTAGCTGATATTGATTTATTTATGAAATCGTATATTAATGAGGGTAAACCATGGAATTTCGATCAATGGTGTTTGCCAATTCCTTGGAGAGCAGTTGAAAAACCAGCTCCTAAATCAGTTACTGTCGCCATAATGTATGATGATAACATTGTTAAACCGCATCCACCAATTGCAAGAGGCTTAAAATTATTAGAAGAAAAATTATCTAAAGCTGGTGTTAAAGTTATTAAATTCGAACCAATACTAACCAGGGAAGCATATGAATGGGCTAATTTATTGTACAACTGTGATGGTAATCATGCACAAAAGGAAATGATCAAACCATCGGGTGAACCTTTAAAATACTTAACTAAATGGGCATTGTCGTTTGGTAAGGGAGATAAGACATTATCAATCACTGAAAATAGAGAATTAAATTATCAAAGGGACAATTTAAGAAAAGCATATAATGATTACTTTGTCCAGAACAAGGTTGATTTTATAATTTCTCCAACGTATACTGGTGTTGCTCCAGTTTGTATTGATGAAGGTATTGCTGGTCCTTATTATTGGGGTTATACTTCATTATTTAATATTTTGGATTTACCAACTTTAGTTATGCCAACTGGATTGTTTCAAGATCCTAAAGTTGATGTTAAGTCCGATATTGAGTATAAGCCAAGATCCGCAATTGACAAGGTTGAACAAGATAAATATATCCCTGAATTGATGGTTGACGCTCCTATTGCTTTCCAGTTGTCTGGTAGAAGATACTTTGATGAAGAAGTAATTGCATTTGGCAAAGTTATTGATGAAGTCTTAAAGGTTTAGGGTAGGCTTTCATTAAATATATACCGTTTTAGCTTTTATATACTTTTATGAGTATCTAATATAATCACCTTTGTTTTTAATTCGTATATTTCTTAATGAAACGCAATTGCATACTTCCATAACATTCAATTAGAAAATATTTTACTAGACAATAATCATTAGAATTCAGTAAAAAATGCAGAGGTTTTGAAGAATAATACTTAGAATAGAGCTAAGGATAAAAAAATAAATAAAAGGAGAACAATAGAAATTTGTGTTAAGAATAGAATAGAGTAGCTTTGTACCAGAGGCAGCTGTTTCTCTTTAAAGCAAACAAAATGTGAAAAGAAAATGATTTGAGGGTGCCACATCAACAAATAGGGAAAAATAAAAAAATTTGAACAAACGTTTAAAAATACAGTTGATAGGAAAATTGAAAAACAAAACTGATGAAAAGATAACAGAAAAGGCTAAAGCCTTTTTAGAACTAAAGAGAACATTTTCCAAACCAAAGAGAATACGCAATCAATGAATGGTTGACTTATTGGAATCCAAAAGAGAAGCTAACACAAAAAGCAAAAGTGAGGAATAATTCTGTGATAGTTTTTAAAATGATTTAGCGCTTACATCTTAATTCAAAACGGGCAAAAATTGTCCAACAATTAACATGGGAATATCAAAGACATCTCTTTTAATAGTCCAAACACAACAGCACTTCAAGTAATCGTGCTCATTTGCTTTTCTTAAATTACAATCGGTTAAGTAAGTGGCATTTAAATCGCCAAATGCAAAATCACTGAAACTTCTGAAATACTTAATGGTTGATTCATCATCCATCAACTCAACAATGAAAGTTCTTTTTGATAACAAACTCATTTTAGAATATCCTGTCAACGTGGCGAACTCATTAGTTAATGCAACAATCTCACCTGTACGACGCCATATTATGGTAGGTGATGGCGACATTGAGATTAAATTCTCATATTCTAGTAGCGTTCTTTGAAAAGACCTTTCGGTGAATATTAAATCGTTTTCAAATAATGATTTTGTAGCAGAGATAAAACTTGGTCTATACTTAGCCATGCATTTTGCAATTTCAATTAATTGCTCTTTATTGAATCTTTTTTTTAAATATGAAATCAACGCATGGTACGCCTTTGGATATTGATATGCTTTCACTATACTAGTTAAGTATATATCATCAGGTTGTTTAATAACATGCCTCATAATTAGGGGTGATGTATAGTCTGCATCTTCTTGTAAATCATTTGGAACTAATTTAGCGGTGTTTGGCATTCTTGAATGTTTTTCATTATAAACATAAGAATTTGGTGTCATATTATTAGCATACGATGAGATCATAGTATTTTCCAAAATGTTAATTTCAATAAATGGTCTAGTACCCTTATCTTCATCATCAGACAAATCCCAAAATCCATTATTTGGAGAAGGGAGATTTGTCTTTAATAAATCTGTCAATTTAATATATTCATCGTTAGCCATACTTGATTCAAAATTCTTAATTGAAGAGCTTGTGCTGGATAATATATCGGAAGTGGTAGACAAAACATCAGGGGTTGAAGTCGTCTCCTTAGAAGAGTGATTACCTTGAACACCAGGATATAAAACTGTAGATTTGGCGAATCCTGTAGAGTGTGAACTACCTATAGTATTATTGCTACCGCTGTTTTGATAACCAAATTGGACTGAATTATTAATTATGTGGTCATGATCACTGCCTTCAATACCATTCTTAAATCCAGCATCTATATGTATACCATGGTGAGACCTATTTGGTGCTTTAAATTCTAAAGGAACTTGATCTTGATCATCAACTATTATATGATCAGTTGTATTTGAAGTTGGAGGGGTCAGAAGTATACCTGAATCTTCAGTATTGGAAGTAGAATGATGACTTAAATGAGATATATGGTCTGGAGGGGGAGGCAATGACGATAAAGGTGGTATAGGGTTCAATAATTGAGATAAAGAAGTCTCTAATAATCCAAGGTGAACTTTGGGGTTTTGAGTATTATTGTTGCCACTGTTATTGTTAGTTTTATTTAAAGGAGTTGGATACATCGGAATATCAGGTGATTTACTATTTCTTGAAACACTATGAGAACTTGTAGCTGAAAGGTCCGATATAGGCACAGAAAATGAAGGAGAAAAACCTGAATTTGAAGTAATTTCGGATCTGCTTAAACCCATAGATGATGTATTTCTTGAGCCTGTAATATTTATTGGGACAGAAGTAGATACCCCCATTGAATGAGTAGATAATGTATTAGGAGAAGTATTATCCATTGTTATAGTGTTAACGGAAGAAGTGGCAGACATCTCTGCTGGTTTAGGGAGTTGTTCATCGTTAACTTCCGTACGGTTAACTATTTCTTTTTTCTTTCTTGGTTTTCGCTGCTTCCTGATGCCTTTGCTGGAACTTGTTGTTTGTTGCTTTGAATCAATAGTTTTTCTAAAAGTTGTCTTCTTTTTTCTAACAGCATCTTTACAGATATCAGCCATGCCTCTCTTTGTGCAGTTCTTGCAAGGCCTTAGGTCGTCACATTGTAAATGCTTTGAGTGACAGAACTCACAAGCAACTCTAGTTGGTTTTCTGGACTTTTTGATTTCTGGAGGTAGTTTTTTAGTCATGATATACTTGACAGTTGAAAATGATATGGGTTTAGATGTGTATAATGCTGCGATATAGTTGAAAAAAACTGAAAAAACAATTGATAGGATTCAGCTCTATTCCGTCAGCTAAAAAAGTATATTTAGAATCTTGATCAATCTCAATCCGAATCTGGGGTAAAGGGCAATCAGCTAACAACTGAGTAGTTTGTTTGTTGTCTGTTGACTGATTGATATGGCTGGAATATAGGAGACTAAGAGATGCAATATACCAATAAGTGGCAATGTGATCTGTTATATGATTAACTTAGAATACACAAGAGCCAGAAAAAAATTTGGAGTTCGTAAAAACCAGTTTAGAATTAATAGTAGATGAAATGAAATCAAGTAACTGAACAACTTTACTGAACGCTGTTATTATTTCAAAGTTAACTGTAGTGTAAAGTAACTTATTGAGTGCTATGGTGTGATAACAATCGTCAGCTATTAGCTGTTAGCTGTAATATGATATGTAATGGTTTATTGACTTCTTTTCCTTTGTGATGGATCGATCGAAGAATTTGTGTCGTTTTGAGTTAAAGTTAAACACTGCCTTTGCGAGTGGTTTGAGTTGAATTACGTACAACGAGTTATATGGGGTCTGTGTTTGTTAAATCGCGCAACAGAGCCGCAGTTAATCTGGGGAAAATAATATGACATGGCGCAGGTGGCTGGGACCAACCCGGAGCTACGGCATAGGTAACCTTCTGATCTGGTGACAAGCGGTTACTCACGTATAAATGAAATAGGAAGTTATAATTAAGCGAAAGTGAGAAATTAACCACTTTCGCAGTATTTATATATATGGGCTTTCAATTTCAACTTTTTTTGGAGAAGAAACCTTAAAACTGATAATCCAGCTTCGTCAAGTTTTCTTCAAAATAATCAACCCGGTATTTTCCGGGATATCAAATGACAAACCAACCAGCTGATCTGCATTACAAATCCTTTAACCAACAAATAGCTTAACTTTAATAGTATTTGACATATGATTCACAATTACGACATACATACTAAAATGTACTCATTCGAAGCATCATACAATAAATTATGAAACTCAATCTCTTAGACGAGAATATATTAATATAATCAAACTAAAAAGTAATACAAATACAAAAGATAAGTAAGCTAACAAATTTAACCATACTAATAAAATTATTGCCCGATCAAGAAAGATTCCACGAAGCTTCTAGAAGATATTAGAATTTAAAATTAAAATTAATTTCCTTCTAAACTTAGTTCTTACCAGGCTTCTTAGCAGCAAAAGCCTTAGCATAAGGGTTTAATCTTAAAGCAACTTGCTTGTTCTTTAATGGGTTCTTCTTTAAAACGTGAGTTCTCTTTTGGGTGGCTTGACCAGCTTGTCTAACAACAGATTGAACTTCAGCAGAGTTGATTAATCTGGTGACATCAGTGTTAGAGATAATGTTAGCTGGGAGTGATTCGTAAACGGAATCTAAAGCAGCAAAAGCAGATTCAGTCCAAATGACAAATCTACCTAAGTGAGCACCTGGAGCTAATTGTAATAAACCTAAAGACTTAATGTTAGCAGTTTCAACACCTGGAACGTTTCTGAAAGCCTTAACAATACCATTGTCTTCAGAGTAAACAACTAAAGGACCTCTTCTTTGAGTCCATCTTCTGTTTCTTAATTTACCTTTACCAGCTCTTAATTTCTTAGATTTGATAACCTTGATAACATCTCTGTGAGCACCAACGGCTTTTAAAGCAGCAACAGCGTCTTTAGTCTTGGTGACGGATTCTAAGTCAGAAGAAACAACTAATGGAATTTCTGGAATTTTTTCAATTCTGTGACCTCTAGCTAAAACTAAAGATTGAGAAGCAGAAGCAGCAATGGCAGAAACAGTAGCATATTTCTTTTCATTGTGATTGACTTTGACGTGCCATTTTCTCCAGATCTTGGTTGGAGCAAACATTCTACCACCTCTACACATGTTACCGAAAGCAGCTTGACCAGATCTGTGGGTACCACCACCACCAACTCTTGGAATTCTAGCAACAGCTCTACCAGTACCCCATGATTCAGCAGAAGTTTGGTGACCAGCATTTTCAGCGACAGCGTAAGCTTGTCTCTTGTTCTTGTTAATTCTGGTAAAAACAGTGTGAACAATATCTGGTCTAATTGGAGCCTTGAAAACGGCTGGTAATGGTAATTCAGAAGATGTCTTCTTACCTTCTAAAGAGATGACGGAAACTTGAGCTCTGGACATTTTGGGCCTTGTGTGTATAGAGATTATCTTACTCAACAGTGAATAATTTTGTGATAGTGACAAAAACCAAAAGTACACACTTTTCAATTTATAATGTGAAAAATTTTTTGAGTCCAGTCGTGTGCATCCAAAACGGCGGGTAACAGTGAGTAGTCGAGCCTATCGACTTATCAGTTTATGCTTATATAATGAATTACGCAATATAATCAGGTTGTCAAAGTAGAGGTCATCTCCGCAAGAAGGCAATAAACTCGTGAGTATATTGTCTTTATCGTATTCCCACTTCATTATCAAATAAGAAATTGTTTTTACCATAACTAAAAAATTAAGATAATCATATTGACTAGCTTATTCAACACACAATTTAATCAATTCTGGTAATGACTGATAAAACAACCGCTATTAACCAAGTTCCCCCACCTGTTAAGGGTTTAATTGATATTGACCCTTGGTTGGAGCCTTTTGCAAAAGAATTAGCTTTTAGAAGATTACTTGCTGATGATTGGGTAACTAAATTAAACGACCAGGAAGGTGATATCTTAAAATTTGCTGATTCTTATAAAAAAATGGGTCTACATGTTAATAAAGATAATTCCATTACCTATAAAGAGTATGCTCCAAATGCAGTTGGTGCCTGTTTAATTGGTGACTTCAATAACTGGGAACATGATAAGCATACCATGACTAAAGGTGATTATGGCTTTTTTCAAGTTACAGTCCCACCTACTGCAGATGGTAAGCCTGCTATTCCTCACAATTCTAGAGTTAAAGTTTACTTAACCTTACCTGACGGTTCCAAAGTTGCCAGATTACCTCCTTATATTAAGAGAGCTACTGCCCCGCCAAAAGAATATGGCCATTCTAATTATGAAGCTCGATTTTGGAATCCAGATGTACAATATACTTTCAAAAATGCTAGACCTCAATTACCAAGTTCTTTAAAGATTTATGAAGCTCACGTTGGTATTTCTACCCCAGAATCAAAGATAGGTACTTACAAGGAATTTACCAAGAATATTTTGCCAATCATTAAGGACTTAGGGTATAACACTGTTCAATTGATGTCTGTTATGGAACATGCTTATTACGCTTCTTTTGGCTATCAAGTTACTTCATTTTATGCCATTAGTTCAAGATTCGGTACTCCTGAAGATTTAAAAGAATTAATTGATACTGCACACGGACTGGGAATTCGTGTTTTGTTAGATGTAGTTCATTCTCATGCTTCGAAAAATGTTGATGATGGTTTGAATAATTTTGATGGTACTGACTATTGTTATTTCCACTCTGGTCCTAAAGGTAATCATGATCAATGGGATTCAAGACTATTTAATTATGGTAACTACGAAACCTTAAGGTTCTTATTATCAAATTTAAAGTTTTATTTATCTGAATATCAATTTGATGGTTTTAGATTTGATGGAGTTACTTCAATGCTTTACGTTCATCATGGTCTGGGAGAAGGCTTCTCTGGGGATTACAACGAGTATTTAAATCCTTCTGGTCCAATTGATAAAGAATCTCTAACCTACTTAATGTTAGCTAATGACCTATGTACTTCATTTGGTAAAGCCAATAATTGTTCAATTACAACAGTTGCTGAAGACGTTTCAGGCTATCCAACTTTGTGTATGCCACGTTCAATCGGTGGTGTTGGATTTGATTACAGATTAGCGATGTCAATTCCAGATATGTGGATTAAGCTCTTGAAACACACTAAAGATGAAAATTGGGATTTAGGTAACATTTCTCATACCTTGAGTAATAGAAGATATAAAGAGAAGTGTATTTCATATGCAGAATCCCACGATCAAGCTTTAGTAGGTGATAAAACTTTAGCTTTCTGGTTAATGGACGCTGAAATGTATACAAACATGTCTGTTTTAGCACCAATGACTCCTGTTATTGACAGAGGTTTACAATTACATAAAATGATTAGATTAATTACTCAAGCTTTAGGTGGTGAAGCTTACTTGAATTTTGAAGGTAACGAATTCGGTCATCCAGAATGGTTAGACTTTCCAAGAGTTGGTAATGGTGAATCATATCATTATGCTAGAAGACAATTTAATTTGATTCAAGATGATTTACTAAGATACAAATTTTTATATCAATTTGATAAGTCTATGAACATTACAGAAGCTAAGTATACTTGGTTAAATTGTGAACCAGCTTATGTTTCATTAAAGAATGAAAGTGATAAAGTTGTTGTTTTTGAAAGAAACAATAAAGTGTTCATTTTTAATTTTCACCCAACTAATTCATATACAGATTATAGAGTTGGTGTTAATAATCCAGGAAAATATAAAATTATTTTGAATTCAGATAGGGAATCATATGGTGGTCATGGTAGAATTGATGAATCCAAATCTGAATTTTTTACAACTGACCTAGAATGGAATGGTAGAAAAAATTTCTTGCAAGTTTATATTCCTTCTAGAACAGCTTTAGTTTTAGCTCCAACTAAAGAAATTCAACGTGCTGAAAGTTGTTAGATTTTTGCTTTCTTTTAAAAACTTGCTTTTCCTCTTACATATGTTAAAAAATATTAGTCATTATATATTGCTATTCATGTTATTTCGATTCTATTGCTTATTTTTGTTGGTTTTGTGCTTTTTTATCATTTTAGTCTTTCACCACCAAGTTTGCTTCCCCTATTACTCTGTTTTTGCTGATATGAGTCCTGTCTGTTTCTACAATTATCCAACACTTTTGAAAAAGGTTATCCCATACTTTCAGTTTTATCTATTTATTAATAATGTTAATCAAAATATTTATCTTGAACTTCTCAGCTTTTCTTTTATTTTTCTTTTATTTTCTTCATTTGTTCTACCATATAATAAGAAAAATGTTTTTGGTAATAAAAAGAGAAGCAACTATTGCTTAGTAATAATTTAAATTTAAAAAACCTAAAATTAGTAATGATCAAACTGTAAAATAAAAACTCAAATAGTACTTCAATCATGAAAATAAGTTTTTAATCTAAAAA